>JAWNPK010000033.1:0-207711 GCA_035047565.1 Drosophila mulleri
ATCGGGCTACAACATCTAGCCGATAGCTAGCTCAAAACTTCGTTTTCTAAAGTTCACGTCAGAAGGTAGGTTGTAAGGCAAAGAATACTCTCAAGACAATTTCAAAAGATTAAGGCAATATGTAAGAAATAGGAATAAAAGACATCGCTTTATCGGGCTACAACATCTAGCCGATGGATAGTTCTAACTTCGTTTTCTAAATTCGTAAGAAGGTAGTATGTAAGGCAAAGAATACTCTCAAGACTGTTGGAAAAGGTTAAGGTAATAACTATTTTGAATACAGCCCATTGTGTGGCCTTCGTAAATATAGCATACGTACATAAGAAACCAAAGCAGACAGTGACACCACTGAATAATGAGCAAGGAATTACTATCATTAACAAATACGTTTATTTCGCGCACTGTTCAATTCATCACTAAAACTGTCAGACAATGATATAATTCTTTTTCTAATATGCCATGCCACACAAAAGTGGCATATACATACTTATTCTGGCATAGTTATTTTTAGAAAATTTTCCTGTAAACTCTACAGAAAAATAAAAAGGAAACATTCCTTAATTAACCATTTCCTATGAGTCAAGAGTACACAACGAAATAAGCCAACTACATTTATCTCCACATTGTGTTCATACATCACAATCAGAGACCTTCACTGATATCGATTTAGACGACAACTGATTCTGTACTGTCACTCTTGATGAAGAGAACTTTCAATACGATACGAAGAGCTGTCCAATTCATGAATGAACTAGAAATGAAAGTTAGAAGAAAGAATATACACCAAAGATGCAACTATAATTACACCGATAGACGACATTACTAGAAAAGAGCATCAGCTTATTAAAGGGACCTGTCATATCCACAACAAGTAACTCAAATGCATATATCTAATAAATGTAACACCAAACCATCACTACTTATCGGTTCATAAAATAAAATCCCCACTCAGACTTCAAATACACTATTCCTATATATATACTATATAATACTCTCAAGACAAAGGTCTGCAGTTAACGACGTTTATCGGGCTACAACATCTAGCCGATAGCTAGCTCAAACTTCGTTTTCTAAATTCGTCAGAAGGTAGGTTGTAAGGCAAAGAATACTCTCAAGACAGTTTTAAAAAGATTAAGGCAATATGTAAGAAATAGGAATAAAAGACATCGCTTTATCGGGCTACAACATCTAGCCGATAGCTAGCTCAAACTTCGTTTTCTAAATTCGTCAGAAGGTAGGTTGTAAGGCAAAGAATACTCTCAAGACAGTTTTAAAAAGATTAAGGCAATATGTAAGAAATAGGAATAAAAGACATCGCTTTATCGGGCTACAACATCTAGCCGATAGCTAGCTCAAACTTCGTTTTCTAAATTCGTCAGAAGGTAGGTTGTAAGGCAAAGAATACTCTCAAGACAGTTTTAAAAAGATTAAGGCAATATGTAAGAAATAGGAATAAAAGACATCGCTTTATCGGGCTACAACATCTAGCCGATAGCTAGCTCAAACTTCGTTTTCTAAATTCGTCAGAAGGTAGGTTGTAAGGCAAAGAATACTCTCAAGACAGTTTTAAAAAGATTAAGGCAATATGTAAGAAATAGGAATAGAAGACATCACTTTATCGGGCTACAACATCTAGCCGATAGCTAGCTCAAACTTCGTTTTCTAAATTCGTCAGAAGGTAGGTTGTAAGGCAAAGAATACTCTCAAGACAGTTTTAAAAAGATTAAGGCAATTTGTAAGAAATAGGAATAAAAGACATCGCTTTATCGGGCTACAACATCTAGCCGATAGCTAGCTCAAACTTCGTTTTCTAAATTCGTCAGAAGGTAGGTTGTAAGGCAAAGAATACTCTCATGACAGTTTTTTAAAGATTAAGGCAATATGTAAGAAATAGGAATAGAAGACATCACTTTATCGGGCTACAACATCTAGCCGATAGCTAGCTCAAACTTCGTTTTCTAAATTCGTCAGAAGGTAGGTTGTAAGGCAAAGAATACTCTCAAGACAGTTTTAAAAAGATTAAGGCAATATGTAAGAAATAGGAATAAAAGACATCGCTTTATCGGGCTACAACATCTAGCCGATGGATAGTTCTAACTTCGTTTTCTAAATTCGTAAGAAGGTAGTATGTAAGGCAAAGAATACTCTCAAGACTGTTGGAAAAGGTTAAGGTAATAACTATTTTGAATACAGCCCATTGTGTGGCCTTCGTAAATATAGCATACGTACATAAGAAACCAAAGCAGACAGTGACACCACTGAATAATGAGCAGTGAATTATGTAAGTAACAAATACGTTTATTTCGCGCACTGTTCAATTCATCACTAAAACTGTCAGACAATGATATAATTCTTTTTCTAATATGCCATGCCACACAAAAGTGGCATATACATACTTATTCTGGCATAGTTATTTTTAGAAAATTTTCCTGTAAACTCTACAGAAAAATAAAAAGGAAACATTCCTTAATTAACCATTTCCTATGAGTCAAGAGTACACAACGAAATAAGCCAACTACATTTATCTCCACATTGTGTTCATACATCACAATCAGAGACCTTCACTGATATCGATTTAGACGACAACTGATTCTGTACTGTCACTCTTGATGAAGAGAACTTTCAATACGATACGAAGAGCTGTCCAATTCATGAATGAACTAGAAATGAAAGTTAGAAGAAAGAATATACACCAAAGATGCAACTATAATTACACCGATAGACGACATTACTAGAAAGAGCATCAGCTTATTAAAGGGACCTGTCATATCCACAACAAGTAACTCAAATGCATATATCTAATAAATGTAACACCAAACCATCACTACTTATCGGTTCATAAAATAAAATCCCCACTCAGACTTCAAATACACTATTCCTATATATATACTACAGAATACTCTCAAGACAAAGGTCTGAAGTTAACGACGTTTATCGGGCTACAACATCTAGCCGATAGCTAGCTCAAACTTCGTTTTCTAAATTTGTCAGAAGGTAGGTTGTAAGGCAAAGAATACTCTTAAGACAGTTTTAAAAAGATTAAGGCAATATGTAAGAAATAGGAATAGAAGACATCGCTTTATCAGGCTACAACATCTAGCCGATAGCTAGCTCAAACTTCGTTTTCTAAATTTGTCAGAAGGTAGGTTGTAAGGCAAAGAATACTCTCAAGACAGTTTTAAAAAGATTAAGGCAATATGTAAGAAATAGGAATAAAAGACATCGCTTTATCGGGCTACAACATCTAGCCGATGGATAGTTCTAACTTCGTTTTCTAAATTCGTAAGAAGGTAGTATGTAAGGCAAAGAATACTCTCAAGACTGTTGGAAAAGGTTAAGGTAATAACTATTTTGAATACAGCCCATTGTGTGGCCTTCGTAAATATAGCATACGTACATAAGAAACCAAAGCAGACAGTGACACCACTGAATAATGAGCAGTGAATTATGTAAGTAACAAATACGTTTATTTCGCGCACTGTTCAATTCATCACTAAAACTGTCAGACAATGATATAATTCTTTTTCTAATATGCCATGCCACACAAAAGTGGCATATACATACTTATTCTGGCATAGTTATTTTTAGAAAATTTTCCTGTAAACTCTACAGAAAAATAAAAAGGAAACATTCCTTAATTAACCATTTCCTATGAGTCAAGAGTACACAACGAAATAAGCCAACTACATTTATCTCCACATTGTGTTCATACATCACAATCAGAGACCTTCACTGATATCGATTTAGACGACAACTGATTCCGTGCTGTCACTCTTGATGAAGAGAACTTTCAATACGATACGAAGAGCTGTCCAATTCATGAATGAACTAGAAATGAAAGTTAGAAGAAAGAATATATACCAAAGATGCAACTATAATTACACCGATAGACGACATTACTAGAAAGAGCATCAGTTTATTAAAGGGACCTGTCATATCCACAACAAGTAACTCAAATGCATATATCTAATAAATGTAACACCATACCATCACTACTTATCGGTTCATAAAATAAAATCCCCACTCAGACTTCAAATACACTATTCCTATATATATACTATATAATACTCTCAAGACAAAGGTCTGCAGTTAACGACGTTTATCGGGCTACAACATCTAGCCGATAGCTAGCTCAAACTTCGTTTTCTAAATTTGTCAGAAGGTAGGTTGTAAGGCAAAGAATACTCTCAAGACAGTTTTAAAAAGATTAAGGCAATTTGTAAGAAATAGGAATAAAAGACATCGCTTTATCGGGCTACAACATCTAGCCGATAGCTAGCTCAAACTTCGTTTTCTAAATTCGTCAGAAGGTAGGTTGTAAGGCAAAGAATACTCTCAAGACAGTTTTAAAAAGATTAAGGCAATATGTAAGAAATAGGAATAAAAGACATCGCTTTATCGGGCTACAACATCTAGCCGATAGCTAGCTCAAACTCCGTTTTCTAAATTCGTCAGAAGGTAGGTTGTAAGGCAAAGAATACTCTCAAGACAGTTTTAAAAAGATTAAGGCAATATGTAAGAAATAGGAATAAAAGACATCGCTTTATCGGGCTACAACATCTAGCCGATAGCTAGCTCAAACTTCGTTTTCTAAATTCGTCAGAAGGTAGGTTGTAAGGCAAAGAATACTCTCAAGACAGTTTTAAAAAAGATTAAGGCAATATGTAAGAAATAGGAATAAAGGACATCGCTTTTCGAGCGACAATATCACAGCTGATGGATAATTATGTCTTCTTTTTCTAACTTAGATGAAGCTCACAAAAAAAATGTAGCACACTTCACTGATTTTTTCACAAACAGCAACTTTTATCTTAGTTATTTTTACAGAAATACACTTTGAAATATTTATATACAAAAAAACACAAATAAGACTTGAAAAAAAATGAAAACGTCTGAGCTCAACGAGAGCCCGAAGGAAACTAAATGCCAAAGGCTTGTGTTGGCTACCTAGTCGAATCGTACGCAATGACGATAGGAGTTTTTGGAGATGAGCCCCACAATGACTATTGTTTAGCAATAGATTAACACTTCTGCAAGTAGAAACTGAAAGCTTAGATTGTTAATTATCCACTCTCTCCTTCGAGCCTATGAGTATACTCCATACTCAGGAAAATGCAGCTTAATACGCTGAAGCTCACAAAAAAAAAAAAAATATTTGCACTTTTCACTGAATTTTTCATAAACAAAAACTTTTAACTTAGTTTTGTTTACAGAAATACACTTTAAAATATTTATATACAAAAAATCACAAATAAGACTTAAAAAATGAAAACGTCTGAGCTCAACGAGAGCCCGAAGGAAACTAAATGCCAAAGGCTTGTGTTGGCTACCTAGTCGAATCGTACGCAATGACGATAGGAGTTTTAAGAGATGACCCCCACAACGATAATTGTTTATCGATAGATGTTAGCAGGAGTTAACAGAAAAATTAAGTCTTCAGCTTAATACGCTGAAGCACGAAAAAAAAAATGTAGCACACTTCACTGAATTTTTCACAAACAACAACTTTTAACTGAGTTTTTTGTTACAGAAATACACTTTGAAATATTTATATACAAAAAAACACAAATAAGACTTGAAAAAAAAAAAATAAATAAATAAAAACGTCTGAGCTCAACGAGAGCCCGAAGGAAACTAAATGCCAAAGGCTTGTGTTGGCTACCTAGTCGAATCGTACGCAATGACGATAGGAGTTTTTGGAGATGAGCCCCACAATGACTATTGATTAGCAATAGATTAACACTTCTGCAAGTAGAAACTGAAAGCTTAGATTGTTAATTATCCACTCTCTCCTTCGAGCCTATGAGTATAGTCCATACTCAGGAAAATGCAGCTTAATACGCTGAAGCTCACAAAAAAAAAAAAAATAAATAAATAAAAAAACAATAAAAAAATTTGCACTTTTCACTGAATTTTTCACAAACAAAAACTTTTAACTTAGGTTTTGTTTACACAAATACACTTTGAAATATTTATATACAAAAAATCACAAATAAGACTTGAAAAAAAATGAGAACGTCTGAGCTCAACGAGAGCCCGAAGGAAACTAAATGCCAAAGGCTTGTGTTGGCTACCTAGTCGAATCGTACGTAACAGGGTCGCAATGACGATAGGAGTTTTTAGAGATGAGCCCCACAACGATAATTGTTTATCGATAGATTAACACTTCTGCAAGTAGAAGCTGAAAGCTTAGATTGTTAATTATCCACTCTCTCCTTCGAGCCTATGAGTATAGTCCATACTCAGGAAAATGCAGCTTAATACGCTGAAGCTCACAAAAAAAAAAAAAAATAAATAAATAAAAAAACAATAAAAAAATTTGCACACTTCACTGAATTTTTCACAAACAAAAACTTTTAACTTAGTTTTTGTTACAGAAATACACTTTGAAATATTTATATACAAAAAATCACAAATAAGACTTAAAAAAAAAAATGAAAACGTCTGAGCTCAACGAGAGCCCGAAACTTAAAAAAAAAATGAAAACGTCTGAGCTCAACGAGAGCCCGAAGGAAACTAAATGCCAAAGGCTTGTGTTGGCTACCTAGTCGAATCGTACGCAATGACGATAGGAGTTTTAAGAGATGACCCCCACAACGATAATTGTTTATCGATAGATGTTAGCAGGAGTTAACAGAAAAATGAAGTCTTCAGCTTAATACGCTGAAGCACGAAAAAAAAATGTAGCACACTTCACTGAATTTTTCACAAACAACAACTTTTAACTGAGTTTTTTGTTACAGAAATACACTTTGAAATATTTATATACAAAAAAACACAAATAAGACTTGAAAAAAAAAAATAAATAAATAAAAACGTCTGAGCTCAACGAGAGCCCGAAGGAAACTAAATGCCAAAGGCTTGTGTTGGCTACCTAGTCGAATCGTACGTAACAGGGTCGCAATGACGATAGGAGTTTTTAGAGATGAGCCCCACAATGACTATTGTTTAGCAATAGATTAACACTTCTGCAAGTAGAAACTGAAAGCTTAGATTGTTAATTATCCACTCTCTCCTTCGAGCCTATGAGTATAGTCCATACTCAGGAAAATGCAGCTTAATACGCTGAAGCTCACAAAAAAAAAGAAATAAGAATTTGCACTTTTCACTGAATTTTTCACAAACAAAAACTTTTAACTTAGTTTTTGTTTACACAAATACACTTTGAAATATTTATATACAAAAAATCACAAATAAGACTTGAAAAAAAATGAGAACGTCTGAGCTCAACGAGAGCCCGAAGGAAACTAAATGCCAAAGGCTTGTGTTGGCTACCTAGTCGAATCGTACGCAATGACGATAGGAGTTTTAAGAGATGACCCCCACAACGATAATTGTTTATCGATAGATGTTAGCAGGAGTTAACAGAAAAATTAAGTCTTCAGCTTAATACGCTGAA
The DNA here is from genome assembly GCA_035047565.1 of Drosophila mulleri. Lineage (NCBI taxonomy): Eukaryota > Metazoa > Arthropoda > Insecta > Diptera > Drosophilidae > Drosophila > Drosophila mulleri. Next base: position 7,400 of record JAWNPK010000033.1, read on the forward strand.
GCACGAAAAAAAATGTAGCTCACTTCACTGAATTTTTCACAACAACTTTTAACTGAGTTTTTTGTTACAGAAATACACTTTGAAATATTTATATACAAAAAATCACAAATAAGACTTGAAAAAAAAAAAAATAAATAAATAAAAACGTCTGAGCTCAACGAGAGCCCGAAGGAAACTAAATGCCAAAGGCTTGTGTTGGCTACCTAGTCGAATCGTACGCAATGACGATAGGAGTTTTAAGAGATGACCCCCACAACGATAATTGTTTATCGATAGATGTTAGCAGGAGTTAACAGAAAAATTAAGTCTTCAGCTTAATACGCTGAAGCACGAAAAAAAATGTAGCTCACTTCACTGAATTTTTCACAACAACTTTTAACTGAGTTTTTTGTTACAGAAATACACTTTGAAATATTTATATACAAAAAAACACAAATAAGACTTGAAAAAAAAAAATAAATAAATAAAAACGTCTGAGCTCAACGAGAGCCCGAAGGAAACTAAATGCCAAAGGCTTGTGTTGGCTACCTAGTCGAATCGTACGCAATGACGATAGGAGTTTTTGGAGATGAGCCCCACAATGACTATTGTTTAGCAATAGATTAACACTTCTGCAAGTAGAAACTGAAAGCTTAGATTGTTAATTATCCACTCTCTCCTTCGAGCCTATGAGTATAGTCCATACTCAGGAAAATGCAGCTTAATACGCTGAAGCTCACAAAAAAAAAAAAAATTTGCACTTTCCACTGAATTTTTCACAAACAAAAACTTTTAACTTAGTTTTTGTTTACAGAAATACACTTTGAAATATTTATATACAAAAAATCACAAATAAGACTTGAAAAAAAAAAAATAAATAAATAAAAACGTCTGAGCTCAACGAGAGCCCGAAGGAAACTAAATGCCAAAGGCTTGTGTTGGCTACCTAGTCGAATCGTACGCAATGACGATAGGAGTTTTTGGAGATGAGCCCCACAATGACTATTGTTTAGCAATAGATTAACACTTCTGCAAGTAGAAACTGAAAGCTTAGATTGTTAATTATCCACTCTCTCCTTCGAGCCTATGAGTATAGTCCATACTCAGGAAAATGCAGCTTAATACGCTGAAGCTCACAAAAAAAAAAAAAAATAAATAAAAAAACAATAAAAAAATTTGCACTTTTCACTGAATTTTTCACAAACAAAAACTTTTAACTTAGTTTTTGTTTACACAAATACACTTTGAAATATTTATATACAAAAAATCACAAATAAGACTTGAAAAAAAATGAAAACGTCTGAGCTCAACGAGAGCCCGAAGGAAACTAAATGCCAAAGGCTTGTGTTGGCTACCTAGTCGAATCGTACGCAATGACGATAGGAGTTTTAAGAGATGACCCCCACAACGATAATTGTTTATCGATAGATGTTAGCAGGAGTTAACAGAAAAATTAAGTCTTCAGCTTAATACGCTGAAGCACGAAAAAAAATGTAGCTCACTTCACTGAATTTTTCACAACAACTTTTAACTGAGTTTTTTGTTACAGAAATACACTTTGAAATATTTATATACAAAAAATCACAAATAAGACTTGAAAAAAAAAAAAATAAATAAATAAAAACGTCTGAGCTCAACGAGAGCCCGAAGGAAACTAAATGCCAAAGGCTTGTGTTGGCTACCTAGTCGAATCGTACGCAATGACGATAGGAGTTTTAAGAGATGACCTCCACAACGATAATTGTTTAGCAATAGATTAACACTTCTGCAAGTAGAAACTGAAAGCTTAGATTGTTAATTATCCACTCTCTCCTTCGAGCCTATGAGTATAGTCCATACTCAGGAAAATGCAGCTTAATACGCTGAAGCTCACAAAAAAAAAAAAAAAAATTTGCACTTTCCACTGAATTTTTCACAAACAAAAACTTTTAACTTAGTTTTTGTTTACAGAAATACACTTTGAAATATTTATATACAAAAAATCACAAATAAGACTTAAAAAAAAAAAAATGAAAACGTCTGAGCTCAACGAGAGCCCGAAGGAAACTAAATGCCAAAGGCTTGTGTTGGCTACCTAGTCGAATCGTACGCAATGACGATAGGAGTTTTAAGAGATGACCCCCACAACGATAATTGTTTATCGATAGATGTTAGCAGGAGTTAACAGAAAAATTAAGTCTTCAGCTTAATACGCTGAAGCACGAAAAAAAATGTAGCTCACTTCACTGAATTTTTCACAACAACTTTTAACTGAGTTTTTTGTTACAGAAATACACTTTGAAATATTTATATACAAAAAATCACAAATAAGACTTGAAAAAAAAAAAATAAATAAATAAAAACGTCTGAGCTCAACGAGAGCCCGAAGGAAACTAAATGCCAAAGGCTTGTGTTGGCTACCTAGTCGAATCGTACGCAATGACGATAGGAGTTTTAAGAGATGACCCCCACAACGATAATTGTTTATCGATAGATGTTAGCAGGAGTTAACAGAAAAATTAAGTCTTCAGCTTAATACGCTGAAGCACGAAAAAAAAATGTAGCACACTTCACTGAATTTTTCACAAACAAAAACTTTTAACTGAGTTTTTTGTTACAGAAATACACTTTGAAATATTTATATACAAAAAAACACAAATAAGACTTGAAAAAAAAAAATAAAAATAAAAACGTCTGAGCTCAACGAGAGCCCGAAGGAAACTAAATGCCAAAGGCTTGTGTTGGCTACCTAGTCTAATCGTACGTAACAGGGTCGCAATGACGATAGGAGTTTTTAGAGATGAGCCCCACAACGATAATTGTTTATCGATAGATTAACACTTCTGCAAGTAGAAGCTGAAAGCTTAGAATGTTACATATCTACTCTCCTTCGAGCCTCTGAGTATATTCCATACTCAGGAAAATGCAGCTTAATACGCTGAAGCTCACAAAAAAAAAAAAAAATAATTAGCACACTTCACTGAATTTTTCACAAACAGCAACTTTTAACTTAGTTTTTTTTTTACAGAAATACACTTTGAAATATTTATATAAAACAAATCACTAAAAAAAAATCACTAAAAAAAATCACTTAAAAAAAATCACTTAAAAAAAATCGCTTAAAAAAAATAGAAGACGTCTGAGCTCAACGAGAGCCCGAAGGAAACTGAATGCTTATGGCTTGGGTTGGCTACCTAGTCGAATCGAACGTAACAGGGTCGCAATGACGATAGGAGTTTTTGAAGATGAGCCCCACAATGATAATTGTTTATCGATAGATGTTAGCAGGAGTTAACAGAAAAGTTAACACCTCTGCAAGTGAAAGCTGAAATGTTTGTTAAATCGAGCTGAGATGATGTTAGGTAATGTTACTGAGCCGAGTCACTTCAATTCAATTCAACTCCAAATGTGCAAAAAAATAGACAATATTGTATGTATTTAATAAAGGTGCCCATCCACCTGCGAACATGTTCGCCGAACACAATCAGTTTGCCCACCAACTTGGCAAACATTGTTCGTCGAGCATCATTTTATAAAATTTTTCGAGACGGAAGCATGTCTGAGCAGCGAAATAAAATCGTTGCCCTAATGACAATAAGTGTTTACTTAAAAATAGAAAAAGAAGAAAGTAATAAAAGAAAGTATAATATGTTCATTTTGCATGTGTTGTTGCTTCCAGAAGGATTTTTTTCAAATGATGTTCGCGCGAACATGCCCATCCACTTGCGAACATGTTCTCGCGAACACGCGTAAAATAGAAACATTTCTATTCCTCGCGAACACGGTCGGCGAACAAAATGTTCGTGCGAGCACCACCATCCACATTCAACGAGTACAACATGATCGGCGAACATGTTCGCAAATGGATGGCCACCTTAAGACTTTACAATTCGAGAGAATTGCGTATGTATTAAGCTAACAGTTGACATATTTTGCAGAGTAAAAATCGCAGGAAATACTTTGAACTGTTTATAAATGTATATGTATATAAATATGTTTACGGTACCTTTTTTCCAATGTAAAATCTCAATTGTTTCTCCAGCTCATGTTGCTGCAAAAAAGAAGTGAAATGAAAATCATTGATAAATACATTTGTATAATGCTTTACAAAACAAATTGTTTTAATTGCATACCGTGATCTTCTGCAAGAAGAATTTACATCTTTTTGCTTACGCAAGCTGTTAACAGCTTAATTATTACGCCCTAATTGCGACCAACAGCTTTTTATACTTATTCACGAATGTGAAATTATTATATGTATGTATAGGTTTTATGCACTGACCGTCTTGCTGTCCGTCTATATGTCCGCTATTGAAACTAGAGATTTGGAATTTTTATACATATACATATGTATGTATATGTACATACCTTCGAATTATAAGGTGTCAAGATTATTCTGATCGGACCAGCAGGGGCGTGACAAATCGGAAAATGCATTTCCAGTATATCAGAGACCATTATGGCTTCAGTGGAACTTGGAATGAATACCCACATAGACAAGACTAGTTGACACATACATATATGGCGGATATATGTATCTATGCGTAGTGGAGCAAATAGGGTAAAGCTGTATTTTTATACCCTGAACCCATTGAAAATGGGAAATCAGGGTATAATGGTTTTGTGAAAAGTATGTAACAGGCAGAAGGAGGCGTGGCAGACCCCATAAAGTATATATATTCTTGATCAGGACGATGAGCTGAGTCGATATAGCCCTGTCCGTCTGTCCGTCCGTCCGTATGAGTGCGTCGATCTCAGAAGTTATAAGAGCTAGAGAGCTGAAATTTTGCATGTAGACTCGTGTATACCATACGCAGTACGAGTTTATCATATTTTTTCGATAACTCATTCGATATCTTTTTTATCGAGGAATATCGATAAATTGATATTGTTTTTCAGCCTTATTTGAACCCTATTAGACCTAGAGACTTCAGATTTACTGTATATACATTTTGTAATTTACAGATTTTCGATACCACGCCCCCTTCGCCCCAAATTTGTAAAAAACGTATATCAAGTACTAGAGACTTGTGCTTTGGAATGTACACACATTTACACATTATGATTACGTTCTGAAAGTTTCATTAAGATTGTACGTTCACAAACGAAATTATTCAACAAATAAATTCTCATAATATTGCCCACACTGCAGCGCAGCCCAAGCGCAGTCGCTGCTTACTGGCCTACTGCGAGGGCTTATGCGTGCTTGTGGATGCATGTGTATGTATGTATGTGTGTATAAAAGAAATGCATGATGATTAGAATATCAGCTTGGAGGGTTCAGGGTATCTCCTCGTCGAGCAGTCTTGACTAGAGCCTTACTTGTTTTAAATAAATTGTTGCCTCTTCGTCCGCATCAAAATAATTGATTTTATTTTTTATTTAATGCGTGTATATTCCAAAGCACAAGTCTCTAGTACTTGCAATAAGTTTTTTTCCAAAATCTGTAAATTACAAAATCTGTGTATTCATAAAATGTATAAACGCAGTAAATCTGAAGTCTCTAGGTCACATAGCCTTCAAATAATGGTTAAAACCGAAATCAGTTGATCGATTATTCTCGATAAAAATAAATCGGATGAGTTATCGAAAAAATATTATAAACTTGTATTATTTACATACAAAAATTTCAAGTCTCTAGCTCTTCTAATTTCTGAGATCTCGAACTTCACACGGACGGACAGACGGACAGGGCTATATCGACTCAGCTCGTCGCCCTAATCAACAATATATGTACATACATATATACTTTATGGGGTTTGCCACGCATCTTACTGCCTGTTACATACATTTTCACAAAACCATTATACTCTGATTTCCCACTGAAAATGGGTTCAGGGTATAAAAACGTAAAGCCGGCGGCGTAATTAAAAATCGTTATCAATTTCAATGGCTAATTGTTGTGTATTTGTAACGGCTTTTGTACGCGTATGTGCAACTGTTTGTATAAAGTTGAGTGAGTTCAGCGACTGGTCAACTATGTGTGTACAGATGCATAGATTACAAAGCAAGCTGCCCGGCGACAGAAGCCCAAATACCAAATGCTAGCACGAGCTACAGGCAATAGACAAGAGACTATAGAGAATAGATACAGGTACAGGTAAAGGCACAGGTGCAGGTTAACCTACAGCGAACAGGTTATTAGGACAAATATAAATTAAATAAAATCAAAGCAAGTTAACAGAGATAATCAAAGAACTCGACAAGTGGATACTCTGAAATGTGGCATTTGTGTTCAAAAGGGGAACCTATTGAAAATGTCCAAATTGTAACAGGCAGAAGGGGCGTGGCAAATCCGGAAGACGAACTAAGCCGCTGATACTTCCCAATCGACTAGTGCTTATCAATTGACACGCGAAACTGTCGCCAAATGTATTCAAAAAACAATATGCCCTTTAACTAACGTGAAGCAGCTAACCAAATTTTTGGTAAATATTATCAAAATTTGTTACGCATAAGCCATGTGAACACATGTTTGACTAACAACAAACCATATTAGACATGCAGGTGGGTGTGTGAGTGTTTGTGTGCGTGTATGTATGTGACTTCATAATACATACATGCATAGTATATACATACATATGTACATATGTACATATATGTCGTGTCCTCAAAATATTATGAATATCGTGTCATCACTATTATAAACATTGTGTCACCCCTATGTTTCAAGATTGAGAGCGTAAAGAAGAAAGAATAAAATGTACTTCGCAAAAACGCCTAATGCTATGCGAATGCCGTTATTTCAATTCCATTCGTTTTTCTCCGATCCGTTATCCCAGCCTGGCAGACGTTTCTGTCTGACGCAGTCTGGGCCCGACAGTGAGTAAGAGCGAGATAAGAATAACAATTTCAATATATGTGAGTGAGTATGTGTGTGAGTACACATACAGAGAGTTGCCAAAGCGAAGCTATTGCAGTTTCAAGAAGAAATTAAACGAGTGAACATGTCGCGGCCCAAAAAAGCGTCCGGTGATGGATTTTAACGAATTAGAAAATGACAATACGACATATGTATGTATACATATGTACATATGTATATACATACATACATATTATATTCAATCTACTTTTGGCTAATTACCACCCATTTATACGATCTACGAGCCCAAACTAATATACCGAGGATAATGGTAGACGTAGCAATAGTTTTCCGAATTTTTCTGATCAAATTGATCACAATTGATCTGCTCAGTGAATAGACCTTTAAGCTTTATTGGAGAACTAAGTACAAGTCCGAAATAAAATAGCTTCTTCACTCATTCTTCTTCACAGCATTCATATTGTATAATGTATTCATTTGAAAAAACAAACATTTTTTTCAAAAATCCAAAACTGAAATCCGATTAAAAGCTTGGATATTGTGTTATAAATTATATTATATATATTATATTGATAATTTAACATAAAACTTCTGGAAATATATTAAGTTAGTTTAGTCTTAAGTTGGCTATAGATTTCATGCTCGCAGCATAACTTTCATAATTAACTTATCGGACAAATTAAGTTGTCACTTGTCCAACCGGCTGACACATGAGCCTATTATGAAGCAGACGCAAACTGCACAGACATGAAACCCTATTAGTATACTACGTAAGTGTATTAGGTTAGGGCGGGAAAAGTTAGACAAACTCCATTAGCTGATGTTATACTTGCTGTGCTTGGCTTCAGACAGCAAAATCCAAATTTAAACGTCATTCAGCTTATGCTTAGCTACTTGGTTATTGAACAAGTAAGACATACCAGGTAACTCTAACATCCTATCTAGAAAACTTTGTTTTTAAGGGAATAATGACAATGACAATGATGATGACAATGTAAAATAATTGAAGTTCCTTGACTTGAGTTAAGTTGATTTGAGTTCCCTGCAAATGCCTTTAAGTAACATGACGTGAATGCGCATAATGCCAAGGCAAAGAGAGCCTAATCGGATCGATTCGAATCCAATACCAAATATTTTAAAATCAAAACGTAAATCTTATCCCATTCATTTGCGATTCATGACGCGTCTGAACTTTTTTTGCTTGCTTGTCTTTGGCATTTTTGATTTGGTCCAAAATAGTTCGATGTTAAAGGTGTTAACTGACGACCACAACAAAATCGCAAATGAATTATACAATTTTTTGTTCAGGTTTACGGTTGCTCAATTTGTAGGCCAAACATTTTAAATAGAGCTGCGGAGGAACTGAAGGCAAGCCAATTTAGGTGAGCTGTCATCTTGTGGAATATTGTGTTTTATACAAAAATGTATATAGTTATGCAGCAAATTTAAATATAAATATTCAAAAAATTGATCTGAGCCCTTACGCCTGGTCGTGCCGTATTTTGTGCTAAGAAGCTTCACGCAGCTTTCTTTTTTCTTCATTTGTGTGTGTGTATTTTTATACTCATTCATTCAATTAGCTTTTCGTTACATCGTTCTAAAAACTTAAGTGTCTACGCCTAGTAGGAGCGTGGCAAATCGTAAAAACTGCATTTTCTACAATATTACAACTAAACTTAGCTACTGAATTGCTGATGGGATATGAATGAGTATTCTGTAGTTGGTAACGCCCGACTGCAACGTTCTTACTTGTTTTTTTATACCCTGAACCCATTGAAAATGGGAAATCAGGGTATAATGGTTTTGTTAAAAGTATGTAACAGGGAGAAGGAGGCGTGGCAGACCCCACAAAGTATATATATTCTTGATCAGGGCGACAAACTGAATCGATTTAGCCATGTCCGTCTGTCCGTCTGTCCGTCTGTCCGTATGTATGAACGCGTCGATTTCTGAAGATATAGAAGCTAGAGACTTCAACTTTTTTTAAAATGCTCGTATATAGCGCGCGCATATCGAGTTTATCACTAAAAATCGATAACTCATCCCGTTATTTTTTTATCGATCAAAAACCTTATCGAAAACCAGTTATAAAATTATATCTCCTACACCTTTAGAGCTAAAGTCTCCAAATTTTAAATGTAGACTCGACTGCACGTGATAGAATTTCGGTTTTTGTTATAATTCACCCCCCACCCCTATATCCACCCCCTTACCCTCATCTCTGTAAAAGGCGTATTTCAAATACTAGAGACTTGAGCTTTGGCAAATATACGCATAGTAATGATAAAACAACATTCTGAAAGTTTCACGAAGAACGTACGTCCAGAAAAAAAGTTATTGAACAATTAAGTTCCCATAGTAAGCCCACACTGCAGCCCATGCCTGTTAATGCGTGCGTGCCTATGGGTGTCTATGTATATGTTTGCGTGTGTGTATGTGTTTGTTTAAGCTGAATGACACTAAAAATTATTGAAATGGCTGTTGCTCGGAGGGTTCAGGGTATCTCGTAGTCGAGCAGTCTCGACTAGAGCTTTCTTACTTGTTTTTTTTTTAAGCAGTGCATCGAAGCTTTATTATAATCACTTTTTTGCATGCAGACACACCCACCAAGACGTATACCCAGTGCCACACACTTGCGTTGAGCTTTACCAGTTTCGCAGTTGGATTTGTACTTTGTACTCATGTCTGGAATTTTCAATTCTTACTTAGCAAAGCAAGTTACTTGTTCTCTCTTGCATTTTTACTTCGGGCTCTTCTCCCCGTTCTCTTCCTCCCTTCCCTAGATTCTCTCTTAACACCCCTGCCACCCATTCTTCTCTGATTATACTCCATCCTCTTCTTTCGCCTCTGTCACCACTCTCTCTTCGCCCCTTCTCTATTATTGCGCTTTCTATCCCCTCATCTTCGACCTCTCCCTGCACTAACTCTGAGTCTCTCTTCCTATCTCAACTGTCGCCTGTCACCCACATCGTCTACACCCGCCCACCCTTGCACTCTCATCTCTTTCTTCATCTTCTCGTTCTTCTTCCATCTTCTTCCTCTTTCAGTTCTGCTTCTCTTACGACTTCCTCCAATCTCACGTCCTCTTTATGCCCTTTTTCCCAATTATTTATTTCTCTCTCTATCAATCTTTACAACAATTCAACAAATCACATTTTCTTTATCACATTTACAATTTCCCAACATTTCTCAATCCATTTTTTGCTGGCACATAGATCTATTATTAATAGCACTTCAGTATTATCATATACATATTTATTTATTTACTCAGCACATTGCCATATAGGTATTACAATCATTCTCTGTCCCCCCCCCCACACATTCCAGCCGAGAGACGATTCTCTCCAACTCTTATCAAGCTTGCATTACGTAGCATTGATAGGGCACATATGCCCTATAAACTGAGCCAACGATGCGGCCGTAATCAAAATTCAAAGTCACCAAAAGGCAAACTCTACCAAGCCCTCTCCCTCCACTCAGCCACGCCCACAGGTCTACCACCCAGTCCGCTGACTACAGCAATTTCCAGTTCCGAGTCTATGAAATCGCGCGGCAATTGAACTTTTTATTCAATTTTTTCCATAGGCGATATCTATCTAAATATTTAAATATGAATATAACTGTATATATATATATATATGTGTATGTATATATACTATTGGGGGTATACTCGTACTTTCGTTAATTACGTTGCCCAAACACTTGACCATATAATCGATGTATAATGAAAATGCGTTGCTTGCATCTTATCATTTCTTTTGCGTTTTATTATTTTTCCTTTTTTTGTTGTTGATTTTTTGTAAATTTTTTGTTGGGGACACAAAAATAGCAACTCACCAGAGAACGAGAGAGAGTGAGAGAACCGGTTGTAAAAACTTGGCTGTGGGCAAGGCAGGGAAAATATACATATATCGCCATCTACATATATATAAATATATAGATATATATTATGAACTATGCGACAACAGGTCCAACATTGTTGCGACTTTATCAACAAAAAAAGTGGTTTGCTCCAGTCCCCAACTTTGGCAATGCCCGCTCTTTCCCCGCTTAAGGTCGTCTGTAGAACGGAACCCGGAGCCAACGAATGAGATGCGCAAGAATAATAATGAGAAAACCAGCCGAGCGACGTTCTCGATATATCGCAAATGATTATTAGGCACCAGCAATGATCATCATCATCGTGATTGCCGGCAAACATCGATGACGCCGGCCCAGGTATGTGCCAAGCCACCCACCTTCTCCCTCTCACCCACTCCCTCTGTCACTATCCCTCTCTCTCACTCTCTCGCACCACAAACAGCAGGCGAAACAAGTTTCGCTCAGTTAGCTGCGATCTACGAGTCGCATCGCATATACTGTCAAGATCGTTCATAAACAGACCAAAGATCGAATCGGATGGTATGGTCTGGTCTGGTATTATAAACGGGGATGCCGCGGGGGGCCGGGACAACAGGCGGAGGACAGGTGCAACGCATTGCACATGCAACAACTGCCAACTGGCAACAACTGCCAACTGGCTTACAGGTTGTTCGCTTGCTCAGTACATGCTGCGCCAAAAGGTACCGAAGATCAGGTTTCTGTTTAGGGATTATCATGGAATATCACGTGCAGAGTGTAACCAACTATTTAACAAATAACGCGCATTCAACAAGAAATTAAAGAACGAATTCCAAAATTTGATAACAAACTATCCAGAAAGTGAGTGAGATGTACTGGGTACAGCATAAAGCTTAAAGATCTGTTCAAATAAGCAAAGCTAATAGCTATAGAGAGTATCAGATCTTAACCCTCAGCTGATTCGATATATTTTAATAAAGAACAAACTTGAATTTCTATTAAGATTAGCAACTGATTCCAGAACAAGTTTAAAGTTGAGTTTAGATCAGTGAAACGGCAAAAAATACAGTTTAAATAAAAAGGTGCGAATTCAAATTACGTTGAATCAATGATCATGAACTGATTTCAGACAGATAAACAAATCAAATTAAAACAAAAAAAATCATATAATATCTGTTAGGATCAGCTCTAAATAAAAGTATATAAAGTATAGTATAGTATATAAAGTATAGTATATATACATATATCAAAACTATATTTTGTAAAATCCCTTATTCAATCAGCGTTGAGTTAATTTAGATCAAGACTTTAGATCAGCTTTTTTACAAGTTGTCATTGTCATGCATAAACCTTTGATAAGCCCTTTCGATATGAATATGTAGAGTATGCAGATTATATAGTATGTTAATAGAATCCCATTCGTAGATATATGTATGTATATGATTAGCGACGTGCGTAAATGAAAATCGAAATTAAAAATCTCTCGAATCGATTTGCTGCTGCTAAGCACACAAAACGCCCGCACAATGCGCTCTCAGTGCTCAAGTGTTATATTGTTTAAACAATTTTTGTAGTTAACAAAACAATTACCAACAACAACTACAAAAACAACAACAGCTAAATACCAGACCACCAATAGCTTAAATAAAAACCACAACAGCCAAAAAGCTAAATTCACTACAAAAAAAAAAAAAAAAAAAAAAACAGCAGAAAATGAAGAAGAAGCAACTGCAGACGTTTACACAAACAATTTATGATTCTTATTAGTATTGCTAAGTAAAATATCGACAATATTCATGTTTGCTTAGCTGCCCATTAAAGCTGATCGATAGCTAGGGTATATTGATTCTATTCCTGTCTCTATGTTGCTCTGTTTCCCGCTCTCTCTTTTTTGCTGTTTCTTTCTATCTCCCGTTTTATTATTTTGCTCTTTCTCTCTCTCTCTCTCAGCGCTGTTTCATCCTTCCCAAGCCCCATATATCTATGTACATATGTAAATACTCTATCTCTCAGCTCTTTCTTTCCTTTTTCCCATCAGATCAGATCCATTGTAATCTAGAGAGTATAACTTACATATTTATTTTCCTGATTACTCGCCATCATTCTCTCTCTGTATTTTATTCTCTAACGTCCTCTCTATATCTCTATATCTTAATATTCTCAGTCTCTCCTTCTTCATATGTGCAATTGAGATTCAGCAAAATCAATTGATATCTGTCTAGGAAATATACCCTATCGAAGCACTTTTAATCAGCTTTCTCTCTCTCTATCCCTCTCTGTTCACTCTCACCATTCCCTGACTTCCATTCTCTATTGCTCTTTCTCCTACTCGCTCTCTCCCCTTACGTTCCATCTTCCTTTCTGGTTTTCAACCTCTCCTTGAGATCTGTTCACATATCTTTGCAGGGTATACCCTAGCTGTTCACTCCTACTATCTCTCTCTCTCTCTCTAATGGCGCAACACATATACATATGAATTGTGTATTTACTATTTCGTATAGCAATCGCTAAAGCCAATTCTAATGTCGATTTCGACTGCACATTGCCCACATTTTTTGCGCTGATTCAGAGATTGGGGATTGTGTAACTCTGTGCGTGCTACCGCAACGGTGTTAGACCCTTATTAATTTTGACTTGCGCTATCCATGCTACGTCTGTGAGTCAATTTCTCAATTACCTTATCGCTAATAGTACTTCTTATATCGCCGGCTTATATATGAGTACTACAATACCAATTATCATTTGATAAGCGAACAAAACCTTTGTTAGTTTCGATGACAGCATTTTTTTCTGGCATTTTGCTTATACATAAAATTACATATATTCTCCTATATTATGAAATCAAGCCAAAGTCTATTTGGAGTGTTTTTTAATTAGAGCATTTTTATATACGTTTTTCTTTTCTCTTTTTCTCCTCTCTACTTTAAAAACCTTATTCAAAGCCGGAATGGGACAAGACTACATTATCTGTATAGATATGGAAAATTTATAAGTAGGACATATTTAGAGGCTTGACTGAACCGATTAAGTCTGTGTACTACATTCTTGATCAGCAGACATTCATATCAAACTACTCCCCTGCTTTTCTCTCTATAAGAGGGTGAGAATGACCCTATCAAACAATCACGTAGCTAAAATACGTTTTAGATAGATGCAAACTCATTTCGGAAGAAGTTATACGAACCATAACTTCTAGCTGTCTAGCTTAGACAGAAGCTGAAATTTGTATCAATATAAGTAACGCTCAGGAAGAAGTTCGGGTACCTAAAAGTTATGCATACCTTCCTCCGTTCGCCTATCGATAAAATCCTTTACTTTTAAAGATACCAACTGGTGCCTAAATTATATGTATATTATTATTATATTATCATCATAATAATGGAGTACTACCTATTCTAGAACAGAACTAATTCAATATAGTAGCACAATTAGCAATCTCAAACTATTTGCTGCTAGTTAATTTTGCTTAATATCAGGTGGGACTCGTTACAGTCGCTGTTTCGCTGCATAATTGTTTTTAATATCTCTCAGCTTAGTGTCTAGTTAACAATTTTCCGATGGAAGGAAGAAGACAGAAAGAAGAGTTGGCCGTTGCTCGTGCCACTATAATTTATGATTGGAAAAACTATCCGGCATTTCCTTCGATGCATTCGTTGGCTATATATATACATATATATTTTTCTACTTTTTGCATATTCATGAGGCTTGGCAATAGATTCCAAGCTTGTTTATAAGTGAGATACACACACACGCGTAAACACACACACACACACACACACACACACACACACACACACATCGACTGTTGCTGTTGTTTGTAATTTTAATAACACTTAACAAACGCCTTGGACTTGGCATGAAAATTGTTGATAAATTATGTATTTAATAGTTGTTGCCCCTCCTCCTACTTCTACTGCTGCTTCTTCATCATCGACTCTTCATTGTTGTTGTTGTTGTTGCTGTAGTTTGGCTGGCGCCAAAGACATAATTTTTAATTACTTTTGATCATCGAGTTCTCAGCATAACTAGAAAAACTCGAATTTCCCAACCAACGTGAAAAGTTGCAATGGAAACTTTTCGTATTGATATTAACCGAAAAGGAGAAACCTAAGGAACATATCGACATTCGGATGGAAAAATATGAGAAAACACAACAAGCATGTGATAAACTGAAAGCTACCCTGTATCAAATCAAAGAAGGGTAGAGAAATGCGAGGAAAAGCTGCCCAGCTAAGCGGTTGCTAGACATCCAGGGTATTCACAGTAATAAAAGTGGATTATTGTTTTTTTGTTGTACTATTTTTTCGCACAAGTAAAAAGTCAAGCGATGTCTTTTAATTTTAATCATGATTCAAGGATTTGATTCAATTGCGTGCACAATCAAAATATGGATAAACGCCAAGTCAAGTGAAGTCAAGTCAAGTTGAGTCGAGTCGAGTCGATTCGACCCGAGTGGGGCTCAGCCCTTAGCCAGCTGGGAGCTGTGTTCGTATACGTTATTTTCTTCTTAGCAGCCAGAACAGTTGTGTGTGCGTGCGTGTGTGGGGGTGTGAGGCATGTGTGGCCGGGGGGGGTATACTCTATTACTCTATCATTATCTAATAGCTGCGCAAAACGAATTCAACTGCGAGTTGTTGAACTGTGCCTTCAACTACGAGCGAAGGCCTCCCGGCTCGACACTTTATCGCGCGTATCGTGCATAAACTCGCCAAGCCGTCGATTTGTACATATGTATGTATGTAGATATATGTATCTACATGTATATATCAAGTCAAGAGAACTACAACTATACACATATTTATGTGCGTGTGTTTATGCTTGTGTGTGCTTAAATCAAGTAAACGTGTCAATCACCAAACGGCTTAGAAGTGTCAACAGCGCAACCAGCGAGAGAATCACACAAGAAACAATAAAACGATAATAATATGTTAGCTTGTAATGATAATAATAATAATACGAATCAGCGGCAACAACAACAACAACAACAACAACAACAACAGCGGCAGCAATAACAACAACAACAACTACTACGATAATCAGTTAGATAAACATCTTGGATAGATAGCCCCGAAGCGGGAATGCCCTTAGAATCGAGCAATGATAACAAAAGTAAAGACGACTGCGAGGGCAAGTGAGAAAGCCACACAGTGAGAGAGAGACAGAGAGAGAGAGGGGAAAAAGTGAAGGCAAGCGATAAATAGAGAGAGAGATAAAGAGGGAGAGAGAGATCCGAAAGTAAAACGTGAAGGCGAGAGAGAGAAAGAGAAAGGGGAGAGAAAAGAGGGGGAGAGAGGAAAAGAAACTGAAAGCAAAAAAGAGTAAAAGTGAGTGAAAGAGAAAAGATAGGATTATATATACATATATATTATACTACAAATGAGTTTATCAATTATTTTCCAGACTTTAGCGTGAATTTAATATTTTCATTTTAAAAATACTAGATTCCATATAAAAATACAATTGAAGGGTATTGGTATTCAGTATGGATTAAATACATATTCATAGAAATATATATACTTTGTTTTTCAGTTATAAGAATAATAGTCACTAGTTATATTATTTACGCGCAAGCGAATTGTAATTGAAGAATTCAATCGTCATATTTGCCCATATGACAGCTGCTGAGTTCAGCTTAGATGGGACGCCACTCCATCCATATACATATATTTATATTATAATACCCATTGAAAATGATTACTCAAGAGGTATAATATACCAGACTAAACAGAAGAATAACTATATATTCCTATATGGGGAGATAGTGTACTGAATCGATATAGATGTGTCCGTCTGTCCCTCTGTACGTCCGTTCTGCTGTTTGTACTTTCGTCTGTTTATTCGATTATTTATCCATCAGTCTATTAGTTACGGTTTCTTACAGTCAGTCTGCGTATTCGGTAGGTGAGCTAGGTACGTTCTATGTCCGATTGTCTGGCCGTCAGTTGGCCTATATATCCGTCCGTCTTTGCGACAGACTGTTTATCCAGCAATTCATTATGCCAGCATTCGTCATTCTATCCATCCATTTAGTTTTCATTCAATATCATATTCCGTTTTCCTTTCAGGCTGGGTATTTGCTAGTCGTGCACATCTAACTGAAGGCACTCCTAATTGATTTTTTTTTTTTTTTTTTTTTTTGTGTTTTTGGACATTTTTTTGCTTTGGGGGCCGCTGCTGACAGAAGCGAGTAAGAAGAACTACTATTTAGCGTCTGAGTGTACTCATGAATACTTTTGAATACTTTTCTCGCTTGGCACGTGGGTGGCCGGCAAATGCGGAAGCGGCACTTGAGATGCTACACAAATGACAGACAGAGACAGGGGCTCACCCTCTGCCTCTGTCAGTCTCTGGGTAAGAGTGAGAGATACTGTATCTGTTAACTTATAGTTCTATATGTACATATCTTGTATCTCTCAAGCATATTCGCAACGCGTTCAATGTTGATTATCATCATCAAGTGGGTGTTTCTACATGAATGAAAATATTTAAATGGCAGCGCAAAAGGCGCACCAAATCTCAGCATTCGTATCTGTATCTATGTATCTGTGAGATACATATACATATATCTATACATTTTTATATCTTTGTATCTTTGTTGATTTGCATTTGTCGCTGTGTGCGATCGAATCAAGAGACAAACTGGGTAATTGGTTCATTATATTGTAGAAGCCAACGACATCCGCTCGTTAATGTAAATTACACAATAATTTAATATTATTATTTTTGTCGATTTTATTGTGTACTTTTCTTTTTGTTTGTTTGTTTTTTTTTTTTTTTCGTTTGGCTTCATTGCCAGTTTGTTGTCTTTACATATGCAAATGGTAAACATCGCATCGAACAAAATTCGCCAACATAGAGTTTGCAGTCAAAACTTAGCACTTTGCAACACTGTTTTTTTTTTTTTTTTTATTGGCTCAATTTTAATAGTTCATTTAAATTTTTACATGAGCGCCAGTCAACATCTATAGATTATCTAGTTCTGACACAAAAAAAACTCATTTAAGTTAAAGCACTTAAAATTCCACAAATTATACGTTGCTTTCAGGTAGGATGACTTACAACGGGGAGTATATAATTAACTATATTAGTTATCAATTGCAGTTGTGTTGACTTGGTTATTTATAATAACAAATAGGTTGAACAAGTATTTTTCGATTTGCTACGCCCCTAAAGGGCGGATCGAGAAAATCTTGACAAATACAAATATACAAATATATATAAACATTTTATGGCTTGTATTAAGAGTTTCTACATTTATCCTAACTTTAGATTAGTATAGCTGACGTAAATCTTCAGAAGTTAATCCGAATTCTATTTACTTTCACAAAAATTAAAGATAATTATTGTTTAGGAATTTTCATGAATATCTCAGCTGTATGATCTTAAGATCACCAAGAATGGCATAATATTAACAAATATCTGTTACTCTACAATATATGTATATGTACATAGTTAAGAAATCGAGCTATGCGAGTTTTCACTGTATTCTAAATTTAATAATAGCAATAAAAATAAAAACAAAAAACAGCAAGAACAACAACAAATTGTTTCTTCTATGCAAAGAAATTCCAATTTCGAGAAGAAAAAAAGAAGAAGAATTGAAGAATGAAAATGAAGAGAATAAATAAATTAAACGAATTCTTGTCGCATGCTCTTAAGAACACTGCGAACACAGATAAAGAGCGATGCAGAGCGAAAGAGAGAAAGAGAGAGAGAGAGAGGGAGCAGGAGAGTGAGAGAGCTGCTGATAATGCGAGCGGCAACAACAAAATGTGAAATACAATGGGAATTATCAGTGGACGGCGTGATATGATTATCAAAAGGTTTCTTCTCTTCTGATTGTTGCTGTTGTTGTTCTCGTTGTTGTTGTTGCAGCCGTTGTTGCTGTAGCCGCTGGCAACGGCATTTCTCAATACACATGCTACATATGTAAAACAGTTTATTTGCCTCACTCATACATACACGCAGACACACATATACCTACATATAATATATATATATATATACTCTACATACATACATATGTATATATGTATGTACAAATTATTTTCGACGTGCTTTGGTAGTCCAGCGGAATATATACATATGTAAATGCAAAAAAAAAAAAAAAAAATTAAAAAGAAATTATATAAAAAAATGAAAAGAAAAACAAATAAAAAAAATACAAAAAAAATACAAAATAAATAAACATTGTTCTTAATGTTGCTAAGGAAAATGTCACGTTTTAATAGAGTTCACTCTATGAAAAGCTTGAAGCACCACAACGTGACTAGGCGACAAAGATGAACTAGCAAATACCCTGTAAAAAGCTTAAAATACAATTATAATGAGATACAAAACTTAAGGGAGAATGTTTTTTTTTTTTTTTTATAAGGTAAATGAGTCTATGAAAAATATAAATCAAATCAATAATATATGATATATGTATATAAGATAATTTATAAGTACATAAAAGTTTATACACATGCAGGGTAGACAAATATTTATTAAAATGTTATTTCTCTACAGGATATTTTTTAGTCAAAGAGCAGAAAAAACGCGCTATAACTGTAACTATTAGAATATTGCTGTTAAAATTATGAGATACAGTTAAAATATTACTGTTAAAATTATAAGATACAGTTGTGGCTATAAACGTATATGTATGTACATGTTTGCATTCGCATGCTTGTGTGTGCTTTAGCACAATTACAATATTATCTAACTTAAAAGTAAGCTAAGTTAAATGCTTAAAGTGCAACAAAACAAAAATATTATACAGGGCAATTGAGCTCGCTCGTTGGCTAACTGCATTCACAGCTTGCAGATGCAACAAGTTGGCAGCACCCCAAAAAGACGGTACAGTAATAAAACCATGAAGGAAAGAAGGAAAACATAACAACAACAAAAAAACAAAAAAAAAAAAACACTTTCATTGATAAAAAAAAAAAACTAAACAGCAGCAGCACCAGCGTATAAAGATCAACGTCTGCTGCTGCTGCTGCTGTTGCACTTTGTCTTGCGGCTTTCGTTGTACACTCTCCCTCTCGCACTCACACACACATCCACACAAACACATGCACATACACGCACACACTTGTGCATATACTTACATTTGTTTGTCCAAAGTAGCTGCCAACAACAACTACTCTGGCATCAATCAGCCGCAAAGCCTCGTCGTCGACAATTGAGACTAACCAACATTAAACTGTAACTTCCTCACACGCACGTACACACATACACAGACACATTGACAGAGGCACTCACACATATGCAAACACTTTTTTATATAAATAAATATACATATATACAATATTTATTTTTACATGACATGTGTTGTAAATTTTTGCACTAATTTAGTTCGCTTCTGCTGAACAGGTTCACTCAAAAAAAAAAAAATAAATAAATAAATAAATAAATAAAAATAAAAATAAACAAAATTGAATTATTTAAGAAAAAAGGATATTTGTAACTGTAAACACATTCCAATTGAGTTGCGCGCGCGCATTTCAAGTCGTAGCAGCACCAACAGCAACAACAATAGGCGGCAACATATGTATATTGAATTAAACAAAACATATATGGATGTATATACATATGTATATGTACATATAGTTTAAATAAATAAAGAGCGCACAAATTAAATTTAATAAAATACACGTACACACACACACATAGCCATGTATATGCATATGTACATAAGGCGCCGTCTTTTGTTGTTATTATTATTATTACTATAGTTGCTGTTGCTGTTGTTGTTGCTATTGTCGCTACTGCGGCGACTACTACTTCGCCGATCGCACACCGCATGAGACGCACGAAGTGCACGACGAACGATCTGACACGCACGAAATGCAAAAACGCACTGAAAATGATATTTAAAAGAGAGTAGCGACATTTTATTATTTACGTATGCTCCACGCAGATATGGTCAGATATGTCAGCCAAATTCCAATGGAAATGATTAATGCGCTTATTGCTGCAGTCATATAATTGCGTAGTTTCCGTATTAAATCCAAGTGTATAGTTGAATAACAAATTGTAAATGCAAAAACCAAAACGTATGAAATCAATTCAAATTATGATCAAAATAACGCAAATACTCCAATTGGCACTGTTGTGCTCAATGGGAGCTGTTAAATGTGTTATGGCAGCATGATACTTGATCATTTCCTATGTTATCACAGATCACGCCTCTGGTAAAAGTGCTTTATACCGGCGTGATACGTCATGTCTTATTTACTGCGCCACTGTTAATAACAGCAAACATGGATGCGTTGACATGCTGTTAATTTTTGTATGCATTGATTGTTTTTTTCTTTATTTGCACTAGTTAAGAAGCTTAAATAGCTCGAATTAAAATGAATTAAGCCACCGGTGTCTCTGTTTTATAGTAAAATGAACAACCGATTGTAGCTGTCGCCACCAAATTGCAATTAATACCGCTAAAATTTTGTTTAGCTAATTGTTCTTAAACTTACCGCGCTGCTAACACGGAATGGCTGCGGGCACGTTGGCAAAAATGAATTCAGTTCAATGGTTCCATGTGCTATCTGCCAAGTAGTTCAATTTGCAATATGTTAAAATGAACAGCCGCACAAAACATTTTTTGTTTACCCCTTCGACGATTTATTTATTAAACTGATTTTAGTATCAATTAAATTAGAACTCAAAACATATATTATTTATTTATACATATATATTACAGAAAAAATAGTTACTATGGGTTAACTGATTCCGTTTTACAAATGAACTACAGAATATTTTGCCGTTAGATTAATAGCAAAAATGAAAATTGAGGTTTTGTTATTTATTCCGCAACCCTTCGAAAACTATAATTAATTGTTTGCTAATCAATTACATTTCGTTTTCTCTTTAGTGGCCAGCAACAGAGACTATGAGCATTTTGTTTACATGCCAAACACAGCGAAAAAAAAATTAAAAGGACACAAATCCTGGTTTAATCCTTGAACTTGCCCAGTATAATGTCCTTGTAGAAGGGCACACAGTTCATGCGGACATTGAGACGAGCGCAGAGCAAAAAGATGCCCGACAGCTTGCGATGAATGGAGTAGATTTCCTCCGGCGGCGGGCAGAGGCGGTGCGCCACCATCGTTGGCACCAGAGCTGCCAATCTCTCCGTCGTGTTCTGTTTGCCGAAATCAAAGTCGCCGTCGTACCGAAAGATCTCGCCGAGGATCATCACCGCATCGACATGCGCCTGCTCCATTTGCTTCGTCTCGTAGCCGGTGAGGAAGCCCATCTTGCGCGACATCTCGAGGACGCCGTTGCGATTGTTCTGCGCCGCACTGATGATCACCTGGCGATAGTTCCGGATGAAGTCGTGCTTGTAGAAGCGCGTCGATCCAAAGTCGATCAGCATCAATCGTCGACTGTTCACATCGTACAGAAAATTCGACCAGTTCGGATCCGTTTGCATGCACTCGATCTCGAAGAGCTCGCGCAGGCAGAGCTTTAATACCGAGGCGGCGATGTGAGCGCGATGATCATAGCTGGAGAGAGGATTAATAGAATTAAAACTAAATAATTGAAGTGGGTTTCAGGTGAAAAAAAAGTTCCGAGCCTCGAGGGCGAAACAATGTTGGCAAGAGACAAAAGTAAGCCCAAATGCACTTCTAGGAAAAGCTGATTACCAGCTCCGCGAACACAATTCTCTTATATAGAACTAGTGGAAATGACATACATATGAACTTTTCCGAAAAATTGTGGCGCATAGCGAATCAAAAATATTGAACTGAGAACTAGATGCATATAGTTCGCGGGGAACCAGTTGAAAACTGTAAATGAAAAATAAACCAGCTATATGTGCATCCGTCTTTGTCTAATCAATGACATCAGCTTAAAGGAATAACATTGAACAACGAATAATATTGACGTAGCGGATACTGAACTTTACTGGAGTCAGTGACAACACTTAGAGTCAAATTTGAACCAGCTTATCTTGTCTAATCAATGGCATTGCCTAAAGTGAATATATTTGAAATACATGGCTTAACGAGATTAACTTCTTTTTCACTCGGATAGCTAAAAGGGAACTAGTAAACAACGAACCAGTTGTGACTATACTTTGGGAACTACTGGTTCACAACTGTAACTCACTCACCTAAGCTCGAAGCACTTGTCGAGTGGCACTCCCGGAACCAGTTCGGTGGTGAGCACACTGGCGGTGGTCAGTTCACGCACCACCTTGGGCACATAATACTCCTTGTAGGGCGATATCATCTGCCGGAACTTCTCCGTATATTCCGCCTCGCGTGCATAGTCCACCTCCCATTGGAGCTCGCGCTTGGCCACACGCACCACATTGTCGATGAAGAAGCCTTGAGGGAACACGTCCCAGACCTTGAGCATGCCAACGAGATTGTCGATGTCGCTCTCGATGCTCTGGGCGACGCCAGGATATTGGATTTTGATGGCCACCTCCATGCCGTCCAGCAGCGTGGCCCGATGCACCTGCCCGATGGAAGCCGCCGCGAACGGCTTCTCGTCGAAGGTGCGCAAACGCTTCCGCCACTCGGGCCCCAGTTGGGTGGTCATCACCCGCTCCACCTGCCAGTCGGGCATATAGTCGGCCGCCTGCCGGACACGCTCGAACGCCTTGGCCAGCTGCGGCGAGACCACGTTCGTGTCCTGTATGCTGAGGATTTGGCCGATCTTCAATGCTGCACCGCGCACCTTGCACAGCGTGTCCACAATTCTCTCCGCGTTCGCCGGACTGAGCAGGGCATCGCGCATATTTGTCGATCCGCCCAGCCCGAGGGCGCCCTTGGTCAGCTCATTGATGGTGCCCAGGCCCAGGCCGGCGAACAGTCCGCCAAACGATGCCATCCGTCCCAGGCGCGAGGCCGGCACCCGCCTCTGCTTGGCCACCTTGCTCAGCTCCGGCAGCGTTGATTCCTTGGCCGGCGGAGCAGCTGCAGCAGCTAGAAATGTGCAGCATGTCAGATGTAAAGCATGTCTCGAAATAAATGGAAATTTCGCTCGAATCGATTTCATTTTGAGTGGAAAAACAAATGGAATTGACAATCAAGCTAGTCGAAAACTGAAAGCTAGCAAAAAGCCAATCCGATGCCTTCTTAGGGAAGGGGGCGGGGCCAGGCTAGAGTCGATAACATATGGAATTGAAATTGAAAGTGAAACACGTGGAATGTGAAACATATTAACTGCAGCCCGCAAGAATTGTATAAGTGTAGAACTTTTGAAATTGAAACAAAAGACGAACTTAGTCAAAGCAATGATTGGAATGTGAAACATGCTAAGTTATTAAAATTTAAAATTAAATCAAATTCAATGCACATCGATTTCATTGTGAGTTACAAAAATAGCAAATTATAAATCGAAATGATATAAGAAAATTTGTAAATAGACATGTGGAACATTTGAAATTGAACTGGGTGACAGTGAAATGGAACTGCAACAATTCTGGGACATTCAATCAATTTTAAATTGTAAATGTCAAGGCAACTTTTAATAGCGACTTTTAAAGGAAACATGTGGAATCGGGCCACAAGCAATGCATAAAACTCTATAAATGAAATGTGAGCAGAAGCAATGCATATGAAGGCTAATTCAAAATAGAATTGGAATTAGGGCAATGCTGATTCGCATTAAATTTAGACTCGCTCAGCACGCAAACAAATGGAATTGGAGAACAGGCATATACTATATGTATATATATGAAGATTGAGAGCCAGAGTGGGATTGGAAGTGGCACTCACTCCACTAACTCTAGATTTAGGTTGTAAAAGTCAGATTTTAGTGAAGCAAATGAAATTGGAACGCCGGCAATGCATATGCAGCAGGTTCACTCAAAATGGAATTGAAACAAAGGATGCCTACCCTTATTTCCAGCTGTTTCGGTCGCTGAAACCGTCGAGCTGCCGGCCACAAATCGCATCAGATTGTCCACATATTCGGTGTCCTTGGCCACGATGCCGTCGCCGCCAACGGGCTCTGGTGGGATAGGTGTTGCCTTATGCTGGGCCGCCTTCGGTTCGGGGGTGGGCAGCTGCTTGGTCTGCGTGTTGGGCGTGCGCAGGCTGACGTTGCGGTTCATGTTGCGCTTGGAGAGGATCTCCTCGAATTCGAGCAGCGTTATAGACGATATATCCACGGTGGATGCGTCGGCACCATCCAGGTGGCTGCGGCTCGACCGCTGGCCCTGACCGCCGGCCGTGCTGCCAGCTGTCGCCTCACCGGCTGCACCGCTGCCAGAGCCACTCGGCTGCCAATTGAGGCGCTGTAACGTGCTTAGGTCGCACGGCAATTTGGTCTCCAACAGCTGGCACAAGCCGTGCGCGACAACGTAGCCCCGTTCGCCGGTCTCCTGGATCAGTTCTTGAGCCTTGCGCAGTCGGTCGCTCGGATGTTCGCTGGCCTCACGCAACGCGTCCACCGTCTGACTCACATTCACTGAGATCAGTTCGCGCACACTCGAGTTGCTCCACAGATGCTTAGTCAGCGAAAGATGCTCGCGTCCGCACGCCTCCGCAACTATTTGCAGACCGCGCAGCACGCCCAGCACGTCTTGCGCTGACCGTGTCATCTCGTTTGACCACTTCACAAACGAGTGGGCGATCAATTGTTGCTGTTGTTGTCACTTTTGTTATTTGTTTTGTTTGTTCGCTCTTGTTGCCGGTCGTTGATGGCGCTGGCGTCGGGCTTCTGCAACTTGTGGCGCTCTACGGCATCTGTGTGCGTTGGCACGGTCGAGAGTTGTGTCTAAAATGGAAAAACGTCGTTTGTAATGCAGTTACGTAAACGTAAATAAATAAACTTGCACGATTGTTGCGAAATTCAAAATCAGCTGTTGGCCAAATATGTTTAACTCGTTCAATTGCACATGGGTCATGGCAGTGTTGGCAAAAGCCTAAAAGTTTTAACAGTTCTGTTAACGCATGTACAGTTTAATAAGCATAAGTTTTAATTAAAGGCTTTTTCATAATTTCTTATATAGTTTATAGCAAATAAAATCGAAAATTTAAATAAAAAACATGCTTGTTTTTAGTTACGAAAATGTTTGTAAATTATAGTTGCCAACTTTTTAAATCAGCTGTTGCCCAAAAAAGTTCACACAAGTTCACAAGAGAACCTGATTCATTGCAGTGCTGGCAAAAGCTAACAGAATTCTGTTCTGTAAACACTAACGGTTGCTAAAATATTTTATTTTATTTTGTTTTCCTATTCTTATTGGCTATTTGCTCTATTTCTAATATTTTAAAAAATTATACTCATTTGGTCTGCACATTAAATGATTAACTATACTTTAAAGTTTGTTTGTACTCAAAATGGCGCTGTTAAGCTCAAATCATTCAATCGAACTGGTTCGCAAGCACATGCCAACGCCAATGCTTATAATTTGAATCGAAATGTGCGGCATTTTTTGTGCAATTGGGCAAAATAATGATATTAGTTGTCCCTTACACAGCGCTTTGGAGAAACTGCTGCACAATCGTGGGCCGGACGTCCAGGATAAGCTCATAGTTGACAATGTGCTGCTGGTCGGCAACGTGCTATGGCAACAAGGCGCTGCGCCGCAAAAGCAGCCGCTAGTCGAAAACGATTTGGTGCTGCTTTTCAATGGCGATCTCTACAATTTGGGCGAAATGAAACTGAAGAGCGAGGCGGACAGTGCCTGGCTGATAAAACAGCTAAGCAAATGCAACATGAACAACGATGATCAGCTCCTGGCGCTGCTGCGGCTGCTCAAAGGACCCTACTGCCTGATACTGTACAACAAGTGAGTATGATTCTATAACATACCCTGTACAGGGCTATAATAATAAAGCCACATCGACAGACGTGATAAGGTTCTATACTTTTGTCGCGATGCCCTGGGCCGCAATTCGCTAATCATTGAACGCCACGAGAACAATTGCCTGAAGCTGATGAGCACCTCGTGCCCCGGGCTGGAGCCCATGGCCACAGCTTCCCTGGAGTTGCCACCGCTTGGTCTGTACAAGCTGCCCTTGGCGCAGCTCAACGAGTGTTGCTTGTATCCCTGGCAGTCGCTGAACGAGCAGACGCGGCAACAGCTCTCCACCTTGGAGACTGCCATGGAGTGGAGCATGTGGGTGGATCAGACCATTGCGCCGTCCTGGCTGCTGGACAAGCCGCTGCATTTGAGCAGCTATGATCTGTATGCATTAGTAGCGGGTAACATCCAATTGGAGCTGATCCACGAGCAACTGCTGGAGAATGAAGGCGTGCAGCAGGTATTGAGCAAACTGGACGAGCTGCTCCAACGGTCGGTGGCTGCGCGCGTGCAGCACACGGCGCCCGTTTGCCGCCTGTGCAGCGGCAGTGGCAGTGACAGGTGCTCGCATGCCAAGATCTGTATACTCTTCTCGGGCGGCATAGACTGCAGCATTCTAGCCGTACTCGCCGACAAATATGTGCCCCCATCGGAGCCCATCGAGCTCATCAATGTGGCGTTCGAGCGCGTGGCCGCCGCTCCGGATCAGAGCTGGAGTGTGCCGGATCGCCAAACATCGCTGCAGTCGCTGCTCGAGCTGCAGCGCCTCTGCCCGCAGCGCACCTGGCAGCTGCTGCAGGTGAACGTGACTCGGGAGCAGCTGCAGCAACAGCTCGCGGCGCACATCCATCAGCTCATCTATCCGCTGCGCACGGTGCTGGACGAGTCCCTGGGCAGCGCCTTTTGGTTTGCTGCCGCCGCACCCGAATCGACAGCGCGCGTAGCGCTCCTGGGCAGCGGCGCCGACGAGCTCTTTGGCGGCTACAAAAGGCACCGCAATGCGTGGCGTCGAGCTGCGCCCAGCGCCCCGGCGCGAGAGCTCGCAGTGCGCCAGGAACTAGAGATGGACTGGCAGCGCATACCCGCACGCAATCTGGCGCGTGACGACCGCATCATCGCCGACTGCGGCAAGACGGCGCGTGCGCCCTTCATCGAGGAGCACCTGGCGCAGTTCGTGCGCTCGCTGGCGCCGCAGCAGCGCTGCTGTTACGCCCTGCCCGAGGGCTTCGGCGATAAGCTGCTACTGCGCCTCTACGGCTACCGCCTGGGACTGAGCGATGCCACGCTGCTGAAGAAGCGCGCCATCCAGTTCGGGTCGCGCATCGCCGACAGGAGGCAGCAGGCGACGCAGATCTCTGACTATCTGCGCTTCGATTCTCACCAGTCGAATGGACAACATTGAACTCTCACTACAGCTAAAGAGATGATATTGTGAAAAGTGTATATCATCTAGCTATAGCTGAAATATAACAAATTATATAATAGATCGGGACTAGACGTTGTAAAACAGATCGAGCAGAATTCTAACTATGGAGTATGTTTGAACTTGTATAACAGATTGAGAATAACATCTATATAGTATATGAATGAAATGAAATTCAGAAAAAAACGTTGATATAAGCTTGTGTAGCACTTGCAAAAAAACTGTTATATACACTTTAAGTTAAAGTACAGCTGAAACGTAGTTTTTGTATGATAATTCAAGTCTAAAAATAACTATCTGGCTATAAGTGAACCTGCTAGATTTTGTATAACAGATTGAGCATGCCCGTATAGCATTGTATAACAGACTAGTCATAACTCTGAGAATAGTTGAAGCATATTCTTAGATTTTGTATAACAGTTAAAGTACATCTACTTGTAGCCTGTAACATATTGTATAACAGATTGACCGCGATTTTGACTGTACTACATACTGACTATAGAGTAAATACATTGCTAGACTTTGTAGAACAGCTGCGTCAAAATGTCTTACACATAATTTATAATTTATTTCCATTATTATTATTATTTATGTTTTGTTTTTTCATTTAAAAAACGTAGAACTGAATTTCCTATTTACAAACGTTAAGAGCACTTAGCATAAAGCTAGCTGTAAGCATTGGACCTGCTTGTTAACTTAAGCTGCTTAAGACAGCAGACTCTACTGCGCAAGCAAAACTTATACTTTGAAGTACATACATATATAAATATAGATATCTAAATCGCATATGCACATGTATGTATATATCCGACTTGACTTGCAATTTAGAATTTTAAAGACGAAAATCAACAGCTGCAAACAAAAGTTACTCGAACTGAAATGAATGCCAATTATGAAGCTTAAGCTAAAGCTGATATATAAATACATATGTATATGTATGCATACGTGATATAAATCATAAAAAATGAGAACTATATATGTATATACATATATATATATTGAGTACGTTCCGCGTTGTAGAGAACTTTACGTCTGTACATAATTCTTTCAACTAATAAAAAAAAAGAGGATAAGAAATATGTAGATATAGATGTATATACATCCCTTATTCATATATAGTAGTTATTTACAATACAATTGCACTATGATTAGCCAGTTTTTGTTTCTTGAGACTATTTGGAGCTGTGTCGTCCCGCCCGTTCCGTTGTGGGATCGGCCAGCTCCCAGGCGGGCCGATAGCAGGGCGTGGCAGCCTCTGCTCCGGCCGCCGCTGAATCCGTCGCACACTCGGTGCAGAGCAAATGCGGATTGGGAAAGGTGTTGGACTTGTAGCCAATCGATGTGTAGCCCCGCGCATAGAGACTGCAGTAGGGCACCTTGTACATGTGTATGTAGTGCCAGATGTCGTGGTAGCTCCATTCCAGCAGCGGATTCAGTCGCATCATGTCCGGCCAATCGCTGTCCGTTTTCTGCAACAAGTCAAATTGCAATTAGAAAGGGGAATGGGAATGGAGGTGGGGCCATTCCTACCTGCATCGCTTTCAGCTTCTCACAATAGGGATCCGTATTGCGGCTGCCCACGAAGACGGCCTTGATGAGCGGCATGTCCTGGGTCATCTGGGTGAGCGCCACCTTTAGGGAGTCCTTGTACTTGATGAGCTTCACCTTGTAGCGCCTCACGCAGTGCTTGACAAAGTCGTCGATCTCCTCGAACGAATCGTCCGACTCAATGTAGAGCATCGGTATCTGGCCGCTGTCGATGTTCCGCTGGGCGCAGTAGCCCATCAGCAGATCGAGCAGCACTGTGCAGTCCTTGCCGCCATTGAAGCAGAATATTAATTGAGCGATCTTGTAGTGCATCAGCGTCTGGTCGAAGAATTCGTACGCCGTGCGGACGCGACGCTTGATGTGGTCCCGGATGGCGTCTGTGATGGGTACGGGGCAGGTGGCATCGGCATCATTGTGATCGTCGTCTCCATCATTGTTATGGCAATTGGACATAATGCTTTTGCCACCGATAC
Source organism: Drosophila mulleri (assembly GCA_035047565.1). Lineage (NCBI taxonomy): Eukaryota > Metazoa > Arthropoda > Insecta > Diptera > Drosophilidae > Drosophila > Drosophila mulleri. The sequence continues at coordinate 37,219 of JAWNPK010000033.1, forward strand.
CGTTACCGTTACTGTTACTGTTATTGTTACTGTTACCGTTACAATTGCTGCGAATCTTCTTGCTGAATGCTGTGGACTTTGCTAGCGTTGTCTGCTGTTGTGTCTGAATGCAACATTTATGCATTTTGCTGTCGGATTATCAAGAATTAACAAGTTGCGCCTGCAGCTGCTTCTCCCGTCTCCTGCTCTCACTCACTCTATCTATCTCTCTCTTTCTTACGCTCGTGTGGCAAGCCGTGGGCTCTGGCAACCTGAATAGAATGCGCCGTTACATTGACAATTTCATACAACAATTAACTTTCTCCAAAAATCAATGTGACTCCATGTGTGTGTGTATGTGTGTGTACGGCGTTGCTTTTATATAATTATCAACATTTAACAATAGCTTTTTGTAGACTTTGCGTTATCTGCACAGCAAATTACATCACATGCACACGTTAAACACACGCACGTGCACCGCACACACATACACACACAGTAGTGTGCTGTGTTACCTACGTTTATTTAAATAGGAATGTTAGTGAGGTCTGCACGTTACTAATATGTCATTAATTCTAGCATTGCGCTTTTTTTTTTAATCTCTAATAATTGCTGGGACAGTGCTGCCACAGCGCCAAAGAACAACAAAACAGCTGTTGCGTGATACGAACTGTCTGGCAGCGCTGTTGCAGTGTAGTGCTGTAAAATGAGACTAAGAATTTTATTTGAACTTGCTTAGTTTATTTTTATAAAGTTTCATTTTTGCATATATATATTTTTTTTTTCTTTTGGAATTTTCTCTTATTTTTGTAGCAGTCTGGCAACGTTCAGATTTGCGCCAAAAATTCAAATTTGAATCTGCTGTTTCCTTTTTGCTTTCCCTTACATTTATGCCGCTGGCAGTCTGGCAGCACTTAGCCGGGCAGTGCTGCAAAATGCGACTAAAATTTAAATTTGAATTTGTTTTGAACTTTGTGAAAAGCGTTTTATTTTGCATTGCATGACATTTTCTTCTTGTTTTCTGTTTTACATTTAACAAATATGTATATGTGAGTGTGTTTGTGTATGTGTAACTTAAAAAAAAAAAATACAATACAAATTAATTTAATTGCTATTACATGTACATATATTTAACAAATGGGCACTGTCGGTTGTTATATTTAGTATTATTTTCTGTTTTTGCTGGTGATTTGAATTTGCTGTTGTGTTTTTGCTAAACATCCAAATTGTCCAGCACATTGTCAATGAGTCCTACGACCTTTTGCCTAAATCGACGATTCTGTTTGCCGCTCATTTCTTTCAGATATGGATGCAGGCTGATTAAAAACGAATAATCGGCGTCGGGCTGAGCGAGCGTCTGGCCAGGTGTTGGCGCTGCCGACGTCGGCGCTGCGGCAACAGCAGGCGCAGGTGTGCTTGCACCTGGTGGCGTTGCTGTCAGATTATTGCAGTTGTTGCTGTTGCTGTTGTTGTTGTTGCTGCTGCTGGTGTTGCTGTTGTAATGCAACTGGTTGGCGCTGCCTTTGAGCCACTCGGCCATCGTCCAGTCCATGTTGTTGCGCAGCGCCGCCGCCATCGAAACGGGCAACGTGACGAGCGAATGCTGCGCACCAACAGCAGCAGCAACAATTTTATCTGTGCTCTGCGGCTGGTGCTGCTGGTGCTCCACTTTGATGGCCTGCAGACGCAGGGGCGAGAGAGCTGCTGCTGCCTCCTGCGGGTGGTCGTCCTGCTCGTCGTGTGACTCTGCCGCCTCCTCCTCATCCTCGTGGCTGCCATTGCTGTCTTTGGTGTCCTCCCCCTGCTGATGATGGCGTTGCTGCTCCCGCTCCCGTCCCCGTTCCCGTTCTCGCTCCAACTCCAGCTCCTGCAGCTCTTGCTGATGCAACTGATGCTGCTGCTGCTGCTGTTGCTGCTGCTGCTGCTGCTGGTGATGATGCTGCTCCAGGAGTCGCATGTGGCCAATGCGCGTCAGATATGTGGCCGCCGCTGCCGCCGTTGTCGTCGAGGTGCTCGGCTTGCGTAGCACCATGCCGCCGCTTGGGCTCGAGTTCGAGTTCGAATTCGCATTGAGATTCGAGCTGGGATTGAGATTGGGCGGCTGGCCGAGCGGCAGCTGCTTGTGACAGGCGCGCGACTTTGTGTAGGGTATCAGAAACTGTAGATACTTGGACAAGTAGTATTTGCGCTTGCCGCGACCCGTCTGGGTGCGCGCCAGCTTCAGGGATCGCAGGAAGCTACTCCGAATGGTGCGCCAACGCTCGCGCGAATTCCGAACTGCAATTGGGACGATTCAAAGGGAGCTATTAAATGGGGGAATTGAGTGGGTATTCAATTTGGAGTATTGCTAACAAAAGGAACGCAAAGTGTTCGGAGCGAAACGAAGAAAGACTCCGAATACTATACTAATACCATCTCACTCATCCATTTCTTGCCCATGAGTAGACAGTAGAGCATTCGGAGTATACGGAAGGAAAACAAGGAATGCTACATATAATACTCTCTATAGGAAATGCGTAATGCATGAATTCGAAATATACTCTATATATGTACATATGCAAAGGCAACATCTAATAAACTTCCCTGTACAGATGTACATATGGTAAAGCTATAGCAAATATATTCCAGAAAAATTGCACTAAATAATCTATGAACAAGTAATTTAGCTGTGTGTAATTTGCACTTAAAATAATTGAGCTTCAGACAAATAGCTTCGCCATTAAAATTTACTTAAGTATTCAATTAAAGCAAATATTTGATGTTAGACTTAGCGGCATGTGCCCCCTTTCATGCCAGCCCTAACCTGATTTCGCTGTTAAATCCTTTAGCAGAACAGCATTAGTGCCAGTGCTGCATAACGTATGCATGTGCATGTATGTGTGTTTGTGTGTGTGCGTACAGCAACTGCTGAGCGGAACTATTAAGTGGAACTAAATTCAACTTATGAAAATGAACATTTAATTGGCCAATCAAAAAAGCTCATAGTTCAGTTCGGCCTCAGCTCAGCTCGGCTCGACTCTGCTCGGCTCAGTGTGCTGCTGCCAGGGAGAGTGTGCAGTGCTGCACAGTGCAAGAAACGGTTGGCGATCTGCGCAGCAACAAGTGTTGGCAAATGCCGACAAGTGACAGCGAAACATACATACATACATGTACATATATATGTATGTACGTATGTAAATTCATGCAGGGTATTTCCACTGCGCTGCAGTTGCTGAACTTTTTTAATTGCATGCCAAAAGCGGCTGCAGTAGCAGCAGCAACAACAATAACAACAACAAAACTAATTGCATGCAAACGCCGCGCGCAGCTATTGCTGTGTGTGACACAGTGACACACCTACACACACACACACACACACACACGCATGCATGCTAAGAGGCATTTAAAGCATTGAGTGCAAGCGAGTTGGCACGACTACAAATTGCGATTGCATTGAACACACACACACACACACACACGCAGGCAAAAGCTTGCATCATAGGCGTGCGCGCCAATACACACACACACACACACACACATACACACGTACAACAAATGAGCACGCAATTGCAAAAAAAAAAACAGAAATAAACGAATATGGAAATGGAAATCTACAAGTGCAGCAGAAAAGAAAAGTTTTGCCTGCTGCACACACACACACGCACTATCTGTCTGTGTGTGTGTGTGTAATTATGTACATATATGCACCTGTGTCCTTTATTTCATTGGCCACATGTTGCCAGGCCTTTTGCACCTCCTCCTTTTTGCTGTAGCCCGGATGTGTGTAGTTCCAGAGGCAGGGCTGATTCTCGACCAGCTGCACGAATTTCACATTGAAGACGGGATCATCCTTGCGAGCCATGCTCCTAGCGCTTTGCAACACTGACACACTGCACCGTTACAATGGCAGCCAAACACATTACAGTCGAAAGAAATGGCAGCAGCGAACAATGAGGGAAAGAACGAAAAACAAAAACAAACACTCGAATTTGCGCGCGCTCGCTGGCTAGCTCTGTTTCGCTCTCGCTCTCTCTTTCTATTTCCCCCCGGTATCAAACTAATCTGTGCGTCTGTCAAATTTAGTTTGGCTTTTTAGCTTAGTGTTGGGGCAAACACAGCAACAACTTGTCGCAACGAAAGCGCCGAGAAAACTGAAAACTGAAACTGAGCGCAAAAAAAAGCTAACAAATAAAAGCTGCAACGTAAACAATGCCAAAACGGTTTTGCGGCAGCGGCTGCGGCTGCCGCTGCTGCTGCTAGAATCAACATCAAATGCAGCAAACTACTGCAACAACAACAACAACAACAAGTACAGGCAAAGCAGCTGCAGCGCTAATGATTAAAATAAGCTTGTGTTTGTGTGTGCATGTGTGTGTGTTTGCTAGCAAAAGCTTTAGCTCTAACGATGACGTCGCTGGCGGCATTTGTTGCACACATATACACATGCACACACACACACGGATATCTCTAAATGCATTTACATATCTATAAGCTACTAAAAAGGCGCCAACAGCTAGAAGTTGCGCTTTACAACACTAAAAGTGCGCTAGTTAGTGTGCCGGCTGCAGTTCTGCAACTAGTTCCAGTCAGAGCATATGCAACTAAATTCATTTTTATAATTTATTGTTATTAGGGACTATGGTTAGCTTATCATCCTGGATATGATTTGAAAATATTGCAAATTTAATTTACAGTTGGGTGCAATGGCAAAAACGGCCACTCTTCAGCACTCAGCGTGCGCAGTGGCAACGCTGTTGATCACTGGTTCCGCTAGCTAGTTCCGCACAGCGCATATGTAACACAATTTGTGGCTGTTGTTTTCATTTTGTTTTTCCTCACTAAAATCAACTAGAAATAATAACAAATGGCAGCCCACGCCAAGGCAATCGTTAACACGCCGCTGCTGCAGGGACTGAAACAGGTGAGTGACTCGCCCACCTGCCTGCAACCGTTGCTAATTGTCCAATGGAAAATGCTCCCTTGCAGCTGGTGCGCTCGCTGCACACGGACTGCGCTCGCCTGTCCAGCTTTCGCTCGTCCAGAGAGGTGCAGCCACTCGAACAGTATCCCGAGGTGGAGGTGCTGCACAATCCGCCCGAATGGAAGTACGTGGAGCGTCTGCTGCCGCCACGCACCGTGCCCCAGCCCGTCGCGAAGCCAGCCTATCCGTCTGGGTGGAAGCCACAGACGGCCACTGGCCAGGAGAGCGGCTACTTTGTGGCGCGCACCAAGAACCACATGGTGCCCGTCTATCTGAATACACGCTTTCGCGGCCAGCGCCGCCTCACCATCGTGCGACTCATCCAGGGCGACATCTGGGCCCTCGAGCGGGATCTGCGCCAGGTCGTGGAAAAGTCTAGAAATGGCAAACTCTGCGCCACACGGGTCAACGAGCTGAGCGGCCAGATCCACATCCATGGCGACTATGTGGATCTGCTGCGGGAGCATCTCAAGAGCAAGGGATTCTAATTTTGTTGCAATAAACAGTTAAATGTTAAGATTTTCCGAGTTTCTTCTGGATGTAATCAGTCTAAAGCCGCGCAATGCCGCTTCATTTTGGTAGCAAGACCTAATTAGAGTGATCCACAATGCTCCATAGAGTCCGCACCCAAAGACCAATAAGTACACTCCGATGTTCACCCATTTTTCACAACTTCACGTGAATTCTTTATGGATTCTCTTCTTCCGATAAACACATTGCTCATAGTCTAAAAAAACATGTTCCTTAAGGTTTGAAGTATTATAAACTAGTTTTATATTTAGAGTTTCATTCCACAACTTTCAGTGAATTTGATTTCACGCTCACTCCAGTGGATTCTTATAGATCTATTTACATATATGTATGTATATGTGGGAAAAGTGTTGCAGGATCTCACGTTGTTTGCTTAACTAGGCACAATACAATTTGGAGGATTCGAACTTTCCACTTTTTCAATTTATGTATGAAGAGTTTCGATTTCCACTCATTTTCCGCTCAAGTGTGTGATTTCTTAATTACATTACATCAATATCTAGCTTATGCGAAATGTTTGCTTTGCTTTATGGTAATGAGAAAAAAATTTACTTTATTTAATGTACAGATCTGAGATATATATGTGGGGATGAGATATCAGCATGGGTAACAAGACGTAATTTGGTGGAGGATACTAGAATACCAGGATAAGGAGCGCAGGCAACTATATATAGCTATATATACAACATTGAGATATATATATATATGTATATATATATATATATACATATATATGTATGTCGTGTGTAATGCAAGATTTATACTACAATTTGGACAATAGATTTCTTAAGTGTAGGGCTGTATTTGCTTGAGGGTTGACATTTGTTGCTGTTCTTTTTCTCTTTTTTTGTTTTCAAGTAATATTATATACTAAAAACAATTAAAAAAAAAAAAAAGAAGTGTTAAGCATGGAGGCTCACACGTGCGTGCGTGATTATTACAAACATAATCATCGTTTAACAGATGTAACTAATGGACATTCCGGTTAGTAGCCGATGCTACCTTTCGCTGCCGTCAGGTGAGCTTCTTGTTGCGCGCCTGGCCGTAGGCAGCCGAACGCCACCGTTATCCATTCGCACCGGCCATCGCCGTCGGCGTCAGCGGCATGCCGACCAGATTGGGCGTTGATGCCGCCGTCACATTGCCACTGGCCGTGGATGAGCGCTTCAGTGCTTTACGTATTATCGTCCAGTCCTCCATAATGTCCTCCTCGCGCAGCATGTAGACCACATACGGTCCGGTGACCGTGACGGCCTTCTTGCGTCCTGGCCCGCGCACCTTGCTCTGGCGCTTATCGTTGCCCCAATCGTCCCAGGAGATGTCCACATTGTGGCGATCCTCTTCGAGGCGGCGTATGCGCTCCATTAGATCCTCGCGCAGACTATCTATGGCCATTTGTTTCTCGCTCTGCACGCAACCGAAGTCGAATCTCCGTTTAGCAAATAAATTCGTTACGAGAAATCTCAGTTCACTCACCTCGAAGTGCTGGGTGGCTGCCTGCTCCTCGGACAGGTATTTGTGCTCGATATTCTGCAGGCGAAACTTGCGCAGCACGTCGGCCACTTCGATGCGTGTGCGCAAGACTTTGTCCAGTTCCTTCTTGGGCTGGACAAATTCCTCGGATCGACCGGAACGCACATCCGCCAGCTGCCGTTCGATGTGATTGATGCGTTCGCAGTAATACTGTTCGCGCAGCTGACTGAACTGTCGGTCCAAACTGGCTATAATTCAATACACACACACACATATATATGTATATAAATATTAGTTAATTGGAACTTTATTAAATTGGCGCCAAATCGTACGTACCCAAATCTTCGATGTGTTCTGCGCGACGCAGTTCGATTTCGGTGGCATCCATTTCGGAGGAATCATCGGAATCGCACTCATTTGCCTCCTCCTCCTCCTCCTCGTCGGAGGTGTCGTGCGCCTGGCTGGAGTTCGAGCGCTCCGACTCCGCGCCAGAGACGTCGCCCTCCGCATCGGATTCGCCATTTTTTACAGGCATTTGGGGGGGAGGGGCAGAGATAACTGCTATCCGAGCGCGCAATATGAGTGTTTTGTGTTTGTTGTGCGTATGTATGTAGGTGTGTGTGTGTGTGTGTGTGTAATAAGCAAGCACTGCACTCCCTGGAGCAACCCAACTAAATTGTATATACTTTAAGTAATTCTTTTATTCAACGAATTTTACGGAAATTTTTTTAGCTAGCGAACATTGTTTTGTACTGCAGCTGCAAAAAGTGTTGGCTGACGACACAAGGCCTGACAGTGTTGCACAGCGCAAGGCAATCGATTGTTTTCAATATATCGATGTATATTTAAATTATTTATGCGCACTTATCAAATGTGAAATTAAAAGATAATTTTGCCATTGATCAATACACTAAAATAATAAAATTGACGTGAGCACAATGAGACATTTTGGTTATTAGTGTAGAAAAATCGACAAATTATATACCAAAATCAAATACAAAGTATTTACAAAATACGGTCACACGCAGGCGCCAGATCAACAGCTGACGTATGAGTGTGAGGCGAGAGAAAAAAAATAGACAAATAACCGAACGAGAAAAACAAATATAGGCGCTGTCGAGAAATACGTGTAATTTAAATAAGAAGCGTGATAGAAATTTTACCACATATTTTATACTAGCGAACCATGGAAACGCCGACTGCCGATGATTTGCTACAGTTTCGCGACTACAGCGCAACTAACAGCGGCACACCAGCGCAAATCAATGTCAATTCGCCAACGCATGCAGCTGGAGGTGGAGCAGGTGGAGCGGGTGGTGCAGGAGGCGGCGCTGCAAATTATAATAGTGGGCAGCGTCAGCGTGGAGATCCACTGTCCGACTTGATATACGATATGAGCAATTCGGCACAAAATATTATTGGAGGTGGCGGTGCCGGCGGTGCTCGCAACGATGGAGGCGGTGCCAACGCAGCGTTTGGCTCAGCCGATGGCAGCGCTGATGGAGCCGGTGGAAATGCTCGTCTATCCTTTCTAACCATCGAGTATTATCAGCAGTTCTTCAATGTCGATACGTACATGGTGCTGGAGCGCATTGCCAACTCCATGATACCGAAGCGCGCCTCGGCCAACTATTTGCGCATGAACATTGGCGAAAATCCAGATCTCTACGGTCCCTTCTGGATAACCATAACACTGGTAGGTGCACTTCAGTCTCTGTACATAAATATCGATCTATATATATCATCTCTCTCTCTCTCATTCAGATCTTTTCGATAGCCATCAGTGGCAATATAGCCAGCTATTTGCAGCAGGCCAACGATAGCTATTATTGGCATTACAATTTCCATTTGGTATCCTATGCAGCCACCTGCATCTTCCTCTATGCCAACATCTTGCCGGCCATACTCTGGGCGCTCTTCAAGTACAGCCTCAAGCCTGTCGATGCGTCCGATGCCGTGGAAACCGAAAACGTTAGTCTACACTCTGCTCTATATATATCCATCTCTTACTCATTAAATGTATCTCGCCCTCTGTCTCTCTTTCTCTCTCTCGCTGTCACAGGCTAGCTACACACCGAGTCTTTTGTCGCTGATGTGCATCTATGGCTATAGTCTGGCCATCTATATACCCGTCTCCATACTCTGGGTGATCAATGTGAGCTCGATCTGAATTTCCCTATAATCATTTCTCATTAAGTACAATTTCCTTTGCAGATTTCACTGCTACAGTGGCTGCTCGTTATCACGGCAGCCCTGCTCTCGGGCACCGTGTTGATTGCCGTGCTGACGCCAGCGCTCCGCAATTCACAATATTCGCTATTCCTTATCATTGGCATACTCGGCGCTCACATCATTTTGGCCGCTGGCTTTCTGCTCTACTTCTTCCACAGTCCGCCGGAGTCCGTCGCGCTGGTGGGCAAAATCACGGCAGCGCCGCTCGTTAAGGCCGCCTTGCCAAAGCTGTCCACGCAGGCCGTCGCTGGTGACTTGCCGGCCGCCAATCTAACGGGCTAAAAGACATCATTCCAAATATTAATCTAAACACTGTTTCTGTACATTAAGTTCTGCATATGATTATTACACGTTTGCCCTCTCTCTGTCTCCCTCTCTCCCCCCTCTCTCCATCTCTCTCTGTGTCCAACGCGAATAAATTTTTGATAGTTGAATCGGATGATATATGTATAGGAATACTATATGCAATCATGTCTATAGAAACTACACCTATTTGCTAAAAATTATAAATTTGTAATTTGTTATTTGTAATAATTCAATTCTCTTGAAAGTTCTTTATAATTCAACAATATTTTTTTTTTTATTCATGAGTATGTCATATATACATATATATATAAAATTTTTGTTCATGATCTGCTGTATCATGCTTAACATATACATATATCATTTATGTGTATATATATCTACATTATGGGACTGGTAATACGTGTAAATCATGTCCTAATTAATTTTTTCCCTTCTGTATGTTTGTGCGTGTTTTTGTAATATTCTAAGAACTTATAGTTAAATATAATAAAAAATCTAAATCTAAGAGACGATCTATCTGTATCTCTATCTCTATCTGTATTTGTATCTGTATCTGTATCTGTATCTGTATCTGTATCTGTATCTGTATCTGTATCTGTATCTGTATCTGTATCTGTATCTGTATCTGTATCTGTATCTCTATCTCTCTATCTCTATCTCTATCTCTATCTCTATCTCTATCTCTATCTCTATCTCTATCTCTATCTCTATCTCTATCTCTATCTCTATCTCTATCTCTATCTCTATCTCTATCTCTCTATCTCTTTCTCTATATTAGTCGAGTCATTCTTTCTCAACTTCATTATGTATACAGGCTGTTATATATACTATATATGTACATATGTGTGGGTCCTCACATCATCAAGCACATATGTGCGTATACACATAGTTCATCGACGAACCAACACTCACACACTCACATGAACACCCACACAAACTCACACGGAACACATTTCTCAATTTCGAATGCAAATATTCCAGCGTCCCACGCATCGTTGGATTTGTCGTTTTCATATGCTGTGCTGCAGAGGGTATTTTAGAACTGGCATTGTCTTAGCTATGATACTCTGTAGTCTAGTTCTTGTATGCAAAACTTTGAACTTTGAACTTCCCCTATGAACACCTTTTGGTTTCTTCATATATATTTTCAAAAACTTTGCACAGTTAAATCTTATAAGGTGCTTCATTCGTAATAATAATTTCAATCAAATCTGATTACAAGATCATTTAATTACCATATGATTGACAGGTTTTTACTTCTTCGTATGATGAACTTATAGATTTTTTGAAAGAACTCTATAAAAATGAGCAAATTTTAATTTCAATTTAAAGTATATATTATATACGATTTTTCATACATATTTAAAATGTCAGTTAAATCGGATAGTTGCCATAGAACTGCTGAGTTATTACGCTCATATTCTCATCGAAATCGGTTTCGAGTATATAGGGTATATATGTAGGTGGTAAAATTCCCCCTGGGATTACCCTTTAGATCAAATTACTGAAAGTAAGGGTATTCCATATTCGTTGAGCTATAGCTTGTGTGTGTGTGTGTTTTTTGTTCCTTTTATATTTTGATTATTTATTTCCAGTTGCCTTACCGTCGACAACCCTGGCAGAGCGCAATGTGTGTGCTAAAGAGAGAGCGAAAGAGAGAGAGAGAGAGAGAGAGACAGCATCAATAGGTTTGTTCTTCGTTCTGCATTGCATTTGTCGCTCTCTTTCCCCCGCATTCGCTCTCGCCGTGTGGGTGTGAGTGTGAGAGAGTGGGAGTTGCACTTGCTCGATTATATTCATGCATGAAAATGCTGCCCACTTTGCGTGTGGGTCTGGCGTGTGGCTATGGATTATGTGGCGTATACATAATGTGAGCAAAATCATCAGCTGCAGTCGACGATTTGTTTGCCAGCAAAATTGCGAATTGCGATTTGCGAGTGGCGAATGCGTAATTGAAACAGCAAATTGGAAATCAAATTCATTTTTATTTTATTTATTTTTCTCGCTTTTTATTGCATTTAAATTGAGATTAATTTGTCGATGGATTGCAAAATATAAATATTTGCCATTTAAATCGGATTTAAGTCTCATTTGTATGAAATCTTTGCCAATCGTTCCATGTCCTATAGTTGTGTATATATCTGAGAAAAAGGGGAGAATAGGTTGATTGGCAATCAATCACCATCAGGCACTCAATAGTTTGAAATCAATTAGTCAAGACTCACGTTTCGTCAGTCTGTCAGTTTCAGTCAGTTTCTAAGATAGTCAAGCAGTCAATCAACTAATAGCTCTCAGTCATTCAGTCTGCTAATGAGTCAATCAATCAGTCAAACAGTGCATTAGTCAATCAAATAGTCAATCAGTTTAGTGTGAAAGTTAGTCAATTAGCCTTCAGTCCGTCAATTAGTTAATCCATCAATCAAATACTTTGAGAGTCAATCAATGTATCAGTCATTTAGTCAATCAGTTATAAGTTAATCAATAAGTGAGTCAATCAATCAGTCTTCAGTCTGATTAGCTGTCATATCATTTACAATCAGCTCAACTAATCAGTCGGTCAATCATACAATCAGCTATTCAGTTAGTCAATCAGTCAGGCGTTCAGTTCAAGCAATCAATCAATCAGTTAATCAGTCAATCAATCTATGAGTCAAGCATTCATTCAGTCAATCAATCAGTTAAACAATTGATCTCTGTTTTAATCATGCATTCAGTCAATTAATCAATCACTCATTCAGTGTATCAATAATTGATAAGTATTCAGTGAATCAATCAATAAATTAGTTATTATTACAGTCAATCAGCCAGCCAGCTAAACAATCAATCAGTCAATGAATCATTCAATCAAACACTCAGTCAGTCTGGTCAATCAAGTCTATCCGTTTGTCAGCATAGAGAGTGAGAGAGAGAGAGAGATACGATTCATTAGAATCACTAAGCTGTCAATCAGCATGTCTGCCAGTCAATCAGTCAATCAGTTGACTTCATGTAGCTTCAACTTTACTTGATGTGACTGATTCGCATTTGTGTTTTGGGGTTGAGGGACTACCCCTGTCGCTCAGGCTCACGCGTCGTACCCTTAATGGTACTCGGCTGTCGTCGTTGCGGAAACGGAAGTCACTCGACATTTTTTTTTTCTTTACTTATTTTATTATTATTATTATTTTTGTTTTTTTTGGGAAATTAGCTAATGTGCAGTCGCTCGAGAGACATTTTCTTCTGCTTCTTATTTAGTCTTTTTTGGTATTTTTATTTTATAAAAATTCGTTCTAGCAGCTATTAGCAGGTGTGTGTGTGTGTGTGTGTGTGCTGGGGTGTTGGTGTGAGTCCGTGTGTGCGTTTGTGGTTGTGCGTGTGTGTGTGTGTGTGGCCCACACTTTGAGCCGCCCTCGTTATGCATGTGAAGCGTTAAAATGCCACTTCAGTCGGGATATGCGCATGTGGTTGCGGTTGGGCGGGCAACGCGAACGCCTCCTGCTGCTGCCTGCACCACTTTGCACCACCTTGGACCACCTGCCTAGCTACTCAAGCAGCCACCGGGCAGCACCTGCAACTGGCAGCCCCAAAGGCCGTGGGCGGGTCTTTTTTGCAAATGCAAATGGGAAATACAAAATGCAAAATGCAAAATGCGTTTAACAATTTCCATTTGACCTGTTGAAATCTCGCCACAGGCAATCAAAAGGCTAATAAGAAAATCACCGTATATAAATACTATATACGCTATATTAGAATTGAATACTTCATAAATCAATCAACATTTGAATGCACAGAAAAAACCAATTATAGTTGAGAAAATTGCTGATCAGATGGGGGTTGAAGAAAAAGCAATTTCAATAGAAAAGCTCCTGCTTTGCTTTTGATGACGTTTTCAAATACAACTTATGTCGATTTATAATAAATACAAAAATTATTTAAATTAATGCTTTAAGCTTAACTCTAAATTTTGACTAGATTCTGAGTAGGTTCAATAGCAGCTCAGCAATTCGCTAATAGTTTTCGAATATTTGCGCAAAGATCTATCTTTCGAGACGTAATCTTAAACTACAGACATCTCAAAATGGCAAATCTATATAATATTTACAATATTTAAAAATACTGAAGGAGCTTAAAATTGGTATATCCCTTTACAAATGATACAGTATACATACAGATATAATTTGAGTAAATTTACTCTTCTCTGTCTCTTCGTCTGTTCTCCGTATGTCTGTACACGTCTATCTCGGGATCTATTAGAGCTGGAGACTTGAAATTTTTGTTAAAGCTGCCTATATGGTATGGGAATATCGAGTTTGTTTGAAAAAGTCTATAGCTATTTTGGTTTTACTACTACCGATTAAGAAACTTATCGAAAATCAGCTATACAAATATATTTTCTTCATCTTTAGAGCTAGAGTCTTCAATATAAATTCATGTGAATTTTATACATGCCTGGAAGAAGTGAAAAATGATTGGTTTACCAGTTATTGGAAGAGCTCAGGGGATCTCCTAGTAGACTACTCAAAACTTCTTCAAGCGCTAGCATGGAAAGTGGAATGTATTAAAAATAGTTTTTCCGAATAAAGGTAAAATTTATTGATGCTGCTTTAATCTAGTGAGATACTGATGAAGAAAAACTCATTCAGTCCACAAAATCCTTTTTTAATTGAATCACGATTGTATCAAATAGAATTCTAGGGATTTTGGATGCTGCAGCTTGAATTGAGAAACTAGTTTCGCATAGACTCGCTTTGGCGCTTGATTCGCTCTGAGTAGAACTTGTAGAAAAATGAAAGCAAATAAAGGGAAACTTCGTAAGGATTCGCCTTGATTCAATCAAGCATGTTGTGCAGTGGCAATAGGAACTGGAAATTGGATGGTTACCAGGGCTACCGATTGTCAAATGGATTTCCTTTCCTTGGCCAGCTGCAAATATGATTTGCCTTTTACTTTCTCATCGTTAGCTCGGAACAATCCAGGGAGGTGGTCAGGGGAAGGGAAAGAGGACAAAGGCGCTTTAAGTTAGTCAAGTTGTAGTCAAAGGTAAACAGCTGCGATGATGATGGTGCCGTAGGAGTAAAGCCGGATGTCGGGGGCTACCCTCCTTTGGGAGCGGGCGGGTGCGTGGGCAGCCGGCCGGTGCTCATGCGGGGCGTGTTCCTCGTTGCTTGACACAATTCCGAGTGCGCCAGCACATTCTCCATGGCAGCTGTATATGTCTGTGTGTGTGTGTGTGTGTCCTGAGCTCAGGATATGCGTGCTGCATTCCCCAACCCTCTCCACCGTCCCACTCACCCTCTCACCCAACGCTCTGCTAGGAGCTGCTCCAATTTCCAGCTGAACGAAAAAGTCTCCAGTGGTGGCACGGCTAAAGTCTACACAGCAGGTCCCCTACACAGCGAGAGCTTTGAGCTTTTGTGCCCGTGTGGAGTTGCATTGATTTTGTTGCACCACCCAACCGAGGCCCAACCAAGCACCGCCTTGCCTGCGGGCTGATTATGTATGCAGCTCAGCTTTTGGCTTAGATAAGACGCACAGCAAAAACAAAAAGAAAAAAAAAAAAAGGCTGACATGAAATGAACTCTACTGACCCACCCAATCACCTAGCGACCCACAGTTGCCCAAACTGTACGAGCGGTTGAGCGGTTGAGCGGCTGCGTGGTTGCGTTGCTCGGCTTTCTGCGGCACACGAATCGCTCATAATTTCATTATTTATTTTAATTAATTGAAATTGTTCAAAAAGCATTCGACATCCCTTCGGCCAGTCCCACCCCCGCTACCCGCACCAGCTCCACAGACCCTCCAGCTGACCCGAATGCTAGCCTTCGTTCCCTAATTGCAATGGAAGACCCATCGACAGCACTTACCCGCGGCCTGATCCCCTTTGCCCTAGCCCAAGCAATAACCGGCTTTCAAATGAACTTTCCAATTATAAAGTGAAAAGCTGGAAAATAGCTTGTGTATATATATATAAATATGTATATATGTAAAATATAATATCTGAATATTCTAGTATACACTACAGCAAGTGTAAATTGGGTCTTAAGCTTGAGGGGGATAGCAGGAGGTGCCAAAAGTTTGATTGGAAAGAAGGCCCTTAGTATGTCATACATTATGTATTTGATATAAATGATGTACATATGTGATGAATGTGGTGTAAGTGAATGTTAATGATGTACATACATATATAATATATGAGTTTTGTGTAATGTATGTGATCTACGTACATATATACAATGAATGAATGCATGTCTAAATGTATGTGTGATCGATCGATTGCATAAATGTATAGTGTTATGAGTATATGAATATATGAAGGTATGAATGTATGAGTGTATGAATGTGTGAGTGTATGAGTGTATGAGTGTATGAGTGTATGAGTGTATGAATGTATGAATGTATGAATGTATGAATGTATGAATGTATGAATGTATGAGTGTATGAGTGTATGAGTGTATGAATGTATGAACGTATGAATGCATGAATGTATGAATGTATAGATATACATCCCTATGAGACTTTCATCAGCAATCATCCATATATTGACATCATAGATCTCTTTTTATCTTCCTTTCTCTATCTCCCCTCTCACTCTCGCCGTCTCTCTTTTGCTTCCTCCGTTTTTTCTCCGTCTCTCTGTGACTGTTTCCGCTTTCCTCTCTCACTTCCTCCTCGCAACTTTCATTTGTCTTTCCAGCATATCCTACTCTATCATTAATTCCACGCTCTCCTCCGATTACCTTTATCTTCCCTTTAATCTCGTTTTTGCACCTGCATCGCTGTCTACTTGAATTTCAATTGCAATCAGAAACGGGAAATTCTTTGCACAAAGAGGAACGGAAAGAAAAAACTTTCGCTTGTAGGGAAAAAGTGAGCTTTAACGATTCCATTGGGCTAACGCTAACGATCCCGTTATGTAGGCAAATTGCACTGTTGCGGCTGCCACTTGCAGACTCCGGCCGTATTATCTGGTCGACCATTAATTAGTGCCAACACAGGGCAACAGTTGAAGCGCCATCTGACGAGCTTTGTGTGTGTGTGTACTTTCAATTATGTATATTCAAGCGCTGATGCGGTCACACTGCAATTGAGATGGCGCCATATTAGAAGACTGTTCATGTGTGTGTGTGTGTGCGTGTCAGCAATTACACAGATTATATATGCGTGTATGCGTGGTCCAATGATAGCAGACTATGTGCATGTGTGAGTGGGAGTGAGATAGAGGCAGATCGCATGCATGTGTGTGTCTCTCTCTCTCTCTCTCTCTTTCTCTCTCTCTCCTTCGCTTTCTGTGTGCTTTTCGTACATTGTAAATTATCTAAATGCATTTGCAAACACACAAATGAAATCGAGTTGTGCTTTGGAGACTTGGCCCAGTTGCAGTCGGTAGCATTGCGGCGCAGCTTTGCCTCTAGCCTGTGTAGAGTTATAGCAGCTGAAAGCTGTGCGCAGAGCTTGGAGCTTTACGGGGCGCTGCCGTGTAGGTGCTGCTGCTGCTGCTGCTGCTCGCATTGTTGTAGTTCTTTTACCGTTTGTTTGTGTTCTTGTTATTTTTTTTTCCTTCTTCTTCGTTTGGCTCGCGTTGAAGCGCAACTCTCAACACAGGATACGTTGCGGCCGCAGCTGCTGCTGCTGCTGCTGCCGCTGCTGCTGACGTCGCTGCCAGTGTCGCTGCCGTTGTTTTGGTGGGCTCGCTGCGCTCTCTCTCTCAATCAGTACGAGTCAAGCAGTCTTCGGCGTATCCAGCAAACGCGGTTCTTTTTTAAGCGCGTTTTGTATTATTCTACTCATATAATTTATCATTTGCGTCGCTATATGATTTCTCCTTGTTTCCGTAGTACACAAACAAACTAAAAAAAAATAAAATAAAAAAAAGAACAAAATAAAACCAAAATAAAAAAGAATAAAAAGACAACAAACTGCAACAACTACAGAGAAAGTAAACAAACAACAGCAGAGACTAAGCAAAGAACCGTCGAGCAAAACAAAACCGATAACCGAAAGAACTGAAAGCAGCAAGAGGAAGCAACAACTTCTAACGGCAACTTCTCTAATTCGCGCGCTCGCTGTGGCCGCCATTGTCCCGTTGCCAACGCCAGCGTCGCAGTCGCTGTCGCAGTCGCAGTCGCAGTCGCCGTTGTTTTAGTACGTTTCTAGCAGTTCCCAAGACCGGAAACTTGACAGATCAGAAAACAAAACACACGCAAAATTGTTCATAAAAATATACATACATATGTGAAGAAAGTCTATTTACAGTAACTTCTATTGTCAATAGTATGTGTGTGCTCGTGGGTGTGTGTGTGAGTGTGCTTGTGTCTTGACGGCTTAGATTCTAATTAGCCCAACTATTGACCCACTAATAAAAAAACATGTCCAAAGAGCTCAAAGTCCATGTCCAAAGAGATATAAACAGATCGCACGAGTGATTTATGTATATACATAATATATATAGATTTTTTTCAGGACTTGAATTCAAATTAAAAACAAATAAGAACGTCGCAGTCGGGCTTTACCGACTGCAGAATACTCATTTACTGCTCAAACGTTGTCAGATCATTGTTTTCCACGTACCCACTTGGCATATAATAACATACATATATTATTTTATTTAGTCGTTAATTTTTGAGTTTCTAGCTCTAAAACAGTGGAATATACAGCTTTAGCTGATTTACCACGGCCCTAAACTTATTCGCCAAATCTATATAGAGAAAAATGAATTCCTGGAATTGCCACGTCCCTAGTGGTCGGATTAGAAAAATCTAAACACTTTAATTCGAGGGTATTCACGAGTATACGTTCCAAATCTTAAGTCTTCAACTTCAGAGGGACGCACATTGTACAAAGCCAATATTCCCATTTCATTTTTTTGACTGAGTATAACAACGATTTTTTGTACCTAAGTTCCCGAAATAACCTACATTCATCTATTCTAGTCTATCTACTTCTTTTTTTTAGAATATTGCTAAAATATTTACTCCTATCTCATTTCAGATAATTGAAAGTCTTTAACCGAAAGTCTGCAATCAGCAATCAACAACAAAAATATTAAATAAATATCAAGAAAAAAATATAATATATATAAATATAAACAATTTTATGAAATTTTGAACTTAAATACAAAAGAAAATAAAGTGTGAACAATAATAAATAAAAGTAAGAAGCGGCTCAAACACATTTCCCACGATTTATTTGTGTTAACATTTTTTTAATGTGAGCGAAAAATAGGGAAATAGAGCTAAGGCAAAGCAATTATAAAATCGAAGTACATAAAAAAAACTTTGTGAAAATATAAAAAATAAAAACTTTTTTTTTACTGTAATTTTTTTTTTAAGTGTGCATATAGCTAGGTGTTAGCTATATAGATCGCATATAGATCGTATAATTGATTAAGAATTATACAAATAGTGTTGTGGGTTGTTACATCTGTGCTCAAGTGAGAGTAAGAGGCCGAAAAGAAAGCGAAGAAAGGTGAGAGGAAGTCTGCAAAGTTGGAGAGAAAGAGGTAAAAAGAAAACGAAAAGAAGACTACGAAAGATCAAATAGAAAACGAAAGCCAGAGAAAAAGGAGAACACACGAAAACGAAAAGCAGAAGCAAAGGGACGACAAAAAAGATAAAATCGAAAGAAAGTAAAAGGAAAAGAACGAATTAAAAGGAAGACCAAAACTGACTACGATAATTGAGCAGAAAGTAGAGAACGAGAAACCGAAAAGAAGGCACAAAAAAAGTTGAAAACCGAGTCAAAGGATAAAAAAAATAATTAAGGAGCAAATCCAAAAAAGGCGAAAACTAGACGATTTCTAGGCGATTTGGACACGATATACCACATGGTTTTTTTTAACAGAATTTACAGGACGCGCACTACGCAGACATAAGTCTAGGTAAATCTAAAGATAAAGATAAACATAAAAAAACATATATATATATATATATATATATATGCATATATTAATATTATATTAAAACATAATATAAAGCAAACTAAAAACACCAAATAATATAAAATATATTTACATTTCAAATAAAAGAAAATAAAAAAGACTTGAAATTCTTAAAGAAATTAATATTTATACAACAAAATTAATAAAAACAAAAAAATCAATGAGCAAAATTTAGTAAAACAAAGACAGAAACGGTAAAAAAATATAAAAAACAACCAACGGACTTCCAACGATTTCAAAATACGACGAATTATTTTTAGAGCCCAATTAAAAATAATTATTTTCGGTTAACAACAACAACACCAAGAACAATAGCAGCAACTAAAAACTTGCCAAAACTAAGAAAAAAAAAAAAATAGAATTTTAAATATAAAAAATAAAATAAAAAACCAAACACTTTTCATCCAACAAAGACAACAGCGAGCTACAAGAATTTACATAGAAAGTAGAGAGATTGACTAAGGAGCGAAAGCAAGAGCTAAATAGAAGGAGACAACTAGCGAGTAAGCAGAGTGAGACAGCGAGACAGAGACAGAGAAAGAGAAAGAGCAAACAAGCGAGCGATCTGCTGTTAAGTGATATTTTAAACCACAAAATATCAGTTAAGGACAACAATTTATAAGGTAAGTAAATGATGAAATTATATAAAGATAATAATACGTATATGTATGTATATTATATTGATACATACAAATATTCTTCAAATATTGTATGTGAGACTTCGCTTCCCATTAAAGTTCGATTTTTAGTTCGATTTTTAGCAAATAGGAAACAGAATCGAATTTTTGCTAGAAATATCTAGCATCAATAAGTTCGATATAGTTTTTCATTGTTAAAATGTCTAGTTTAAGACGAATTAGACCGACTTGTCTCGATAACCCTCACAAATGCACTCTAACAAATCCAATATAACCTAAATTAGGATTCCCATATTATAATATCTATATATCTTCGAGTTATGTCGTCAATATATAGATTGACTCTAGACTCTATGCGTATTTTCAATTCCAAAGTTTCTCGACTTCAATCTAAATTGCTAAACATTGACATGGATAAACACACAAAAATAAAGCCAATAAATTTTCGATTCACTGGCGCACATACAATTATTAGAGATAGATTAAATATTTGGCACTCGGCTCGCATTCTCCGGCTGTGAACAGCTTTGCAATGATGGGCCGACAGGACAAAGGGTTCAATTGCATTTTCGCCTCTGTCAATCACTCTCTCTCTCTCTCTCTCACTCTCTCTTTCCCTGCATCCCTCTTGCTCTCTCTGCTAGCTCTGTCTCTTTCATAGAATGTCATCTAGCTATCACAGTCGCACACACAGCACGCAGCATTTGGCTATTGTTGGCATATTTACACTTCAGCTCATTCAGGGAAGTAATTTATGCATTAATTGTAATCGTCGATTGCATTGTTCATCATGATGAAGTTGTTGGAGCCAGGGGTTGGCCTTGGCATGGTACCTTCTCGGTCCCAAATGGGCCCAGCCCCGAATAGTGTAAATCAAATATTCCCCTTCAATATTGTGCAAGACAATGCATTTTGATCGATTTTCGAATTGTTGGCGAAATAATTGAGTGACATTTGCTAAAAATAATGCAATTATCGGTAATTTGTAATTTCGCTGCCGTGCCTAATGGACGTATTACCCATTTACTAAATCAATTATTAACGCAATTGCCGAGCTCCAATTCGATTTAATTGCAGACGAGAGCTATCTAGCTGTCAAGTTAATAATACAGTCGTTACTAAGCTCTAATGAACCGGTTCAAATGAACTGTCTAAACTGAAAGTTCTTTTACTGTTAACTTATGAAACTGAGCTGAACTAGTTCAATCAGGCCAGGTGCATTGCCTTCCAAAAATATTTTTGATTTCTTCTTTAAAGAACCAACTACTCAATTGATAAGTTTTGTTACAGTTGATGAGGGTGGGTTTGGTAGGTTGTATTAAAATAGATCCGATCCATTTTGTATGTAGTTTTATTACTAAATTGACCAGGTAGGCTTGTACTTGAACTAGACCAGTTCAATTCGGCAATGAGCCAGATTAAGATTGATTTCTTGTTCAAAGAAGCAATTAGTCAATCGATAAGTTTTGTAATTGAGCTGAATCGACTGAGCTTGGATAATGAACCGGTTCGATGAGGAAGAGTTTAGTAGATCATGCTGAAGAGGATGTGGTTTTTTATAAGCCAGAAGATAGTAGATTGATAATTCAATTGCTAGGAATATATGGAATACTTGTGAAAGTAGATAGATTTCAGCTCCAATGTGATCTGTCTGAAGTTTTTCAATGCTTCACGGGCAATCATTCATATCTATGTGTTACTTTGCTGAACCAGTTCGCTGAGATTTTGTTCGTTTCTTTTTTCAGTTACTTATGCGAACTAATGCTAACAATGGCTCCACTTCATATGAAGTTAGTTTACATACTTTGTAACTAAGTTGATTCACTCCACTTCGGTTCAATTGAGTAACAGTACTGAACTACCTATAGAGGCAGTTTAATTGGTATAATAAGTAGTTTAATTCGTTTTTGTACGGTTTCTGGCAAGATCCTGAGACATTTAAAATTTAGATATTTAATAATAATAGTTATAGTAGCTTCAGTTTGTATACATGACCTGACCGGTTCGCTTCATCCCGGCTCAGCTCGCATTGAGTGTTGAGCGCCACAGAGAAGTGTTTTCTTTCTGGCCACAAAACGATTTAATGGGCAACGCCTAAAAGCAGGCAGCATACATATTTCATCGGAAGAAACAAACTGAGCCAAAAGGTTGATAAAGAGAGCAAGAGAGAGAGAGAGAGAGAGAGAGAGAGAGAGTTTGAGGTAGAGAAAGACAGGGCGGAAGACACATACAGAGAGAGAGAGAGGAGAGAGGGAAGCCTGCAAGGCAAACAAAATCAATTATTTAAATGTAGCTTGGGTAAAGTTCAGAGTTCAATGCAATGCATTGCTGCCATTTCGACTTTGGTCAAGTTGAGCAACAGACAGAACAGTTCAACCTAGCCACGCCCCCAACACACAGACGCCCATCGCCACCCCCCTAGCCGCCCACAGCATTTGGGCGCGTGCTGGCAGAAAATTAAAAAAATTAAATGAAATGCGATTTCTCAGCTCTTCAGGAACAGCAACGGCAACAGCAAACAGTATATATATATATATATATATGTATATGTATATTATATATGCATTATATATATATATTATATATATTTGTATGATATATGCAGCTGCCCCTATTTGTGGCACGCTATATACTTGCAGCCACTGCGTTGCAGCATCCAAAAAACTGCACACAACGAAGTTGCCAGAGCAACGGCGCCTGCTCTTTTGTTACAAAACTCTATATAAATCTTGTCTTTGTGTGCTTGTTTATGTGTGTGTAACGGTGTACACACACCCACACCCACCCACACACACACACAGAGAGAGATATACAGCGTAAGTGGCTGAAAGCTCTTGCAGTTTTCTTGCGACTCTAACGCCCTGCCTTCAATTGGACATAGTGTTAACTGCCTACAATAGACAGCTGCAATCAAGGCAGTCATCATCATCATCAGCAGCACCACCATCCTTCACCACCTTGCCCCACTCTGCACCACTTACTCATGCACTCACTTAGTGCTTCTGCAAAACTCTGCTCCAGCTTAACTTGAACCTGTTGGAAAATATTTATTTCACAGCAAATTAAAATGATTTCCTAGATATGCACCTGAAAGTAAATATATCTTAAAGATACAAATGCAACTTAATTAAAAGTTTCCGACGCTCTCATCTGTTTCAATGTATCTATAGCTAAGCGAACTTTGAGTATCTTTCCAGCAGTAATTAGCCCAGGTAAAAGCGGATTACAGAAAAGCATCTTAAAGATACAAAGCGGACGCACATGTAGCGCAAAGATGCTTAAAGTATCTATATGCATGTGTCCACCTAGCTGGCCGACTGCAAGGCATGAAGCGTAAGCAGCTTTACCAGCGGAGGATACTAAACATCTTTGAGCTACTATTTGAATCACAAATAAGCCACGTTTCATTGCATGGCAAAGCGTAGCAAAAGTCTCTCTATGTGCGCACATTGAATTCCAAGTATTTGCTGGGGCAACTTTAACTAGTTCAGAGAATTTGAAATGTATCTCAAAGTAAGCAGCAATATAGAGAGTATCGCAAAGAGATTTAAGCTTGGTACGTGGAGATTTATGTAAAAATTTG
Organism: Drosophila mulleri; assembly: GCA_035047565.1. Classification (NCBI taxonomy): domain Eukaryota; kingdom Metazoa; phylum Arthropoda; class Insecta; order Diptera; family Drosophilidae; genus Drosophila; species Drosophila mulleri. The sequence continues at coordinate 60,837 of JAWNPK010000033.1, forward strand.
TATCTATGCTGCATTAAACTAGTTTATCTATCGAATCTATAATTGCCCTGTAGTTATTGATCGATAACATATCGATAGTTTTATCAAACTTTCTTTGCTGTATCGAATTATTGTAGCCTATCAATAACATTGTGTATTACTCATTTAAATTCTTCGAATAGGCATCGATATTGATTATACCAATTGTGACTATAGTTCTCTCATCGTTATCGAATAGTTATATTTAATAAATAGTGTATCCTATCGCTAACTGCGACATATCTATCAAATAGATATAGACTTTCTATAATATCATATAACTATAGCTCTCGAAGTTCTATTGAATAGTTGTAACTGATCGATAGTTTTTCGTATTACTTATTTAAGTTGATCGAAAAGCAATCGTTATATCTACATGATATCGATATTGATTGTAATATCTGTAGCTCTCTCAACTCTGTCGAATAGCTATAGCTAATCCATCATATTTATCGAATGGGCTCAATCTATCGATGACATAACGATATATTAAGCTGTCTATCTCGTTCATGGATTTATAACACACTTAACCCGAGCGATAGTTGATTGTTGATTGTATCCATAGCCTCTTTAGCCTATGTTAAAGCTCTAATATATTTCGTATCTATAAGTCAATTAAGTGTCATATAGGCTAGACACTTACATCTTATTGATAGGCTTTTCCTAAAAATTACATTTAAGGAGGAGATATGTTGATACATCGCTAATCGGTTCAACATGCCCATTGCCTCCATCAGTTCCATTAGCGTCTAAGTGAAGTGCTTAAACCAATAAATATGTCAACTAAATACTGCTCCATAGAGTTTCTTTCCCTTTATCGCAATAAATGGCCTTAAATTATTATCTGGGCAAAGACGTTCGCACAAATGGAAAATCGCATCTAGATTTGCTTCTCAGAAAGCATTTGCTTTGCAGCTGAGTTTTTGTTCGCTCTCTGTGTGGGTGTGCGTGCGTGTGTGTGTGCGAGTGTGAGTGCGTTTCCATGTGTGTGTGCATGTGTGTGCGTTTTCCAGCAGCTTTTCATTCAGCATTTGTGTAAAGTTGGAAAATGCTTTAGATGAAGAAAGACAGAAATTGTTGCCTGCATCGTTTTCCGGGTGGTTGGGCGGTGGCTCGGGTGGTGGCTGCCGTGGGGTGGTTGTGCTGTAAATGTTATTATGAACTTTTCTTCTTCTGCTGCTGCTGCTGCCGCTGCTGCTTCTTCTCAGCGTTTTCTTGACAAACGCTGAACAAACAGAATTAAGCTCGTGCATAAGAAATTGAATTTGAAAAAGAGTTATTTAATTCTTTTCCCATTTAATTTTTTTTTTTTTTTTTGGTTTTTTGTTTTCGGTTTTGTTCTTTTGTTTTCCCTCATTATTTGTCTCTTTTTTGGGAGCTTATTTATATATTTTGCTGCCTGCCTCTTTCGTACTGTTCCCGGCCCTGTCATCGAAATAATTGCCATTGAAATTTAATGAGTTTCTGTCCAAGAGCCCAAATTGCATTTCCTCAAATGAAAATGCCTCATTTAAGTCGAGGCGAATTCATTTTCGAGTTTATTATTTTCATTTTCCTTTTGCTTTCACTTCCCTTTGTATTCTGTTGACTTTTATTTCACATTTCTACTTGAGCGAAGCGAAAACTTTTCTGCCCAACATTTGGTGCTTTAACAACTTGAGAATTCCAAATGGAACGTAAAAAACTTGAAAGAACTCACAAAACTTGGTCTGATTGTTTGTCTTTCAATAATGCTGAATGTTTATATGAGGGACTCTGACTTGAATATCATTATATAGGTATATATACATATATTAATGGGGCCGGAGCGTAGCTAACTTTCTTGTTAATATTTGACTATGTTTGATATATATTTATTCCACAAGTCAGCCTGAATGCACTTAGTTAGCTTATTAGCTTTACTTCATGTACATATGTATATCGCTATAAGGTCCAATATACAATATATTTTTTCAAGTGCAAATCTTGCATCTGTCCTAAAAATGCATCGATGATTCGGATTGGAAGTTGGAACGAGAATTATTTGGGTTTCAGTTTTCAGTTAGTTTTTGTTAGATATGTTTCTATATAGAAGCTAACGAAGAACTAACTTGCGTTCTTGAAACGTCCTTGATTAAATGACCGATTAGTAATGGGAGTACGCTCGATAACTTTATTTCATTGATTATTTAAACTATCGATAACAAACAGTAATCAAAATATTCAATGTTATTTAAGTTGGCTTGAAAATACTAATCAAATTGATATGCATTTCATGCATTTTCTAAATCAGGCTAAAAGTAATTACTTCAAATCAAACACGCTCACTCACACACATACACACACACACACACACACACAAATAAACACTGTGAATAGCTGTAATTGCAAATTTTTATTGGTTTTGCGATTGAAATTGAATTTCATTTTGATTATTTGCATTTGATTGCGTTTGGGATTTGGCAATTTCACTAATACTCGAAGCGACGCGCACATGTGGCTGGGGCATCCATCAAATGCACTCAAATCGAGCAACATCGAATGGGGCCACCACGCCTACTTCCGACCGCCTCGCCGGCTTTTGGCCGCAAACAAAACTTTCTCTCTCTCTCTTCTGCTTCGTTTATGTGATTTCACAGACAAAAATAATATTGGAAATTGGATATTAGGATATTGCATTTCACATTCCGCACTTGATTTGATGATATATATCTATATACATTATAGTTATATATATATATATATATATATACATATATAAGTTTGTTGGCAAATTGGGCTTTCCTTTTGAAGTTTTCTATTCATTTTGGCCGGCAAATGAAAATCAATATGACGCATGCGCTCGCAATGCTCCAACGTTTTCCCAATCCTCAATCAGATGGGTGTGCGAGTGTGTGTGTGTTCCGGAGACACACAATTATATGATACAACGGATATGATTGGAATGCCAATGCAGACTTTTACACAAACTGCAATCACAATTGCGCGACTCAATTTCAACAAATGCTTAATTAGTAGAGAATATGTTAAACTGATACTGTTAAGTTTGACAGATTGCGTATGCTTGAAGATATCACGAAATGTCAAATAGCAAATAGAAGACCCATCATATATCATACTCTAGCTCAGATTGTTCTAGATTCTTTTTACTCTTTATGTTAAACAACATCTGTTAAGCGAAGCCACTGTGCGGTAACAGACAATTTATAGAGAGTTCCTAGATTTCAGCAAGATGTTAACCAGATTCTGTTAAGTGTATACTTTGTGAGTAGACTAGATGTTAAGTCAGAGATGTTAGCCTGAGGCTGTTGGTTCTGAATATGCTAAAGCAGATAAAATAATTCGATGTCCGAATTAGAAGCGATCCTTAAATTAGATATTCTACTCACTCTCTCTCTCTCTCTCTCTCTCTCCATCTGCTTCTTCCCTTTCAGTCGCATTTGAAGTCCGCTGTACAGCCAAAGTATACGACTGGAATATATTTAAATAGAATTTCTGCATTGTTTTTCGTTTATTTCCCTCTTTGCTTTTAATTGTCAGCTCGTTTGCTTGGCAACCTGATTGAATTGCCTTTCACGTCCACTCGAGGCGGCTAATGCTCGCAATGAGTCAAGAAAGGCGAAACAAAACAAATTGCAAAAGCAAAAGAAAAATAAACTTTTTTAATTAATTGTTTAGCACTTCATCTGCTCCGAAAACTTTGCAAAAAGTTTCCAAAAAGAGAAATTTCAAACGACTTTTCGACTTTGTAAACCTCTTTAATGCTCGATATTCTTTAATTTCGAGTGCATTTAGCAAAGATTCATTTTGTATTAGGTATTTGTTTTAATGAGCATATATAAAGGGGAATATAAGTAGTATATGGAAAGCAATAGATATGTATGTATATAGAACAGTATACAGTTGGAATAGAGGTAGTATAACTATACAAGGAATTAGCATAGCTTACATCTGTATATAGAATAGAATAGAGAGTATAGGAATGCTATATATGTATATCGATAGGTGCATATATAGATACAAATATTAATATCTATGGATACCGATATCGAAATACTGAGACCAATACATAAGATATACATATATGCATTATATATTCAACATATGAAATGAGATTGCCCAATTACGATATATCACTCTGAAAAGTGATGTCTATGTATAGCTGAGTATAAGGCTTTAATGAGAAGCATGGCTGGAAGCAAGACCATAGAACATATTTTGTTCAATCTCTGTACTACCTATCGATACCATATCAAATGGTTTGACCATATACAAGCTCCATGGCACTGCTGCTGTTATATACATATGGCAAGGGGTATTTCATGTCTACTTTCCCTCCTTTTTTTTTGTCCTTTAGAGTCTATGTTCCGTACCTAGGTACTTTTTGTATTTTTTTACCGGACCAGTACATGACGTTGCCGACAGTTGCAGTTACATGGCATACGATATTCTAAGCCGAATTTGTGAATTGTGCCGCCTGGTGCTGCCCCTGTCAGCGCTCAGTCTCTAGCCCTTTTCCCACACACCTCTGGCACGTGCCCCGCCCACTGGCCGTGTCCTTTTTGTTGGCCAAGGGGCTGTTGTGGCTGCAGTCCGGATGCTCTGTCCATTTCAATTAACGTGCGCTGCCCGCTCTCGAGTGCTGCTTGAATTTTGAATTTTTGCAGCCATTGTTGTTGGGCTCTCGTTGTTCACGATGTTGTTGTTTGTCAGTTTATACATTTTTGATGTTTATAAAAGAGAGAGGGGAGAGAGAGAGAGATGAAAGAGCGAGCAGCAGAGCAAGCCAAGCCAAAGCATTGACTCGGTCTTTCAGCTGATTGAATGCACTTCACAATGCTGCCGTCGTCCTCAATCGAAGCGCGGCACAGAAAACCAAAACAATCCGGCGTAAGAGCTTGGAAAAATGTAGCAAGTAGAGCTTTAGTAACCATAAAATACTCGTTCGGGACTGAAGAGCAAAGGGAGGAAATGATTTGGCCTCACATTGAACAAATTTCAAATCCAATTTCAAAGTGTCGGGCAACTGCTGCGATAGTTTCATTTTAGCGATAGTTAGCGATAATATACAACTGCCCAAATATTTTGTGAAATATGTAATTTTCTTGGGATTTTTTTTTTCAGATATAGGAAACCTGTGAAGAAATTGGAAAAATGTGACTTAAACAAGACTAAAACTCTTATATGATTGTTCAGAACGATATTTTATCATGGCATAACTGTAGGTTTACTATAAAGCTACAAACATGACAACATCTCAAACCTTTATGGTCAAATGGAAGTTGTTTATACTATTCCATCTATTTGGTCAGCTATTATGCATTTAGATGCATGGGTCTGTCGAATATGGGCAAAGCTGTAGGGCTGCCAGATAGGCACAGCTTTGTAGCTATCTATCTATCTATCTATCTAATCTTAAGATCTACACGCGTCTATTTGATATGAAAAATCTGTTTCTTAGCCTCCGTAATCTCAAGTCTCTTGTTACGATAGGCGCGTAGGGCATTGCAGCAAACGAATATGCTCGCAACTCTCATTTATGAACGAGCATAAAAAAAAACAAGTCTTTGGCTAATGCCACTGGCAGCTTTGGCTTTGGCTTTGGCTATGGATTTGCATGTTGCTGTTTGTACTCCGTCTCCTGCTCCTCCTCCAGCCGCTGCTGCTGCTGCTGCTGCTGCTGCTGCTGATGGTGGTTGTAAGGGCTGGTGGTTGGGCGGGTTTTTGGTGGTTATGTGGCTGCACTTTGGGTCCAGTGGTTGCTGTCGCGCAGGTAATGAAAGTTGCCAGTTTGGCTGGGCTTTTGGTGGTGCTGCCGCCGACTGCTGGATGCTGTTTTGGGTGGATTGGGTAGTTTGGGTGGCTTGGCTAGCCTGGGTGGGTTGGCTGTTTGGTAAAAAACTTGTTTTCATTGCATCAAAAGTGCACTTCAATTGCATTTAATTAAATAAAAGCAAAAGCTGAAAAAACCCTTTCGCTACAACTCAAATAAAACACACACACACACACACATACCCACCTGCATCTTTCTTTTTCTTTCATTTAATTTATTTTAGTTTGTTTCATTTTGCAACAGTGAAACTTTTAGCTAATCAAAGAAGGCCATAGAACAACTTGTGCAAAGCAAAAAATATTGTAAATATACAAGTTTGCGCTATGAAGTGGAAAGAAAGCAGATAAGATGAGCTCGACTTGAAAATACGCTATACGGGACTGATGTGCGGGTGAACATTTTCAAAAAGTTATCCCGACTCGCAAATATCCCTAGCATGCCGAAGATACCCTTTGGACAAGATCAAAGTATTCTTATAGCTACGCAACGTTTGCATAGAGTTTGCTTACTTTGACTACCTTTCCACTATACTATAATACTTGATTTAAGGAGTGCTTTCATTGAATGCTCACAGTATTTATATAGGGCATGCTCGTTGTCACGTACTCCTATGAAGTAAACGTATATCACTACAGTAAACTCCACTTGATCATTTGGTATTGACATATAAATGACTTCATTCGGAGATACTCAGTACTAAATGAGGTACGTAATAAAGTGAAATACAGCTTTTACTCAGCCTATTTGCATATGGCTATGCTATTTTAGAATATACCCTGTACTGAATTCAATCCTTGGGTTGATTGTTATGCCCAAACTCAGCTTTCTTATATAGCTTCCTTGACGAATTAGGCAGAGGGACGGTGTTCTACTCTATAGCTAGTTGTTAATTGTATTTCAAAGATACAAAAATTGCTACTCATTAACTTATATGACAGCTTCATCTTGCGCCAACAGTCCAACAGTTTTAAATCTCACTTCATATATATTTCTTATATAGCTTCCTTGACACATTAGGCTAGGAGTGCTCAGAGGGACGGTGTTCTGCTCTATAGCTAGTTGTTAATTGTATTTCAAAGATACAAAAATTGCTGCTCATTAACTTATATGACAGCTTCATCTTGCGCCAACAGTCCAACAGTTTTAAATCTCACTTCATATATATTTCTTATATAGCTTCCTTGACACATTAGGCTAGGAGTGCTCAGAGGGACGGTGTTCTACTATATAGCTGGTTGTTAATTGTATTTCAAAGATACAAAAATTGCTGCTTATTAGCTTATATGACAGCTTCATCTTGAGCCAACAGTCCAACAGTTTTAAATCTCACTTCATATGTATATATTTCTACCTGAATAATTTCAAGTTAATTATTCGCTTTAAAGTTCACTTTAAGGGTGCAACAACCCTTTAGACTTGTTTGTTTCTTAGTCTTCTTCTTCACCTAGAGCAACTTTGTCAAAATAACTTGCCAAAAACTTTGTTCAAATAAGCTGAACTCTTGAGCGCTCTGCCCTGCCCCTCCCTCTCCACTTGTGTCACTAAAAATAACCTTCCTTAAATAGTCGCCAACACCCGAAATTTCCAACATTTTCTCGCCCAACCCTCGCGACGCTCAATAAATGTTAATGTGCAATTTTTGGCGTTATTTCTGCTGATGGCAGGTACACTCTATGGATCTGTGTGTGTGCCCATACACTTATTACTATCACTGATGTCGCCTTGTTGTGCCTTCTAATACACACACACGCACACACACACACGTGCTGCAATTTATGAAAGCCCAAAAAAAAAAAGCGCAAAAAAACATGAAATAGCATTTTATGAGCTAACGAAATAACAAAAGCCGGTTCCAAGCACTAATGTGTGTGTGTGTGTGCTTGTTTGTGGAGCTTACACACACACACACACACACACACACACACACACACAGGCGCACCCTGCCGGCTGCCACGTCGACAGCACATAAAAATGCAATAAGGCAACTTTTTTTTTCGTTGCTCCATGTTGTTGTTCGCTCGTTGTTATTGTGGTTGTTGTTGTTGTTATTATTGTTGCTGTTGTTGTTGTTGCTCCTTTTTTTGCTTTCTGCCGCAAATTCAATTTCCGCACATTGTGCGCAGCTCCCCAAAACGAAAAGCCAAGCAGAAAAACTTGCAACCCACCCGCAGCTTCAGTCCACCCAAACCACCCAACCACACACAGTTGACTGCTCTCTCTACCTCTATCTGTCTCTCTCACTCTCTCTCTCTGTCTGTCAGTGACATGCGCAGCTCTCTCGCTCTCTCTGTGAGCTTTGCTTCCTGGCCAGGATGCGAGCGAAGTTGTGTGGAGCGTGGATTGCGCAATCTATGGAAATCAAAACAACGCCCCACAAATACACATACACACATATATGTATATACACACACACACACATATGGAGAGAACATGAATGAAACGGAGAGCGAGCAGCCGTGGGCGTAGGCAGGAGTGGGGCAGGTGTGTGTGGGGGTGGGGGGTGGTGGGTGTTGCCCGCATAGACAAGTTGGCCACCGGCCGGCAGACGCTTTACTAACAGCCAAAGCAAAACAGCTCCCTCTCCCCACACGCCACGCCCCGTCACCGCCCACATGCCGTTTCTTCTTTGCATCAGCTTGGGTCGCCCTGCCAGGCTTTCATGTTGTACATAGGATTGTGTCAGAGTTCAATATCCTGCATGGACACAGTGCCTGCAGGTGGTGCACTGAGCGCTTGGCCAGGTGAGATGCATAGAATCTATGTATATATGTATATATATGTGTGTGTGAGTGTATGTGGAAGATAAATGTGTTTGTGTACATGTATGTATTTATGATCTGCAATATAAGTAATGATGCATAAAGAGAGAAAGAGAGAGAGAGAGATGGAGCTCATAAGAGTGTGGCAATGCAATAGAAATTGTAAATTCGCTCCTTCTCTCTCTCTCTCTCTCTCTCTCTCAATTTCCCTGTCTACCCCGACTTCTCTACCTCTCATATTAAATATATTCATTAATATATGAGTATTTTTACGGCAATTAGCTATTATGATCAGCATTAAGAGTAAGGAGAGGGAGAATAAGAGAGGGAGTGTGAGAGATAGAAATAGGCAGAATGAGAGATGCAGAATGAGAGAGGGAGTGTGTGTGTGTGTGTGTGTGAGAGAGAGAGAGAACATATTAACCTTGGTGGATTTGAATTGACGATCACTATACAAGTGAAGAGATAAGCTAGCATCGAAACTTCTCTTTTTCGCTTTCGTTCGCGTTGAAGCTTGTATGACATTTTCCTTCTTTATTTTCATCTCTATTTGTCGCCTTTGTTTTCATTCAATTTGTTTCTTTCTTTTTTCATCTCTCTCTATTTTTGCATATTTATCTATCAACCCTCTTTCTTCCATTCTCCCCTCTCTCCAGCAATTCACTTTCATCTTTCTCACCACACTCTCCCCTCTCTCATGCTTCTCTCTATATGATTACCAAGCTAAAGCTCATTTTAAAGCTTTAAACCTTAAAATATTCGGATTTTTAAAATAAACTTTTGATATCAACTGATGATCGTATGACAACTTAAGCTGATCTATCTTATATTTAGATTTATATCTAGAAACTCTTTCTAGCAGAGCAATATTTTTCCAGTTCGACTTTCATTTTGAATTTCTCAAATGGGCCACTAATTAGGCGCTTTCGCTAGATCCAGTTAAGTGTTGGGTGTCTATAATTATGCAACGGCGCTGGCTCACCTTTTGTAACGTCTCATTTAGCACGCGGACAACCCTTGGCCGGATCGAAGCAGATAGATACACGAGGCAAGACGTGGCTAGGCTAGGCAAGGCGAGGGTTGTTTCCTAGTCCTATTGTTCAGCTGGCAGGCTTCACTGTACGCACATGTAACAGCTGAGCGGCTACCTCTAACTCCGGGGCTACGGTCCTTTCGGACGTGGTCCATTGCTGATTGGCTGGATTGTTCATGTGGCTGGCATTTCGATTGATATCAATTCAATGCCTCTGCCTCTACCTGAACGCCCTATGCAATTTTTGAGTGCATTGAACTCCGGTCTAACGAGATGAAATGAGGGGGAGACATGCTCGGCGTCTGTCTGCTTGTGCGAGAGAGATAGAGGGAGACAGAGAGAGAGAGAGTAGCTAGGCAACATTCATAGCGAAATTCGCGAAAAATGGGGCGCAAACTAATTTGCCATCAAAGGCAACTGCGAACAATTGCCAAAGGCGTCAGCTTTAGCCCGGCATGAAGGAGGGCTCGTTTGTTCAGGCAGGCAAATTCTTTAAATAATATCGAATGGTTGGTTATATGCGTGGTATTATGCTACAGATTATATGATATACATTTATGTTTGTGATTTATGTATGTGATTCCATTTTCTATAACTAAACCTCAGCTGTTCTTCAAGTTATCGATGACATTTTAATGTAAAAATATTGCATAATAATTGTTATTCTATAGCAAGCCGTCTTTGAACTTGATCATTCTTTATATAAATAGGAATACATCATTCTCAAATTTGCTCTGACTTCAGTTTGGTCTTGGCTTCACAGCAGATTCAGCTCATTTCAAGCCCTGTTCAACTACGCCTCTGTTTTCAGTAAATATTTCATTACAATATATTGGCAAACCCTAGTGCAAAATGTCAATAAGTCGATGTTCAACTAGAGATTTGACAGCTGTCAACTGCGCTAGCTATCGAACTGGAGGTGGTGCTGGTGGTGCAACGAGCGGTGGTGAAAAGAAAAAAAAAAGTGTTACATTTCCCTATTTTGTCTACTCTCAAATGTAAATTGATTTGTTCTGGTCGACGTTCTCCAACGGCAACAAGAAACGAGTTACGCTCACAAACGGGTTTTGCAACACTGTTTTCCACTTACGATCCTCTCTTGATACCTTGCAATCGGTGCGAGTATTGAAATGGGGTATATAGGTTTAAAATCTGTTGGCCTGATCATCTATATGTATATCGTCCTTAAGGGAGTCGATAGACGTATCGATGTTGACATACCTCTGTTTATCTGTTCGTCCATGAGTGAATGTCTCGATCTTGACATTTCTATTATAGAACAAGTGTCTTGCTACATGATCGATAGCTTAAATCGATTAATCTCGATATCAAACAGCCCTTTTTGGAGAATCAATCATTATAAGCGGTGACTTAGGGTATTTCCTAGTTTGGCATTTCCGACCACGGTATACCTACTTGTTCGCTTTTGTTTTTGTCGCTGTCAAAACTTGAAAAACATTTTGGCATTTCGACACACACACACTTACACACACATACACACACATTTATGTGTGAAAGTCGGAGAAATGTTTGGAAAATGAAGACATATGGTCATATTTGTGATATATAGTCGGGAACACAGCAAAACAAAGCAGCCAAAAAAAAAAAAAAAGGAAAAAGGCTGAAGGGGTTGCTGCCTGCCTCAAGGCAAGTTCCTGAACCTGTTTTGCCCATTGTTTTTCCCTACTTTTAAAACATTTGGCCATTTCCATAGGCTTTTGGTCGTGTAATATGGGAAATTCGAGCATGTAAATAGTAGCTTAGACAGCATTTGCATTAGATTCGGGATTCGATATATTATATACATATTAAGGAAAATTATTTGCTTGGATCAAAGACTCGACATATTTAAGTTCGAATCATAGACCAAAACCAAGAACAAGCAACAGCAGCCGCTGTTAGAATGGAGCTCTGTGAATGCTTTTCACAGCTCTGAAGTGTCCTTGATTGTGTCAACAAATGCTTGAGGCCATATACTCTGGCCCGACTTGTTAAGGATACGCAAGTATTTCAATATCTTTTATCTTTGGAGTTCACACTTTATGAATGCTTATTTCGCACACGAGCTTTCAATGGCAAAGCCAAGCCAACTCCACCCAACCACTTGACACTCCCATGCTCAAGGCCCCCGTCGGAACCACCCCAAAAAAATAACACAAAAATTAAACGAATTGGGTCAAAAGATAAGCGGAATTATCTTGAAGAGCCTATGCGAAAAATGAGAAACACTTTCGAAATGCAAGGGGGGCGGGGGGACGGTGGGCAGTGGGCATGGGCGTGGGAGTGTGGCAGTGACAGAGAAGGAGCAAGAAAAAAAATGCAAACCGTTGCCACTCCAGATGTTGAGCAACCACCCAAACCACCCGTCGTAGCTGAAACCACCAACTGATGTTTAGCATGACTGCGTTCAGTTGGCAGTTCCCCTTGTGTGTGCTGCTGCTTCTTGCTCTGAGCTCTCTTCTTCTTCTTATACTGCTTCTTCTTCTACTTCTACATCTACTACTCCCCCTCAGGCTAGTTTCTGCTCCAACAACTTTTTTTGCTGCGCATCTTCTCTGTTGTCAACCCAAAACGTTGAAATTTCATTATTTATCATAAGGAAGCTGTGTGTGTATGTGTGTGTGTATCTCAGATTAATAGACTGCTGCTGCAAGGTGCCTGCTCTCAGCTCTCAGCTCTCGGCATACAGCGCTCAGCATAAAGCACAGACAACCGGCTGCCGGCATAATAGACGCGTGCGCTCTCGCTCTCATTGCTTTGCTCTCCCTCTCCCTGTCTCTATCCATCTCTCTCGGCTGCACAGTCTCTATACTGTTCGCTCTTCGTGCACTCCTCTACATATCCTTATTGCGTGTTATACCCGCGCTTGGGAGGGGTTGTGTTTTGCGGCAATGCCTAAATTCTCTCATTTTTCTTTGTCCAAAAGCTTTTATCCAGAAATCATTTGGGTTTTTCATATAAATATATGTATATATATATATAAAATATATATATATATATGTACATACACACATACATATATGTATCTATTTATATACATATGTATGTATAAACTTGTCTGCGGAATTTCGTACTTAGCTTGAGTGCTAGCAATTATCCTTCAGTTTATTTCATGAAATTTTATTACAAAATTTCAGTTGATTCTGCTCTTAGACTCTATTCAGATCTTACAAAATGGTGTTTCAATTTATGAACTCCACTTGGTTGATTCTTGTACGCTTGATTCTATACCCATAGTCTATGTCCCTAAGCATATATATATATGTATATGGATATGGATATGGATATATATAAAGATCTTATTGATAGTTATGTAATACAATTATTAATTTTATTGAATTTTTGACCTTTTAATAACTTTTTAAGCTATTCCTGAAGAAACCTAGGAAAGAAATGAAGGGAATATTGAAAATTTGCAGAGATCTAAGGGACTATATAAGTTTGGTATTTACTATGTAGTATCGAATATTATTGTTAGATAATGAATCAAATGAAATACAATGAATTTTCACATTCAAGTTCGAAAGTTTTTCTTAAAGATCTCCTATTCAACTAAATGTATATCAACAACATACGATCTCTCGGGAATAAGAATATGTATGAGTAGATCAATTAAATTGATAATATGCTAAATGCTGTTTACACATTCAGGTGGAGTGTGGCATTTAGAGAGCTTCTTCTGCATGATGAGCGCCAGATGGTACTTAATCTGCTTTGCATATCAAAGCACACACACATATGTACGTGGATGTCACTTTGCATATACATCCATATACATATGTATATGTAAATACACATATACATGCATACATATACATATGTATATGTAAAGTATGTACATATATATACACTTGCATAGCCTGCATATGACAAAGTCGACACCCCGTCCCATAACCACCCACTCTGAGAAGCTCGCTCTCACCTCTCACCTCTCTCTCTCTTCCTTCCGCTGTATCCCTGGAGAGCGGAAAAAGTCCGATAGTCCTGTGTGAGCGTGCGAGCGAGGCCGCATGCTTTTTGCTATAGCCTGCTCGCTTGCGCAAAAGGGTGTGTGCCAGCCGGCCGGCGATTCATTGCGTGCGGGTGCAAGCGAGACGGCGCATACAAAAGCAGCGCGATGAGTGGTTGTTCGCTCGCTCTCGCTCTCGCTCTGGTCGCTGGTCTCTGGTCGCTGGGCTCTGGGCTCTAGGCTCTGAGCCGTGGCTCTCTCTCTCTCCGTGTGCGTGGTGTGGGGCGTCGTTAAAGGATATACTGGATACGGAGTCGCGACCGGCGGCGCCTGCTTTCTGTTCAGTCGTACGTGTTCGTTCGTTGCTTTCGTTCGGTTTTGATTCCATTCGGTTGTGTTTCTCATTCGAGAACATTCATTTATAATTTTTTGACTCCTCTGCACCAGTTTTTGTGTTGTATTCAGTTACAAATTTGTTGTATTCTACGTTTTTTCCAACTAATAAAAAAAAGCAACAAACAAAAACAGAACTGCAACTGCAATTACAACCACAGCAACAACAACAACAACTGCAACTCCAACGGCAATAACTCTGTGCAAGACTCTCTTCTGTGCAATATACCAGATGATATATATTTAGGTATATATATATGTATATATAGAACTATATATATATATATGTATATATACGAACTATCGCTACTATCGTTTCGTTACGTTTCGCTTTAAACACTCGTGTCGGGCAAACATAAATTGCAATACGTTCAACTCGATTGACGAAAGCCAAGCTAACTGTAAAGCAACAACAACAGCAGCAGCGGCAACAACAACAACGCATCGATTGTGTTCCTAGTCAAATTTGTTCCATTTTTTTTTTCGCTTTTTGTTACACTGTGCAAAAGCCAAGCCAAGCTAAGCAAAGCAAGCGCAGCGACAATAACAAAAACTACAACAACAACAGCAGCAGCTAGAACGTAAAGCGTGCGACAGAGCGAGATAGCTGTTGCCAACGCAGCGCTTGAGTGAGCGAGTGCGAGCAACCATTTTGCAATCAATAGAGCCAAAAAAAAGAAAAGTTTTTTCTTGCTGCTTCTTCGTATATATATATATCGAAGTATATATATACTTTTTTGCTATCTATTTTTTTTGCGACGTGTCTGTGCCGACTTTATCGTATTGCAGAAATCTGTAAGTATATAACAGTTATAACAGTGCTTAATGTGTGCTTTTTTTTCATGTGCTTCGTGTACATTTTTTTGTTAAGTGTAAATAGTGAATATTTAAATCACTGCCATGTGATCATATGAGCTCATATAATACATATGTATGTATGTGTTAATCATAATAAACAGCAGTGTTTGTATGACAGTGTTGGAAATGCTTGGAATGATGCGATCATAGTCAATGCATGGACAAAAATGATTGACGAATTGTGAAAGGAAGAGACATACCTAAAAATGAAGAGCGAGAGAGAGAAAGAGGGAGAGAAATATTGAGAGAGCCAAGACAGTTGGGAAGAGAGCGAGAGAGAGATAGAGATATAGGAGATGGTTAAGGAAGCACAGACTATGCAGTTTATCTCTCTTTCTGTCATAGATCCTTCCATATAATATCTTATCGTCCCTCTCCATGTATATGTGTATCTACGTCAGTCCCAATCTCTCTCTCTCTCTCATTTTCTCTCTCTCTTCCAAACTTTACTTCTAATTCTATTTCTATCTTTTCCTTTCCGCTCAATTATTGTTGAGATTATTGTGCCGAAGAATTGCCACTTTTAATCTGGGGAGCCCCTTTTACTCTCTCTTTCTTTCTCTCGCTCTCACTCTTGTTTAGCGGAGAGATGTGCTGGCTATTTCTCTGTTTTTATTTTGCTCATTCTCTCTCCGTTTTTCTATTTATCTCTCTTTTTCTCTCTCATTTTATTTTGGTATTTTCTCTGCCTCTCTGTCACTTTGCTTTTCATCTCTCTTCTTTTACTCTCCTCTATTCTCGCTCTCAGAGAAAGACTCTGTATCTCACACTCTCTCCCTTCCTTTCTTCTCTCTCTTACTACCTTTCCCTTTTGCATCCACTCTGTCTCTCTTTTAACCCTAACCCCATTTCTATTTCGATCTCTCTCACTTTCTTTGCTTTCTCTCTCTCTCGCTCTCGGTCTTCTGTCAGTACAGCTTCCGTCGTTAATATTTCAATCTTCATCTGTTTCTCCAACTTTTTTTCCCGTCTGTCCAGGTGTCATTACCATGACTTCCTTCATGCTCTCCCATGCCTCGCTATCCATCTCCATTCCTTTCTCCGCCTATTGCTATCTCTTGCCTGCTTGGCACCCTTGGCCTCGCGAAGACATGCCCTGACCCACCTCAAGGTGCTGAACGACACACATTTTAAATGAGGTCACAGATATCGGCGCAAAAGTGTCAATTACACATTTTTTTTCCTTCTTCCTTCTTTCTTTTCATATTCACAGCTCATTCACACACACACACACACACACACACACACACACACACACACAGAGCGAGACACGTACGCAGTGTCGTTGTCTTTGGCAGGGTCGCTGGCCGTTGGGGGTTGCCAGCTGAAGGAGTTGGCTCGCTTTATGCAGCCATATTGCAGCGTGTGTGTGTATGTGTCTGCGTGTGTGTGCGTGTGTGTGCTTCCTCTTTGCTACGTCCCTGTGGCCACTTTGTGCATTTCCTTTGTTTTGAGCTTGTCTCCTGTTTTCGTGGCTTTGACTTTGATTTGGTTTTTTGCTTTTGTTTCATTGTGCCAGCACTTCAAGTGTGTGCATGTGCTTGTGTGTGTGGGTGTATGCGTGTGTGTATTTCTGTCTGTCTGCTGCGTTAGCCTTATTAAGTTCTTGTTGTTATTGCTGCTGTCCTGTCCTGTAGGCCTATTCAGGCCTTTGGCGTTGGGTTCATTGAACGCAACAGCTGTTTCTAGCGCGTGCCACATGACACATGCAACAGCGAATAGCAACCACAAAACAGCAATTCAACGATCTGCTGCCTTCCAGAGCGAAACTAGACAAGCACAACAACAGCAACAACAACAACTACAACAACATGATTATGAGAAACAGCCCAAAAACACTGGCCGCAACGCGACGAGTTCATTGACCTAGCCGCAACATACCCAAAGCCAGGCGAAAATCCCGCAACGAACTCTAAGCCGAACACAGCCTGTGTCCCATGTCCTATGTCCCATGTCCTCTGTCCTCTGTCCTGTGTTCTGCGTCCTGCCGTCCGGGGTACGCGACGTGCCGCTTCGTTTGTTTGTTTGTTTTTCGCGTCAGGTTTTTACCCTATTTTCAATGCGGTCCCTTTCTATGCACATTTCTAAGCCTCACACGCAACCCAACAAGGATCTACACAGAAAAGGGAGTCCTTTTTCCTGCCTCTACATGGCGCTCTCTCTCTCTCTCTCTCTCTCTCTCTCTCTCTCTCTCTCTTTAATGCGCCTGCACACACACTCTCTCTCTCTCTCTCTCCATCTCTCGCATTCCCTCTTGCTCTCTTTGCTCAGCTCTGTGTCTGTGTCTAGGTTTCCACCCCGCAATGTGCTTCCAATTGGACCAGCAGCGCGAGGCACGCCATTCCAATTGAACTCGAAGGCAGACCTTTCAGTGTAATACTTTGTCAGTTTCCATGAGGGCAAAGTTGATTTGATTTATGATTTCGTTTGCAAAATGTTTCCTATACAACCTATTTTGCTACAAAGTTTCACGATTGTTTCGACTCCTGATATCCTTAATGTGTCTGGACTCCAAGCTAAGTTTGTCAAAACGAGAAATTTTACCATTTAAATGTATATTTACTTGTGGCCCTTCATTCTTGTTTCTCCATCAGCCCAACTCTATATCTATATTTTAAGCATATTATTTTTTAATGCTGATGTTGGGAGCATATTCTAAGCCTTCCAAGTCTTTCCAGTTGTTGACTGAACTCCGCATGGGTTTCTAATCAGGGATACTTCAAGCTGCCTTTTGGCCCTTGAAGTTCGTTCATTGAGGAGGGACACAAAAGCTGGCGCTAAAGTGCACGTGTGCTCGATGGCTGGAGTGTGTGCATGCTGTGGTGCGAGTCACCATAAACCGCTGAGCCACTCATTTACACAGAGAGTGAGTGAGAAAGAGCGAGACAGAGAGAGAAAAACAATTTAATTAAATTCCAAGCCATTAGGCAAAGTTTTTTTTGCTGACAAAAAACAAATGTGGAAAAAATAAGAGCAGTAAGCAGAAAGAAACTTGATAAAGAGATTTGAGGCTTTTAGCAATTGACAAAGGCTAGGGCAAAGGGTTGCTGTAGGCTCTACATATCCGAAAAAAACTCAATGAGCATTAGCTAAATGCTTTTGCTTTTGCTTTGTGCTTTTGGGGAGTGACTTCAGTGGGCTGTGTAACGTGCTTAGCCAAGGGCGTTTTATGCTGAACTTATCCTTTTGATTTTTGCATTTCTCTAATTCACAATTTCTTTCATTTGCAGATTGAGTACGAAACGAGCGAGCAATCGAACAGCTAATTATCATTTATCAGACACGTTCTGGGAACAGGAGCAAGAAGCGATTCGATAAGAAAGATTTTTTAAACTGCAACCGAAGCAAAGCGCAAAAACCAAACACCACCAAACAAAACCAACAAAACAAACTATTAACATAGCAAAAAAACAAAGAAGAAAATTAAGAAGAAGAAGAATATAACGAATAATCATATTTAATCGTATATACAACATTATTATAAATACATATACCATATTATATATGTATAAACACAACTAAGTTCCATACAAAAAGAAAAAAAAAAAAAAAAACCAAACGGAAGAAGCGCAAATTAGTAAAAGTAAATATAATAAAGAAAAGAAAAACAAAAATTATTGCTATCTTTTTGCATTTTTGCAATTTTATATAAAAAATACAAATACTCAAGAGGCAAAAAAAAAAACAAAAAAAAAAAAAAAAACATTAGCAAAATTTACTCTTTTATCTAAAAATAAACTAAAAGAAAACACAAAAAATTACTTCAAACTTAAATTAAATTTTAAACTTTAAGCAAAGCCAAAGAACGGTTTAAGATAAAAACAAAAAACAACCTAAGATAAAATACTATTTTTTTTGCGATCGTAGTTGATCTAAAAACCCAAAAAAGAAGAGGAAACGGAAAGACACTTCAGAAAGAGTCAAAGAAAAGAACTGTGCGATCAGACAAACAACTTCACGGGACTTGTGCAAAGCGCAGTCAGAGCTGTCTCTTTATAAAGAATTCTAAAAAAAAGATACTAAAAGAAAGAAAGAAAAAAATACCAAGAAATAAGTACATATATTCTATAAGTGTAACCAAACAAGCAGTGAGATTAAATACTAAGCACAAACCAAACAAATACCAAGTGCAGCCAAAAGCGTAAGCTTAACAGTCACTGTTAACACTAACAGCAACAGTTAACAGGGCCGAATAACTCTTAACAGCAATACCGACTGTTAACAGAGAACCGAGCAACTAACTGTAGAAGCAACTGTTAATCGTTAACAGGCAGCAACTGTTAACGGTCAGCAGTCCCAGCAGTATAGCCGGCGTCATTGACATCAACATCAACATTACCACTAACGGCAACAGCAGCAGCAACAGTAACGAAAACATGACCAACGCCATGGACATTGTTAAAAACGGCAGCACCAACGGCTCCGTCGACGGCAGCAATGATGAGTCGCGTACCAATTTGATTGTCAACTATCTGCCACAAACCATGACGCAAGAGGAGATGCGTTCGCTCTTCTCAAGCATTGGTGAGTTGGAGAGTTGCAAACTGGTGCGTGATAAAGTCTCAGGTAATTTGGGTAAATATTAACCAAGTTTTTTAACAATTCTACTGCACTAGCTTTAAGTCGTTCAGTTTGTAGAGTGATGATTTCATTTTCATTTTATTTATGAAATTAGCTTAATGCTTTTAGTATCTATTAATCATATTTGTTATTATTTTCCTCAACACAGCTGCCGTTAAGGCATTTGCATGACTGTATTAACAGCTGCTATGACAAATGTTAAGTAACTGCTCAGGTTTTAGAATATTGTAGTCTTTATAAGTTGAGTAATTCGCCTGCACAGAGAAGCCGGTTTGAAGCAAACTAAATAACATTGCAAACACAATTCTGATTCATATTATTTACAGTCTTGCCAGCATCATTGACCGCACTCAATCCGGCTCTGCAGCAAGGTAAGCACACCCATTTGATCTCTTTATATATCATAGATCCATAAATATTTCTCTTTCTCTTATCAGGCCAGAGTTTGGGCTATGGATTTGTTAACTATGTGCGCGCCGAGGACGCTGAGAAGGCAGTGAACACCCTGAATGGGCTGCGATTGCAGAATAAGGTTATTAAAGTATCATACGCCCGTCCAAGTTCAGAATCAATAAAGGGTGCTAATTTATATGTATCGGGTCTTCCCAAAAATCTATCACAACCAGACTTGGAGGGGATGTTTGCGTCGTTTGGCAAAATAATTACATCTCGAATACTCTGTGATAATATTTCTGGTAATTTTGCAATATTTTTACGAACGAATCGATCGATAGACGATAAAAACGATAGACGGTCAACTAATTGATGTTTGTCCAACTCTAGGTCTATCGAAGGGTGTCGGCTTTATACGCTTCGATCAACGCAACGAAGCCGAACGCGCCATACAGGAGCTTAACGGTAAAACTCCGAAGGGCTATGCCGAACCGATTACCGTTAAGTTCGCCAACAATCCAAGCAATAGCGCCAAGGCCCAAATAGCCCCGCCCCTAACCGCCTATTTGACACCGCAAGCGGCAGCGGCAACACGTCGCCTAGCCGGTGCCCTACCATCAGCCGGACGTATCAGGTGCGTAGCATCCATTCATTCCATTAGCTGAGATTGTCAAGTCGGGGCATATACTATGTATACATATGTACTTATATATGTATATATACCTATACATATATATATATATATATATCTAGGTATCTCTAGATAGCTAGATAATTAGCTGGTCCGAGTTATCCGTTTATCTCGCATCTCACGCCTCAAACTAAAGCGAAAATCAAATTCTAGGTTTATATGTTCTTTATATATATATATATATATACTTATTTGATTTTTGATTGATTGAGCAATATTTGTGCAATGGTTATATACATATATATATAGTTCTTATTATTCTATTATTATTCGATCTATTTTCTTTTCTTATTATTATGGATTGAACATAACTTTTACATAATGTTTCTGTTTCGAATTTTTATACCTACCTCTTATGTCGCATATTTCGGTTTTCTTTTTTCTTTGATAAAAAAAAAAAAAAAAAAAAAAAATACGAAAAAAAAATTCTCATCATTTTTAGCATTGGAAAAAGTCCCATGTTAGCGATTAACAAGGGTTTGCAAAGGTGAATTTTTTCGACTTATTCATTTTTCACACACTCAAAAACAGAAAGACACACACACACACATACATATATATTGATTTTATGCTCGTTCAATAAGTGCCTAAACAGAGTATATTGGCTTTTTTGCTGTATTGAAGTCCGTTGAAGTCTTTTGCTCTAACAGTATTCTCTTTTCACGTCTTAGCTCTCCACAAGAGATAAAATACCAAACCAATCCAAGCAAATATCGAGTACAGCCAAAAAGGATAACTTAACATTCAATGTTAACACTAACAGCAACGGTTAACAGAGCCGAGTAACAGATAACAGCAAGACCAACTGTTGAAAGAGAGGAGAGCAACTTTAGAAGAATGAGAATAAATTTATTAGAACTGCTATAGAAGCACGAACTTCAATATGTAGGCAGATCATAAACTATATATCAAAGCCATCATAGATAATCAGATAATATATGATGATGTAAAACAAAAAATCTTCCATACTTTTAGAACTAGAATGAACAACAAACACGATTCATTAAAAGATTTAACGACATGCATTTGGAACGAGTATTGTGCAGTCGGATGCACCCGACTGCTATGTTTTTACTTATTTTATTTATCATATATGCAAAAATTTAAAAACCAAAAAATTAAAAGACAAAAACACAAAAACTTTAACAATTTCAATACTAAATGTTTAGCTTTAATGTTTGTGTGTAAATGTTCAACAAAATACCCAAAAATACAATTTAATTAAAAAAAAAACAAACAACCTTAGATACATATATTTATCGATATTTCTGTTCTATCTTCTTTAACCAGATTTGCATTTAGATGGAAGCTTTTTGTGTTCTTTGAAAGTTCGATTCGAGTTTCTGTTCGAGCGCATGCGTCCAGATTTCTTTTATTTTGATTTTATTCCTTAAACAAGTTCTTAATATATATACATATATGATTTGAACACTGTAACATATTCGTTTACTCCAACTTTTTAACCGAAAGTTTGCTATTATTTCACATATATATATATATACATATATACATATATTTATATGTGTATTTTTATGTTGAATTCAATTCGCGACAATTACATTGTTGTGCTTTAAACTGAAAAATCAATTGGGCTAGAGCATTGCGAGCGAATATGCTATAAAAATGAATAACTTTGCAGCACAGTGTAATGGTGGCTAGCATATCTATTAATAATAATAACAATACCACTATGAACGCATGAAAACATGAAATTATTACCAAACATAAAGTTGATCGATCCAAAAATGTTCGGCTAACCGATTTTGAAATACTCTTGCCAAGCAGATTGCCGAAGGCTTAGAGATAGAAGCCTCCTCATTATTTTCTATTAAGTGAAGATCTGGCTAGACACTTAGGCTTAGGTTACTAACAGTTTTACACTCAATCAATCAGCCAGCCAGTTAGTCAATTATCCAATTAGCTGGTCAAGGAATCATCCAGTTATATTATGAGTCTCTTAATTAAGGCGTTAATCATTTAATAATATTGTAATATAGAGATTAGTTTTGGTAGAGTGCATCAGTCAATCAATCAGTCAGTCTGTTACTCAAGTAGTCTGGTCAGTCAGTAGCTGGTCAGTCAGCCATTCAATTCAATCAATGAATCCGCTTTTCGGCCAATGTTGTCCGCCAGTCGGTCAACTTAGTCAATCTATCAACAATCAACCTGTCAACCACATAGTCTAGTAATTCAATTCATCAATCAGTCAATTTGTATCAAATCTTTGATGCAGAAAGTCTTCCAATACCTACAAATAGGTATTTTTATCGATCCAATCCACGGCAAGAGTATTACAAAAGACCAACCAAAATTCAACAAAATGGAAATCTATAAAATATACCCAGCATAGTGTTGAATATAGTTTTCCTAAGTGTTATGCTCGAGGAAGGGCCGACACCATTCGTTACGACATATACTATGTGTACCATAAACAATAAACTGAACAATCAAGTACCCATTACTTGTCTCGAATACCTTAAAAAATCAACTGAATGCACGAGTGTAACTAATCGATATATTCTCTTTCTCTCTTTCTCTCTCTCTCTCCCTCGCTCTTAATATCTATGGATAGATACTCGCCGCTGGCTGGGGACCTATTGGCCAATTCAATATTGCCGGGCAATGCAATGACCGGATCTGGTTGGTGTATATTCGTCTATAATCTGGCACCCGAAACCGAGGAGAATGTGCTGTGGCAGCTGTTTGGACCCTTTGGTGCCGTGCAGTCGGTGAAGGTCATACGCGACTTACAGACCAGCAAGTGCAAGGGATTCGGCTTCGTGACAATGACCAATTACGATGAGGCTGTGGTGGCCATACAATCGCTAAACGGCTATACACTGGGCAATCGGGTGCTACAGGTTAGCTTTAAGACTAACAAAACCAAAACCACTTAAGGTCAACATCTAAGCGAGATCAACAAACTGAATGTAACTTTTCTTTATCATTTAACTATGATTTGAACTTCTCTCATTCCCTCTATAAAGAATATTTTGGATGAGCATCATATATTGTATTGTAAAATGTTTTGGAGTTATATATGTAACTATGGCGAGTTGTAGTCATAATTGAAATACACACACACACACACACACACACATTGACTATATTATATATATTTTGTATGCTAAACGAAATTATTATGATTGATTGATTAATGAAGATACCTATTGAAATCTTAGCGAAAATTTAGAAATTTCTTTTGTTTTCTTTCGCACTACATAAATCAATTTTGTCATTTGATATGAAAAATATTAAAAATACCAACATGAAAAAAAAAACAAAAACAAAGCTTAAAAGAGGCAAACACGACATACAAACCGAATAGACAAAAGTGTCTGAGTGAAATACATAAAAAAAAAATAAAAAAAAATACAGACGATAAATTACTAAACTTAATTTAACTTGATTCTGATTAAGTTTATTCTTTTATTATAAAACTAAATTGAATTGGAAAATATGATAAATATAAAAGTAAATTACTGAAAACAAATACTAAAATTAATTGAATTCAATTTTTTTTATTATTATATCTTAAACTAAATTGAATATTAAAATTACGTAACTAAATTATTTAATGTTTATTAAAATACCAAAAAAAAGTAAAAACAAAAATAAATAATATATAGAAATAAAACTAAACAAACAATAATAATTAATACAAAAATACGTTGATTAAAAATGAAATATACTAATTTATAAAAGAACTTATTCAGAATACAAAAAAAAAAAAACAAACAAAATATACTAGTCATATATGGTATATACCAAATATGTGCTGCTTTTAATTGCTATAATTGTATTTGAATATTGTGTTCGTTATGCAACAACTTAATTAACTCAATTAACTTAATTAAACTTAATTAAACAATTAATTAATTAATTATAATATTTATAACATATGCTTCTATTCCAAACAAATTTGTTTCAATTCGATTTTGCATTGATTTGGAACAACAAACATATTTAAATCAGCCTATCAACCCGATTCGCAGTATCAATCATTAAATACATCAAACGTACATCATATATCATACATATTTTCATAACTCATTCATCATTCATACATATAACTTATAACCATTATTATTATATATATGTAAACGTTTTAATCTGATTTTTTCGTCGTCGTCTAACTTAAAATGATAAAAAAATACAAAAAAAAAAAAAAAAATACAAAATACCAAAGTATATTCAATATTGTATGTGCAAAATGAAATGAAAGAAAACATTATTATATATTATATTACATTATATTATGCCTACTTATTATTCCATTTTTATATAATTATATCTTATGAATAAAACACAAAAACAAACGCAAAAAAAAAAAAAAACATCAACCAAACTAAACGAAGAAAAACAAAAAAAATCAACCCAGAAAGAACGACACAAAATAAAAACAAATGAAAGAATTTGTGTGAACTACTCAGAAACTATGCGAAAAGAGAAAAAACAAAAACAAAAGCAAAACAAAACAAAAAATACAAAATTTGTTTCCTTTTATTTGTACTACACACAGACACGCACACACACATGTACACACAATCAGTACAATAGACTAATGTCTAATACTGAAATTTGGCAACGCTGTTTTGAGCATTGGCTAAGTTCCATGTACATGCTAAGCTTGCCCGTTTGTTCAGAGCCTATTTAATGAATTTTGGTAACGTCGATCAATTGACTAACGACACTGACAAAAATAATTAAAATTCGCTTGCTTTATCTGAAGCTTGCCAGCTTCGAAGGGGAAATTTGACAACGCTGAATTGTCAGCTGAAGATTGGCAACGTTGCCTAAACTTGTTTGGCTTAAGTACTTGTTGCTGCTGAAAATTGGCAACGCTGTGTAGCAAAGTATTAAATGAAATTTGTCAACGTCGCAGGCAATGTAACCAATAGTTGAGGGGTTGCCTTCGGACTTGGTTAGCTCATTATCAATGGAACGACACATTTGTTGGAGCAGCTGAAAATTGGCAACGGTGCAGCGCATTTGCCATATTACATTTCCGCCATTCCCAACTTTATTTCTGTTTTATGCATTATTCAAATTTTATCCAGTTGTTTCGTCATTCTCTTTTGAAAATTTTCGGTGACTCTTTGGGCTGCTACAAATGGGTAACTGAAGTGCGGAAACAGCGCCAAGTAGATAAAAACAACTAAAAGATACAAAAACAACAGTACTCGCATTTTTTTTTTCTATATTGAATACAATGAAATGAAAGTAGATAACAGTTGAATGCATAAAAGAAGAATGAAGAAGAAGATAATGATAAAGCACTAACCTACAAGATAGGTGCATACATACGTATATAGCTATATGTATGTGTGACCCTACTTAAATAGATGTCCCGCCCCTTGAACAGCAATCGATTTAAAGGAATATTATAATAATACATTTTTTAATGAAAGAGACTCGTGTTTTTTCTTCGATTTTGTGCTTAAAGTACAGCCACATCTACATGGCGAGCGGGCACACTGAGAAAAATTAAGACAGAGAAGAAAAGAATACTTAAGTTAGTTAAACGAAGAACTTAAGCGCGGCGAACAAAAGTTGAAAACACCAAATTTTAAATATATATATATACATATATATATGTATAAACATATATATGTATGAAGGATGTAAAATTTTTATAGTAAAATTTATAATTATATTGAATAATGAGTATATATATACATATATATATATATGTATATATGTATCTCACTCTCTTTATATATATACAAAAGTTGAAGAAAGCGAAAAAAGTAATGAAATGAAATGTGAAATACATTTAAAAAATACCACATGAAATTGGACAAACCTAAAAAGCTAATTAAAATGAAAAAGGTATTCGATAAACGATAATCGATATCAGCTACTCACTTAAATGTATGTATGTATGTGTGTGTGTGTCAAGAAGCCGACAAGAAAGTACATTAAATAAAACATTAACCTACTCCACTCGATGTGCATAGAACTTAATGGACTTAATCACATTTAATACCAGATAGATAATACATTTAAACACATATACATATATACACTATATGTATATATATACATAATAATATCCAACTCATTAGCCAGTTGCCAGATCGGCTCTGCGCCATTTTATTCAAGAAAGCAATATTAAAATGTGACTGGAGTTGGCTATGGAAACAATGAAGAAGTACAGATAGGCAAGAATTAATGCCCCTGATAGCACTGCGAACTTAGCCCAGACCTTTTGGAGCTTTGGCTGAGTGGAGGATTTATTGCGATCGATTATCTTGAATTTTTAGACACGTAGGTTTTCTCATTTGGAAATTCTATAAATAGAAGTTTTTAGATACTTCCTAAAGTAGTTCCAAGTACACCTAATTCGAGTATATATGTATAAAATACATGGTGTTTCTTATTGCTAAGCGATAAGCTATCGATAACCTAGAGTCCAAAAAGAGCTCTTCAGAGGATTTCTGAATTTATTTTTATATGTTTTCTCACATAGCAAGATAATTGATTGTTTTCGAATCTTTCTTTTAGAATACGTTTCAAGAGAATGGTACAATAGACTTCCATCGTATTACGTATTCTGAAAATCCTTTGGCTGGGCATGTGCGCAGCTGTACAAATTGAAAGCCAAGCAACTCGGTCACAGGAATCACAGTGTATACACATAAGTGTACGCTATACAATTACCTAAATATATAGCTAAAGGATAGTAGTACATTTTAAAGAAGAAGATGAGGCCAAGCAGCGAACGATGATTGGATGGAAGAGAATACAGAGACACACACACGCGCACACGTAAAGCACAAATATACACTGAGGGGGAAAAGAACGAGGTTGAACACAACTTGTGAATGAATAACAATGAAAATCATAAACTAAGCATGAAATGCATTTAAAACTAATTTCAACAGATAGATATATGTTATATATATGTTTACTCAAAAGTTCGGAAAAGCAACTAAAGAACTTCCAACATTTGGACACTTTGAAACACTGAAACGCACACACATACACACACACACGCGCATACAAAGCAAACTTAAAGGAAAACTCAACTAGATATGATAGATCGAATACCGTTGTGCAATATGATAATGATAAAAATAACGCTAACAGTCGATTGACGATCGTCGCCTATCGATAGTTATATACGATACTGAATATAGTTGATAAGCACTTAGGCAAAATACTAACAAAAGCCAAAAGCCGATGCCAAGGCATAGGGTCCTAACACGGTCTAGGTTAAAAGGCGAATGCTATGCCTTGTCATTTCATGAGAATCGCATAGACAGGCGTACACTGGTGCCGCTAGCGAAAATGATCGACTCTAAATTTAAGCAGTGATTACAACTATAAATGTACTTAGAATCGACAAAGAACAAAGAACAACATTCGTTTTTTTTTTTTTTAAGATGAAAACTTTAGTACAGAGAATAGCCGATAAAAAAGAAACATGAAAAGATAAATCATATATACGTAGCCGCTTTGTCAACAGAACGCGCCCAAAAAGAAAAAAAAAAAAAAACAAACAACAACCAAAGAAAAACTCCAAGAAAACCAGAATTACAAATATATGAAACAAATATGTTTATATTAAGAAAATATATTATATGAGACACAGATACAGACACACACACACACACACTCCTATCTATTTGATTATGTATGCTATTTATTGATTGTCTATGAAGATATGTATATGTATTACTTTATACGCACTCAGACTTGTACTTAAATATTTATTGGATTGTATTAACACACTTAGTTTAAACACATCTTAATCCAAAACAAAAACCAAAAGAAAAAAAAAAAAAAAAAAAAAAAAAAAAAAAACTTACCAAATATCTATATAAATTTATATTTATATTTATATTCTAGTTATATTTATATTCATATACCTCTCACACATATGATTCCATAATTTGCTTCCCTGCTTTTCAAACTAAATCAAACCGAATCAAATATCAGCCCAGTCTGAGCTCTATATATAGATATAGATGTCTTGGAGAGTGTGTGGGAGTAATATCTTAGCTCTTTTCTCTTTTTTTGTTTTTCCTTTTGGTGTATGAAGAAGCAGTGGATGAAAGTGTTGCAAATTAGATGAAATTGGACATGTCGATGAAGAGTTATCGATGTGTCGAATTAGCATAAAAACTACATACACATACACATTTAGATGCATATATGATTATGATATATAACAAAACAACAAGAAACAAACTTATTAACAGAATTTAATCTATAAATCGTACATACTTATAATTGATATGGATGTATGGATAATATTATATTTAATTGTAATTATAATTATAATTATAATTATAATTATAATTATAATTATAATTATAATTATAATTATATAATTATAATTATTATTGTATTTGTATTTTATTGTATTGCCATGTATTAGTTTTGTTCTACACTCTTTTGCTCTTTCATAAATAAAAGAAAAATCAACAAAAAAATCTAAAAAAAAAAAAAACAAACATCCAAATTTTTAACGATATCGAACAGATAAGGAAATAAAAAGAAAATCCAAACATAAGAACAAAAACAAACAAACACAAAAAATAAAAACAACGTGAATTTAAATGAAAAAGAGATTTTGGAATTCTAGTTTTACTCAATTTGGAGCGATTTCATAGAGAATACCCCAAACTATCTGTCTGTTTTACTATTTTTTATTTGTCAGCTTCAGTCACAATATAATTTCGCTCCCTTCTCACACTTTTTGCATCCATCTCATTTGTGTTGCCTTGATGATAATCAAGTTATTTGTGCTTCTCTCAACTTTTCCGTAATTTATCTCTCTTTCTCTATCTTCATCTACTAGTTTATTAAGGCGTATGCTTTCTATCTTTTTCATTCATTCTATCTCTCCAATGTTTTTGTGTTCGTGTCTTCTTATCTATCTCTCTCTTTTGTCGTTTCTGTCCATCTCTCTCATTGCATCCTTTGCTTCCCATCTTTACTCAACCCAATCCGTCTTTCGCGGTATTTCGTTTCTCTATTTCTCTTTCAATCTCACCCGCTTTCGCTGCTTTCCCCTAGTTATTATTCTGAGTATAAGTTTGTAGGCTAAAGTAGTGTCTAAGGACTAAGTACTTGAAGTCGCTCTTAGATACAGTGTTTAATAATGCAAAAGAAAAACTCTTCAGATTTGCCATTAACATGATTTATTTCCACTAAATATTGTTTAAAATTTGTTGCTTGATTGGTTACATAGGTGAGTATTATAATATACATATATGTATATACATACATATATATATATATATATATGCATATTCCAAATATCTAATCGATTACATGTATATAGATATATATAAATGGTTTATATGAATATATTTATGTATGTCAATTCAGTTTCTTTATATAAATATATATAGTTATATAGTTTGCACATTCTGTTGGCACAAACATGTTTTTCTTAGGTACATGGGGTACGTATGCTATTTCATTCTCAGGTGAGGTTTTCTACATAAAAAAAAAAAAACATTTCTATAACTATGATTATAATATATCGATAATAGACAATAGACATGTGTTAGACAACGGGAATACAAACAAACAATCTTTGACGTTTCTATATTGATATGGCTACAAAAATAACAGAGTAGTACCAGCTCTATAAGGTCGATCGACATTCGCGAGATGGCTGTGGTAATACACTTCATATAAGGTAGCTAGGTATGCATAGATCTACTGTAATTCCAGCTCTATAAGGTAGCTCTGTAGCTCTGAGATTCATCGAACTAAGTGGATTTGAGTTGGACTTTGTTTAGAAACGCAATTGGGCCATTTCGAGGGTTTGCATGGTGTAGTGCTGTCTTTGATTAGACGCCCAGTTCACGACTGGGCGTGGTGGTAGCCAATTGTCCAGTATTACTCCCAGCCGGTGGCGGTGCAATCAGGCTGGGCATCCACTTGTTCAACATTGTGCGTATGGCGAAGGTCACATCATGATTGGCGAAGCAGAATAGAAACGAGACCACAAAGCCCTGCAGGCTGACCAGCACCACGGACAGCAGCTGATAGAAGCGATCCAGCTGGGTGCCAGCTTCCGGTCTATAGGGCAGCAGAAAGTGCTGCAGCCCAAAGAGTGGCACCAAAATAATCGTCGCTCGCACCGCCTTACGTATGGCCAGTGGTGCCGGCTGTGCCGATTGTGGATGCAGCTTGCGTACAATCACACGCAACACATTGATCAGAAAGACTGCAAGATATGATCAGCTATAAAGTATGCCTAGCATTATACATAATATCCCCGCGGAATACTCACTGAAACTAGCCAGCAACGAGAGGGTTATGGGCACCGAGAAGATCCACAGGTAGAGGCTATCATTAATCCAGCAACTGTGAATGGCAAATTATATTTAATGTTTTATTATTTTAAGGTTATCTAAAGATAAGTCTTTGCAACACCATCTCGTCAAGGTATGTGTTAGTCGAGCACTCCTGACAGCTCTACCTTCCACGCGTTACTCACTGTTCATTATCGTTGACACTCAAATGTCTGGCAACGCCATAGGGTAGCACGAAAACCAACGGAGAGAGCCAGCTTAGCAGCTTGAACCAGCGCATGACAATCGTGTCCTTAACAAAGACCTGAAAGGTGATGGAAATTAATATGAGGTGTGATTGCGAGAACCCTGAATGCTCTTCCTTTATATGGAGAATCATGTTAGCTGTTGCAGAGTATCTTCAGCGCATGCATAGATGAACGTAAAATTCAATGTTCTTCAATTCGCGATCTATAATATATATGTATCTACTAAGTCTTATCACTTTACTCTATTATGTATCCTCTTAAATGTTACCCTTTAATGTATAGCTGTATTGAATCCATAATATATACCCTATAAGGCATTCACTTTTATGGATACCCTTTAATGAATACCATTTAAAGTATACCCAATAACGTATATCTTTAACGTCTATACATTACAATGTATATACTCCAATTTATACTCTTCAATGTATACCCTGTGAATTATACTCTGTGATATGAATATACATAATAGTGTATAATGTCCTAAATATACTATAGTTTACATACATATATACCCTATAGCATATATGCTATAATGTATATCCATTCCATGTATTTATAAGCTGTCTATTTTTTATGTTTACAAATGGGTACTCTTAAAAACAAAAATCTTCAAACAAACAACAACAGCAACATCATACCCTACACTAGCAGCGTACACACATATATACATATACATATACATCTGCCCGATGTCCTTATGACATTTAGAATTTCCAATTTGATGAAGATGTTGCAACAGTTGCAGCGACAACGATGGCGTCGAAGAAGAAGAAGTAGAGGAAGAAAATGCTAAAAATGCTTTCACATAAATTGAAGCAGCTGAAAATCTCATTAAGAATTCTTGGAAACTATTCAAAGTCGTACAGCAATTAGAGCAATTTGCATTTGAATGGACGCAGAGAAGGGGAGGAAGCGGGCCAGGCACACATACCACAACGAGTACCAAGTGCAGATGCAAACCCTCGCAGAACATCCAGAAGTAGTTGACCAGCATGAAGTAGTGCACCACCAAATGCAGAGCGATGCACCAGGGCTGCAATAGGAAACAAGCAAAGTCTGCAATTAACTCATCACGTATGATCAGCCTTTGGAGCTTACGGGATTCTCGGCTATTTGATCGGTTTGCTCGACGACCAGTCGATACCAGAGTATCCAGGCGATGCAGGTGCACGCGAGTGAGCCAAAGAGATGCACGTGTATCCTGATCCGGGTGCAGCGCAAGGATCTGTAGGATAGAGCATCAGCATCAGCATCGTACGCTAGCCTGGCTATTTGCCCAGCTCGTACGTACTTGAAGCCGAGAAATATTACAATCGATATTATCAGAGCCAATAGCGATAGTGCATAGCCCTTCACGTATAACTCATTCACGAATTGTCGGAACTGCAAACTCAAGGATTGTTAAAACGAATTGAATATATATTTCTCAGGAAACTTACCTGGAAATCATCGTAGTCCACACAGTTGGTGTAGTTTGACCAGGTCTGATTGCTTACCGGATGCCGATACCAGGTACCATTCTCCAAACAGCTAAACACACATTCAGTTGGTGAAAATATATTCATATGTTTATATAGCTATTATTCTTATGTCTACAACTTTTCTATTGAACAACGCTCTTCATTTGAATCTAATGGAGGATATGGGCACAAGTAGACCAAAAGGTGGACTATCATTAACTATTATCATGAATAAGCTCGTAGAAGTTAGATAATAATTGATTGTGAATTTTCTCATTTGAATTAGTGAAATTCGAACTAGCTTTATGAACTCGCTCATTTGAACTAGTTCGGTGGACTCAAAACCTATTTTATAATATTATCACAGTTGGTATATCATATTTTAAGTTTATGTTTGGGATAATGGAGATATTATATATCAATATTTGTGAGCTAGTTCATTTGCATTGGTTCTTTTGAGTTAACATGAAATTTAAACAAACAAAGCTGTAGCCGATGTTTGTGATTAAATACATATTTCATTTCGCGGAAAGTTCGCAACATTGATTTCTGATTGAGAAAAAGGATCTCAAGTTCTGTATGGATTTTACAGGCATCGTTTATAAATTGAATTCCGAATAATTTCAGCATCGCAAGCCATGAGATTTGCAATACATTCATATGTATGTAAACAACAAGTATGGGCTAATGGACATCCGTTGTTGCATTTGGAATGTATTATGATTCAAATTGAGAAGTTTATGAGTAACGCTCCAGAGTATATATGTATAGATGTGTTTGATTTGCTGGCAAGGTTAATATCGCATTGAACTCACGTTTTGTGTGCCAGAAACTTGCTGCTGAAACCCTCGACAAAGTCCGGACAGTATTGACTCAATACGGTGCCAGCTGGCGTGCGCGGCCAGCAGAGATAGCCATCAAAATTCACGGGACAATAGAGAGTCTCCATTTCACTGGTTGCATTATGTGAATGTTGATTTGTTTCCATTGTCATCGAGCGAATCGTCGCATAGAGCTCGTTCTCGCTGGCCGCTTCCTCGTCCACATCCTGCATATCAATGGTGCCTTCGTTGAGCACCGCCTGCTCCAAGTACCGCGGCATCGTTGTGAACGTTGCCAGCATCAGCTCCTCATCGCCGGAGTCTATCATAGACATACATGTATGTACATATGTATATGCATGTGTTGGTGTGTATGCATGAGTGTTTATGTTTCGGTTGAAATTGTCAAATGTGAATTGGGTTTGGGCAAATATATGGGAGTGTGCAAGTGTCACTGCACCTAAGAGTGTCTGCTTGAGTCGGATTGTAGACTGAAGTCGGAATCAACTAGAGTATGAATGTACGCACTGAGAGTGTACCCAACTGAGAGTGTACCTAAATGAGAGAGTGCCTAAATGAGAGTGTACCTAAGTGTAACTTTGCTTTAGTATCAAAATGTGATGTGAATGTATCACAGTGTATGATAACGTGAGTGAACGTAAATGTATGTATAGATAGATGTATAGATACGACTGGATTTGAGAAAACTAAAGCAAAGTAAAAGAGTAAACTAAAGAGTAAACTTAAATTGAACCACTTAAGTATGAATGAATGTTGAGCTGTAGCGAAATATGAGTGTAGCCAAATGTTGCTACACACTTAAATTTTTGAGTAATTTGTAGGTAAGCTTTATCAATGCTCATACCTACTTCTATATCGATATCTATCTATCGACTTTCTATCGATAACACGAATTAGATTATACTTAGTGTTAGATTGTATGTTTTGAGTAGTGAACCTATATTATTTAAGGTATCACTTAAACTTTTATGGATACGCTGCACAGTGTGACTATGCATTAAGTAAATCTAAATGTCCTTGTGAGGGCCCGTTCTATTGTCTGCTCTTTAAGTTTTACCCACATTCATTTAATATTTTTGTTTTTGTTTTTTTTTTTTTTTAATTTGTAGCAAATGCTTTGGGTGTGATCGTGTTGGGGGGTGGGACAATGAATGGAATGCGAAATGAGTTGAGCTGCTACAGCAACTGGGAATTACCTGTGGCATCGCCCTTCGTTGTATCATTCTGATAGCGATAAACGCACTCGACATACAAATGGCGCAGGAATATGCGCAGATTATCCTGCGGCTGCGGCCGTGCCTGTGGCTTCGTCAACGAGGCCGTCATCGCTGTCTCAATGTACGCAGCCGTTGTCATAGCCAGCGCTGTAATAGACACAAATATGAGTTGGGCTCCGTAAATTGCCTCTTTGACAAATGTGTGTGTCCGGATGACTCTTATGCCTCGCAAGTCAAAGGCTGATACTATATATATATATATATATAGATATATATATGCATGAGTATGTGTATATTTAATAGAACTGTGTTTTTATACCCTGAACCCATTGAAAATGGGAAATCAGGGTATAATGGTTTTGTGAAAAGTATGTAACAGGCAGAAGGAATCATCGCAGACCCCATAAAGTATATATATTCTTGATCAGGACGATGAGCTGAGTCGATATAGCCCTGTCCGTCTGTCCGTCCGTCCGTATGAGTGCGTCGATCTCAGAAGTTAAAGGAGCTAGAGAGCTGAAATTTTGTATGCATACTCGTGTATACCATACGCAGTACGAGTTTATCATATTTTTTCGATAACTCATTCGATATCTTTTTTATCGAGGATAATCGATAAATTTATATTGTTTTTTCAGCCTAATTTGAACACTATTA
Source organism: Drosophila mulleri (assembly GCA_035047565.1). Lineage (NCBI taxonomy): Eukaryota > Metazoa > Arthropoda > Insecta > Diptera > Drosophilidae > Drosophila > Drosophila mulleri. Next base: position 96,031 of record JAWNPK010000033.1, read on the forward strand.
GACCTAGAGACTTCAGATTTACTGTGTATATACATTTGATGGGCACACACATTTTGTAATTTACAGATTTTGGATACCACGCCCCCTTCGCCCCAAATTTGTAAAAAACGTATATCAAGTACTAGAGACTTGTGCTTTGGAATGTACACACATGTACACATAATGATTACGTTCTGAAAGTTTCATTAAGATTGTACGTCTACAAATGAAATTATTCAACAAATAAATTCTCATAATATTGCCCACACTGCAGCGCAGCCCAAGCGCAGTCGCTGCTTACTGCGCAGTTAGCAGAGCGCGGGCCTATGCGTGGGGGTGGATGCATGTGTATGTATGTGTGCAGAATGATTAGAACATCAGCACGGAGGGTTCAGGGTATCTCCTAGTCGAGCAGTCTCGACTAGAGCTTTCTTACTTGTTTAATTAAGCTTTGTGTGAGATTTTCTTCTTAAAATTAAAATCTTTGTAAAACTTTAACTGGCTGATGGAAGAACTGTGTGATGGAAGAGTATAGGCTGTAGGGTAGTACAAGGAAGTCAAATAAGTATATGGTAACATATGCTCGAGGGCTTTTTAAAGAAAACTTCTCTGGCTTTTCTTCTCTAAGGCCTGCTATAAAGGATACATCGATATAGCTGGTGCTGCTGACTAAGAGGGTTATCTGGTTGCAGAATGGTGGTATTTACAATAGGGCATATACGGTGGGGATCCGTACATACGAAATGTAGATTTGAGAGCCAGATAACAGAGCATTGACTATAAGCACTTTAACGAAGTCTAAAATGGTTTCGTATGGTTGGAAGTAGATATGTATATATGTAGAGCATACAATGACCCAAAAAAAAAAAAAAAAAGTCATGCAATTCGATAGCCCTATTTCAACAGCTATTAAAGTTATCGATAATCGAGCAACTCTTGAATTGTTTAATAAGATGTGCCATTTGATCATGAAGAGACTTATACAATATTTCTCAAACAAAATTGAAACTTAGATCTGACGTCAACAACAAGTTATGCTTGAATATAAAACTGAGACATTCAGGATTAGATCTTAGACTTTGGTTACTTACAGCAAAATTGAGAAGCTTACTTGCTTGATTGGCTTTAAAATAAGATTACAAAATATGTAAGATAACCCACAATTTTAGTTTTATTACAATTTCTTCTCATATGGCTGTAATGCGGTCAACTTACAATATCTTATGTATAAGCTGCTTTTGAGCTTTACCAACACTGTTTCATAAGAAAACTAAGCGTACAACCTGAGAATGTTATGCATGTTATGCTAATAGCATGTTACTCTAAATGTAAATGCTTAAAATCATAATAACAAATGCTGGAACATGCAAATATATGCATATAGCTGTGTGTGCATGTGTGCGTGTGTGTGTGTGTAGCTTGACGTTAGCTAACACTGTCAAAGCCAGTAGCTTGTTTGCTTACGTTAGAAGCTGCAATAAAATTAAAATGTCAACTCTTTTCAGGCGTAAAAAGCAACCCACACACAGAGAGAGAGAGAGAGAGAGAGAGAGAGAGAGGGTGGGCAGTGGAGATAGAGAAAGAGAGCTAGAGGCAGAGAGACAGTTTTGCTGTGACACAAAGCGCTTTGTTTGCAATCTATGTGACTCTACTGATGACCTGTCGACATGTGTATACTGCTTCTGCTGCTGCTGCTGCTGCTGCTGCTGCTGCGTGTTGTGTCCCTTGTAGCGTGCTCTGTGTGCTGTGTCTCTGTCCTTGCCTGTGGGCTGCTGCCGGAGTCCTGCTCATCTGCATATGGTGCGACTGCTGCGAACGCGCTTCAATAAATCACTTTATTGTCTAATTAATGAGCGTACATTTCAGCGCTTCGCCATTGGGGTATATGCAGCATGTAATTAAATTTCTGCTCAGCAAAACCGATCGATGCAGAACGTGAGCGAGCGAGAGAGGGACACAGAGATAGTGTGGGAGCGAAGAATGTGGCTGATGACACACATGCTTGAGCTTGAGTGAGCCCATTGCAAAGTTTCTTGAATAACTTTGTTATGTTTTTAATCAAAACTCATTCCACATGATTGAGTTCTCACGCTGGCAAATGTATACAGAGAGAAAGAGAGAGTGAGAGCAAGAGAGACAGAGAGAGAGATACACACTTATTCACCCTTCAATTTGGTTAATGCATTGCAGCAGGCCAAAACCCCAAAAACTAAAATCCTAAGAGTCACGGCCAACACGACGTATGCTTCACATGCATATATATTTTTGCTATTTTGTCAAGCACTTGAAATAATACCACAAAGAGCGAAACTTAAAAATAACAGCCAGAGATGCTGGCAGCACCTACCCACGCTGACTGACTGCCAAATACCCTACAGTCTATGTTTGTTAATTCATTAGATTCATTATATTATATTGTTCTATTCAAGGCTTATATTCGGATCAGTCTCCATAAAGTCCATTTCGTAACTCTATGCGAGTATAGGGTATCTATGTGCTCGTTAATGCTTCAGCTGACACAAGGTTATAAATAAATTTATATGTTTTTACAAATTGTAAAAATAGCTACCAAATATACAACTCCAACCTGAGTGTATATACAATTCTAAGCTAGGGGAATTACTCAACGGAATTACCCAATGGCCACTTAAGTTACATACAAGCGAAATTAATGAAACTAAAATGCTGTACCCAAGGCTAATGAAAGTTGTTGCTAATGAATGTTGTTGCACTCCATACAGTTATATTCATTCAACTAGAGATTTGTGAAGTTTTCCAGCCATTCAACCTCTCTTTTGAATAATAGAAATTATGTGCTCTATTTTTTCTAGAGTTTTCTTTAATTTCTTCTCCTTTCTTTTCTTTATCCCAGTTTCTTTTTCTCTATATTTCATCTTATTCGTTCTATTCTTTGTGTGATCTTCATTGATAATTCTGTTTTTTCCATTTGTATTTGCCCTTCTTTTTCATTTAATTTGCTTCCTTCTATTTTCTTATCTTCTTTTCTTCTCTCTTCACTTAGCACTTTCCTCTCTTTTCTTCTACTAACTCTTATTTCATCTATTTTCTTTCATTTTGTTCCCTTCTTTATTTATTTTTTTTTCTGCAATTTTTCTTCGATTCTCTACTCTTCCCTTCCATTCTTCCGTTTCCTTATGTCTTCTCATCTTATCTTTTTTTTAGGCTCTACGCTTTCAACGCTCATCAAGACATCTAGGCCATCAAGAATCAGAATTACAGGGCATTCGCTTCAACAATCTTTAAGTTGTGTCCGAGACGTAAAAGATGCATAAGATAATCTAGAATATAATTTGCATGCGGACATCCTCCCATGGTAGCTTTGCTTTGACTTCAAAGTAACTCTTAGGCAATGCTCCCTCATGGTCACTGAGAGCTGATAGAAGGCATAAAATGTCATCTGCACTGGTCCGCCATAGCTGTGCATAGTCACTTTGTCTGAAAGCCAACTGGTTCTAGCCGTATAATTGAGTTATGAGACTTTTTGTTGCTTTTGTGTTATTTCCTTTGTTGCAGACGTTGATGATGTTGTATGTAGTTGCTGCTGTTGTATATGTTGCTGTTGCTATAGCAATTAGCTGTACCATCAGCTGAAATGCCAGTTTAGCTAGCTGTCAGGGCGCGGCTGCCTGCTTCGCTTCATCTTCTTTCATTATATCCTTGTGCAATTAAGGCTATATTGCGCATCCGCCACGTGCAACAGGCAGCCGCACACACACACAGGAGGAGATAAAGAGAGTGCGAGAGAGAAGACGTCTGATACCCAGTCACATGCACGTATAGAAATCTCGATTTATAATTACGTACTCTCGTGCCCAAGAGCTTACACAAAGTCCCGACACGATACAAGCGAATGGATTAGATGTGAAATAGATTTAATAATTTTATCATTTAGAAAGGAACGAACGAATGAACGTGCAAGTGGGAGGAGAGGTTGAAGCAGTTACTCGAAATGCTGGCAGCGATACAAACAATTTTCTTCTGGCTAGGTAGGAAATGGTATAAAACATATAATATTCGAATAGAAGAAGTATTCTAAGCTCGCAAGGAGCGGGTATTTTGAGTTCGTTAAGTACGACCTCTGTGTATTAATTATTTTTAGCCGAAATTTCTAGCACCTGCAATATTAAAATCAAGTAGGAAACTAAATCGAATTATCGGTGGCTATCAATAATAATGAGTTATCGAACAAATTATTAAGTAATACTGCCTATGATATACACGATAATAAGTTTAAAGTTGCTTTAGCTTTTGGGGGTTATTAGATCTCTGCGATGCGGCGCTATAGAGAATATTGAGGACTGTTTAAGCTTCTATCAATGGTTTGCATGATACAAAACTCATGAATATGAAGGCGCGACTTCAGTGTTGATTCTGCCCATTAATAAATGAGAGTTTGATAAATGCCAGACTTAAGTTTGGCCAACTTATATAGATTGCTAACAAAAGGAAATAACAGATAAATAGAGAAATCAATCAAAATGCAGAATGTTCGAGATAAAAAGGAATCTAAAAAACAAAAACAACAAAATAAAATGCTAGTAAGAAGAAATTATTATATATGTAAGTACTATAAGTTGTCACAAGTGAACATGGAGGAACAAAAGTCGAACATTGTGAAATTGAAAATGTGAAAATGAAATCCATAAATTTTCATTAATATCGAAAATTAATGGAATAATTTCGAGTCGAAAAAGAAATTTGTGTCGCTGCATAAATTAAGCTGATATTGAAAATTATGTTTGCCAAGAGAGAGATATATATATAGAGAGAGGAATAGGAAGAGAGATAGAGAGTGTGTGTGTGATAGAGAGAGAAGATAAATGGTCTTTAGCTAAATATGCTTATATAATGTTTCGCTGGCAAATAGGCGCAATCGATATTTGGATGAAAATAATTATATGTACATATGGATCGGATACGGCAATGTTGCCTCTTGATGAATTGTTGACTAAAAGTGGAATGGAGGGGCGGTAGGGGGCAGGGGCAGGAGGCAGGAGGTCTGCTGATAGGCGTGGTAATCAGCGTCAGCTGTATGTCGTCTAGTTAATGTTTATGTTTATGTGGTAAATGATGCTGGCGGCATGGTCGGAGCACCGCAACGGAAATTGAAACAAATACACACACACACACACACACGCAGACTCACATGCACACAGTCACATTTATAGCCAACTGTATTCGGCAACACGATTCGTTCATGCAACAATTTTTGGCCATGTTGGAGCTTATTTCTCTTGTTCTTCTGTTTCTTTTTTAAGCAATTATAATAATAAATGAGTTTAGCTTTGGCGAATGCTGTCCACACAATTGCTATATATATACATGTGGGTGTGTGCTCTGTGTGTGTGTGTGTGGGTCATTTAATGCAATTATGCTATTGTCTGTGTGTGTGTGTGTGAGTGTGTGGGATTATGTGTTTGTGTGTAGGTTTGCACATTTTCTGGCTCATTGCCTGGTAAAAATGCTTTCCTCACAGCTCGCTTTAGGAGAGATTGGAAAAGCTTATCTTGGTTGAAATCAGCTTCTCGTTTGTGTTTATTTGTGAGAGCAATAGGAAAATTGTAAATACATATATACATATTTCCATGTACTACATCCATTAGAAAGTATCTACATATATTATACATTTGTATTTACATTTTATACATATAACATTTAGATGCCTTTGACCTTTTAACTTCTGGGACAGAGAGTTTACATAAAAGGGAAACTTCTTCAATTGTGGCGGCCAAAGACGATGCCAAAAGACACCCAAAACGCTGCTTTGTTCACAAAATCTAAAGGGTATTGAACCAGCGAGTTTGAAATAATTTGCATGAACTTGTAACAGTGACATTTGGAGTTTATAGCTGTAAGAGCAGAGACCCTCTCAGTGTACACTCAAAAACTACTGTAAGAAGGCACTGCAAACTGTAACTAAACACTTCGAATCGGACATAGTACGGAAGGTAATACGCGTCTTGCTTTTGCTCTTTCTCTCTCTCTCTCTCTCTCTCTCTCTCTCTCTCTGCTTCTATCCTTGTCCTTGCCTTGTCGAGCTTGTCAGTTCTCCTGTTGCATCAATTCAAGTTCAATCTCTTGCAAGCCATATTTACCTTATAGCTCATCTCAGTCTTCTTTCTACTCCATTCACCAGCTTCTCTTGTCTTTTAGCTAGAACAAAAGAATCCGCGCTTTATGCTGAGCCAAAGCACAGTTTAACCCAAACAAAGCTATATACATTTTATATAGACTCTTAATGCTCATTCATGAATGTGAAATGAGTATATTGGTTCTTATTCATTGTGCGTAATGCCGGCTGTCCGTCCTTCTCTCCGTTTTTCTGTATGTCCGTACATTTGAAATTTGGAATACATATATAGGGTATAGTCTCGTCTGTGACAACCCAAGATCAAGAATATATATAAGATATAGATAGTCAAATCGGAAAAGTCGACTCAAAAGAGACTCAACTACTAATTTGACTGTCAATCAGTATTCTGCAGTCAGTGATGCCCGTGTGCAAGATTTCGACTTGTTGTTTTTTGTTTTTTTTTATGGCTAAAACTAAAATACTTTTGGCTGCACATAAATGTCTACTATGAAAGCTTCATGGCCATATTAATTCAACGAAATATCAAATTCTGTCCTGCGCTGGCCATGTTGAAAACTTTTCCACTTAGCCAACGGATATTTCTGTTTATTTAGCTGATTAGCTGTTGCTTCTGTTTCTGCTGCGGCTGCTGTTGCTTTTATTATCGCTCTTTGATTCAGCTGATATTCTGGGATTCGCCCACAATTCGCAGCTAATCAAAGTTAGTTAAGTGCTCTGCTGCTGCTCCTTCTGCAGCCCAGACCCAAACATAAGCATAAAACGCAAGCAAATTGATTTCGTCTATATACAAATATTTTCACTTCTTCATTACACATTTTTCGCTTTGTGAAATCATTTTTAGATTTACTCAGCTCGCGATTATTAAAATATTTCTCATGCATATTTATATCGTTTTTGGCACATCTCGCAGGCAAAGAGCATAAATTTCGTTTGACTTGAGGAAATCTTCACTTACATTTGCCGTGGAAAATCTTCTCGATATTTGTTTGTTGTTTTTGCTGCTGTTGCTGTTGTTGTTGCTGTTGCCGCTTTTGTTTAATTAACGCACAGCGCCCGCTGTTTAGTTATTTATTTATACAAATGATTCGAAATTTATCTGGCGCCAAAAACATATCACAAAACCCGACAACAACTACAAAATGAGAAGGAAAGTAAGAAGGAAACAGAAACGCGACTGCTCCACATCAGCGCAGCCAGGCAAATGAGACGAGCGCGAATCGTTCTCCACTGGCCCAGTCCATCCCAGCCCAACCCGGCAATCGCCTGGCCATCGCGAAGCTGTCCATCATATTCATATGCAAGCAGACAGAAAACAACCCCCAACCCATGGGCAGCACTCGTCGAACTGTGCGAAAGTCGCCTGAACAACTGCTTTGCCGACACCCAGCAGCTGAAGCAGCTGAAGCAGCCACAGCAGCTCGAGCAAGCAGTGCCATGCGAAAGTATTGCTGGGCCACTGAGCGAAGTGTGTAAATGGTAGTGAGCAACAAGTTGCAACCAAATTGTTTTACAGCTCAGATGGGGCTGAGTGGGTGGGTGTATGCGTGTGTGTGTGCGTGTTCTTTATGTGTGCATACTCTGTGCCCTTGAAATATGTCTTAAGGTCTATGTAGCTGGCGTGGAAGAGTATGGTTGAACAACTAACTGAACGTGCGTCAGATTGTCATGCACGACTAACAGATGCCTTGGAAAACATTCAAACTTACTAGTCAATGTCAAAGCTGAATACAAATATGAAAACAAAGTATATCAAAACCAATAATGGTATACTAATTATATATGTATATTAATTACATATATACATACAATATTGGTGGTTCTTCTATTTTACTCACACACTCTCTCTCTCTCTCTCTCTCTCAATCTCTCTTGTTGTCCCTTTCCCTCTCCCTCTTACTTTCAGCAATACACATATTATCAACTATATTTACAGGGTATTATTCAAACCAAGCCTAGTCTTTCGCATCCATTGTCAGCCGCTGCACTTTGTCTATGACAATAAATGAAGGGCAGCTGAGTGCTCAGAGCTCTGACTGATTTGCCAGCCTGACCGAGCGTTGAGTTTCGAGCCAAATGAATTGTTAGCCACAAATAAATGTTGAATATTTCTCTGCTGCTGGTTGTAAGAAGCCCAATCAGCCAATCACCCATTCCCATCCCGCGCCAGCTTATGCAATATGCAATGCCAAGTGCTTGCAGCTGTTGTGGTTTACATATTCTTCAAACTCGACTAAGCACGCAGAGGGAGAGCGAGAGAGAGAGAGAAAGAAAGCGAGAGAGAGAGAGAATCAGTGTATGCATTTGAGCTTCTTACTTGACTGGCTGTTGTATAGATTGCAACTGATGTGAATTATATATTATATGTATATCTATGCATAGAGAGAGGGAGATAGAGAGAACTTCTTATGTCTGGTAAAAGATGAGTTAATCAAACTTGCTGAGAGCTTTCAGAATAGTTATTGCTTACCCCAATATCTTAGTATTAAATTATATTAGAAATGTATATAAAGCTTCTTATTTGGAGAGCTTCATTTGGATATTTGCTATATTTTATTAAATATCATGCCAATTTCATAGAACCAAACTAAGTTTTCTCCATTTATAAGAAAGCTGCTTATGGACCAGACTAATTTTCTATGTTCACAGAATCAGGTTTATTTGCTCTGATATTGTGAGAAATTGGAGAATTTATTGATTTATATGGGTGTACTTATAATAGTATCTTTTGGCATAGCATCTATAGTATCCTTTGATCATTATATATCGATAAGTATCTAAAGAAGTATCTATGAATTCCAAGATGTATTCATAGTACATGGAAGTATATAAACATACAAATAATCTAATGTCTATATATGTATATTCCCTGGATTTGGAATTATATGTACATAAATGTTGAAACATGTATGCATACATTCACATATGTATTTGTGTCATGGGGAGGTATGTATACATTTCTATAGAAGAATTATGAAGTATCTCTTCATCCTTGGATGTCTAGAGCAGTATCTAGTCATCTTTAGGCGTCTAATGATGTATCTATTCATCTGTAGCTATCTAGGGAAGTATCTAGAGTTCTATAAAAATGTAGGAAAGTATAAAAATACACTTCTAGATGTTGACCAGATGTCTATTTGCCCTATTCAGTCAAAGAGTTAAGGGTATCACAAGGAGCAACCCAGCATGAAAATAGCTGAAGTTATTGGCAGCTCAGATAACTTTCTTGAACAGAAAAGTTTGTAATCCATTTATATATTTTATATTTGACAGCAATAATCGCATTAAAATCGAATGTCAAAAGTGAATATTCAAAAACTGTTTTGGACCTAAGCTAACACAGAGAGCTGCCCAGTTGGTAAGGTAAAACAGTAAATGTGATTAACAAAGTTTTCATTGCGCAGCTCCAAAACCGATTATAGCTCGAGGGAGCTAGAAAAAATAGAGCGGGTTTGCGAGTGTATGTGTGTGTGTGCTGCACTACATAATTATGTTTTTGTTATGTCATAGTCAACGCGCGAGCAGAATGCACGTAGAGCCGCGATAAGCTCGCTTGCAGAAAAAAAAAGAATGAAAAAAATAAAGCTGTTGATGATGAAAGTGGGTTAGTTAGCCGGGGTCGAAAGCGCAGCGAGTTGCCCGGCTAGTGGCAGACAGTGAGTCACGTGCGGAGATAGAACGATTATACGACTGCTACTGTCAATCCATGTGTGTGTCTTATGTGAGTGCATATGGACAAAGGCGATTGAATAGCGTCATCCGCTTCCCATGCGCTGCAGACGGTGCCACCTGCTCATATAAGGCGACGGAGCGGACCAACAAGACATCAGTCCCAGCACCACTCCAGCACCACCACCACACCACACCACACCACACCACTGCAACATGTCTGCGTTCAGCTTGTGCCTGCTCATGAGCCTGGCCTTTGCCGCCGTTGCCCAATACTACGGCGACTCCTACGACGACGACTACAGCTACAGCTACAGCCAGTACGGCGCGCCCTCTGGAGGCGCTGCGCAGCTGGACTACCTGTATAGCGAGGTGGCGCCCTCGTATGGCACCGCACAGTACAGCGTGTCACATGGCGCGGGCGGCCGATCGTATGCCTATGCCGCGGCCAGCGGACCCAACGGAGCCAGAGCCTTGGCCGAGACACCTGGCTCCTATGGCAAGCAAATTAGCGGCAGCTATCCGATCTACCCGACTGTCTACGTGACGGCTGCTCCCCCGGCGGCGACTACACCTGCTCCTGTAACCGGTCCAACAACTGCGACTACACCTGCTCCCACATATGCGACATATGGATATCCGGCAGCGCCTGGAGCTGCGCCTACATATGCCCCGCCATACGGATATCCTACAGCAGCACCCACTGCTGCCCCTACCGCAGATCCAACCGCAGCTCCTACTGCAGCTCCAACCGCAGCTCCTACTGCAGCTCCAACCGCAGCTCCTACCGCAGCTCCTACCGCAGCGCCTACAGTTGCTCCCACTACAGTTGCTCCCACTACAGTTGCTCCTACAGTTGCTCCTACAGTTGCTCCTACAGTTGCTCCCACAACAGTTGCACCTACAGTTGCTCCCACAACAGTGGCTCCTACAGTTGCCCCCACTACAGTTGCTCCTACAGTTGCTCCCACAACAGTGGCTCCTACGGTTGCTCCCACAACAGTGGCTCCTACAGTTGCTCCCACTACAGTAGCTCCCACTACAGTAGCTCCTACAGTTGCTCCCACTACAGTTGCTCCTACAGTTGCGCCTACTACAGTGGCACCAACCACACCAGCCGTAAGTACCCTCGTTCCTCTCTCTCTTTCCCTCTTTTTTCATCAGTCTATTAATTCACCTTGCTCTCTTTCCACTTCTCACTAGTCGTTCTTTGCCCTTCTGGCTATCTCTCAATCATTCTGTCCTCTTATCTATCTCTCTCTGTCCCTCACTCACTCATTTTCTGTATTCATCTTGTTTTCATCACCATGCATAACCCTCTTTCTACTTTCTCTCATCATTTTATTCTGTGTTTTGCTAGCATTTAGCTTTTGCTCTAGCATTCCTTCATTCTACTTATTCGTAAACGTTTCTCTCTTCCTTCCAGGGCGCAAGTCCCTTCAGACTCGTCGTAACCGCTGGCGGCGTTCAAATATTCAGTGTTGCAATCGACTTGAACTGTGCTACGGGAAATATTTATGAGATTAGCCTGACCCAGGGCACTGCGCCGTTCTTCGAGGTGAGCGGCTGCCTGGCGCCCTAGGAGACAACTAACGACCCATAATTTTAGCAATACGAATCAAAATACTAATAACATAATGGAGATATCGGCATATATAAATGTAACCCTTGATCAACATAATAAAACATACTAGAGAACGAATTTGTTGTTGTGTTACTTTGAATAATGTGTGAATAATGCATAAATAGCATAATATATCATCCATCTATTACTTAGTAAATCCTTTCGCTAATCCCTTGTCGAGTGGAATGTTTCGCAGCAAGCATAGCGCTCTACACCTTTTCCGTTCACACTTTTCATGCAAACAGGTGTTTGCCTTTGATATGCCACTCAATTGGATTTTCGTTTCCCTCCCAGTCTCTGCCTCACCTCTCTCTCTTTCTCTCTCTCTCTCTCTCTCTCTCGCTCGCGTGCTCTCTCTTTCACTTGCTCTCACGCTCTGTTTTCATTGTTTCCTATTTGCATTTGCCTTCGGCATAGGCTCTGTTCGTGCTTATCTGTCCGGCAATAAATGACATTAAAAGCTTTAAAGCAAAAATAATAGAAACAGCAATTGACAATGGAGAGACCCTACGTCCCCTCTCTCTCTCTCTCTATCATAGCGGAAATTAGGGATAGACAACATTTTACACACACACACACATACCTAAATGATATTTACATTGGAATTGTTTTTGTGCTGGGCTTTCTGCTTTGATATCATTTTAGAAATCTTGAGTTGAAATTTTGTGTTTTGTTTTCATTCGCATTGGGCTGGAGTGTAAAGAGTTTACAAACTTTGCCATTTACATATAATTTGGTTGTCGCCTTTTTTCGTGGATTTCACATTTTCGCCAACGTCAATTGGACTCCATTGTCACTTTAATTGGTTTCTGCTGCCCGCTATAAGTCACTTGATTCCTGAACATTTATCTCCACTTGAAGCTGTTAATTAAATTGTTGCTGCTTCACTCGGACTTCTAGAGCTATGAGCACTCTATTGTCGCTTTTGATGATTATTTGATGACTTTTCCATCATATACTCAAAGAAGCTTCAAATGTATCGCCTCTGCGAATTGATTAAATATTTAGTATTAGCCATAATTTGAAATCAAAGCTGTGTTACTCATTAAATCTCATGCTGCCTCTCATCGGCCCACGGCAACTCTTTGGCATTTGCCTACAGTCGTTCCAGTTTGTGTGTGAAATTTTATTTTTAATTCAATTTTAGTTTCAATTTGTTGTGATTTTTCATTATGTTATACTCATTAAAAGTTCCCTAACCGGGAAAAGTTAATTAGAAATACGCTAAAAGTATCCAAGGCGAAGCTTTGCATACCCTAACCAAGTGCTATGAGTAAGTATGTGTGGCTGGGTTTGTTCGGGAATATAGGAAAATATGTGTGAGAAGAAAAGATTTTTGTTATCGCTCTTCTATGTGATTCTCATAAATTTCACCTTTCATTGAATTAATTCACAATAAAATACTTTACTGTATTGATCAATATATATTTCTCTTACTCTTTGTTGTTATTAGTCAAAGGGTTTTCGTTATTGCGCTTCTATGTGATTTTCATAAATCTCACTTTTTATCGATTTTCAATTGAATCAAATGCTTCACTCTATTACTTAATCTTTCCCTATCTCCTTCTCTCCATCTCCCCCTTTTCGTACTCTCTCGTTCACAATATTCACGTCAAGTAAATCAACTGAAACGTTTTTATTTCAGAGCCCATGAAAATGTATTTACCTTGCTCTACGGCATACAAATTGCTATTAAATAGAATATGAGAAAAGTCATGAAAAGTGTTTTTAGTTTTTCTCACACCTGCCAGTGCGCAATAAACAAGAGAATAAAAATGGAAACGTAAAGCTATTGAGAACCAGTCCTACCGACTGCAGAATGCTTGATCAAAGCTTTATTTATTTTTTTTTTCCGTTCACACAACAGCCACACAGACTCAACATACTCTTATTTTACTCTATAGACGAGCGTAGAGGAAAAACTCGGAGAGTAAAGCGGATGGAGGATGGGGAACGCTGATATTTACAAGACAGCTGGGTGCTGGGGCTAGCATCGATAGCTGGCTATCAATTGAGCCAATTGTTGGCCAATGTTGTTGTCATTATCATTGTCATTGTTGTTGGCAATGTCATTATTGTTGGCATTGTCATTGTCATTGTCATTTTTGTTGTATTTGGCTTAAGCATTCTAAGCCGGTTATCGAAAAAGCTGGCAACTCACATAAATCAACATATGCTTGAGATACCCTAACTGAATCTCGAATGGGGTATATTAGTATGGGCAGATTCGAATATACGGGAAAATTGAATGAATAGTATATTTGGCCAATGATGGGTTCTCTTAACAGTTGGAATTCATGTGAAGTTCTTCTTTGCCTCTGGCATATAATTGTATAGGGTATGCATACGTCGACTATATGCCGCTGCTGCTGCTGCTGCTTGGATTATTTTTTAATAAATTTGCTTAGCTGGGCAAAAAAAGAAAGGAGGCAAAAATCGTTATTTAAATTTCATCGAGCATAAATCAGAGTCCGGGCGGTGGCTGCCAGGCTCAAAGAATTCGATTTTAATTTTGACTTTGATTTCATTCCTTTCACTTTTGCATTGATATTTATGGCCGTGATATTGGCTTATAACATTACGCATTTGCCCCCCGTTGCTGTTTACAATTAATCCAAATCAAAGCGGATGGGGATCAAAATGTTTTTGTTATTTCAAATTGGCTTTGATTACTTGAACTTGGCCGCAAGTGGTTTGCTCTTGACTCCAAATGCGCTGCACTCTGTCTCTGTGTGTTTGTCGGTGTGTGTGTGTGTGTGTCGGTGCGTGTGTGCGCGTAGTCGGAAATCAAATGAATCGATTAACGTGCCACAAAATGTAGCACAATTTACGACACCTGACTGCCGCACTTTGGGGCATTGCATATGTGGCTAGTCTTTTAGAAATCTTTCTCTTTCTCTGTCTTCTTCTGTCTTTTGACGGGCTAAAATTTGCACAGGAAGCAGGCCATGAATTCGTAATCGGCTTTGTACTGCCTCAACATAAGGCAGCAATAAATTAGCTTAGCATCCGATTGATTCTTCTTTTCTATGCAATCGCGAGGGACTAGGATATGCAGGGGTACATATGTATAAGGAAAACAGGCGGAAGAGCGAGAGAGAAGAGGGAGAGAGTGTGTGAGAGAGACACGATCGAGGAAGAAGGCGAAAAGTGAAAGAGAGACATATAACATATTGAGAGAAGATGACAGAATAAGCGCTAGAGGGGAAGATGCAGTCAGAGAAATATATGGTGCGAATGAGAGATAGGCAGAGCTAGAAAGTAAAGCGAGAGATAGACATAATGGCAACTTGTGAAGTATCAGGGATACTGAAAGAAAGAGCGAAAGAAAAAGAGAGAGAGATAGAGAGAGCCATAGAGGCAAAAAAGCAACATAGCCAAATGGTGGGAGATGAAGGGATAGAGACAACGAGAGACAGAGAGAAACAGAGACAACGAGAAAAGTATTAACCAATTCTTTTCAGCTTAAATCAAAGTATAAGTCTCGTATGGGAGACTCTGTCAGGTTACTCTGGAGCTCGACAGCTATCGACGTGAAAGACATGGAGTTATTGCTGCTGGAATATACACAATCAAAGTTGAATGGAAAGCATAAGGTCAGGCCCTGGAGTTTCACTTCAAACTTCTCAAAATAGACTATTCAGAATTCAAATTGAATAAGCAACCAAAATGGAGTCCAGGCAAATGGGGCGTGTTGGCAGCAGCTGAGGGACAAGTAACATAATTGGGAGTTGTGAGTCCGCAAAGAAGAAAGACGAAGAAGAAAAAAAAAAAACGAAAACACAAATTAAATATACATGAAGAGCACAATTACCAAATTTGTATACTTAATGTGGGGCTATCTCTCTGTGTATGTGTGTGTAATGGAAAATTGAGGTGAAGTCGACGAGAGGACGACGGCGACGGCGACGGCGACGGCGTTTGTGGCACATGAAATTCAATCCAGTGTCCATCTCTGGTAACGTTTTTTGTTTGTGCACGTATAAAAATTTAATAAGCGCCCAAAAGTCGGCAACAATAAAAAGCCGTGAGTCGTAGTTGCAGGCAACGCAATGCGATGAGTCGCAGCTAAATTCATAAGCCCTCCCGCCCACAGGGGCCCACACGCCCCGAAATTATGCTATTAAAAGGCGGCCACGGCTCGGGCAACGAAATGAGCCACATTCTGGATGGATGGGGCTAGAGGTGCGGCCGCACTTGAACCAAAATTGACATAGGACACAGGTCGGACAGAAGGGCTCTTGCAGCGCTTGCTGTAGCTGCCCCCTTCTGCCGAGTGTCCATTGCCAAGGGCCAGCGTGGCCGTGGCAAACGGTGCCTGTTGCCTCATTACTGACGCACTTTGTGGCAGCCTAAGGCCTGTGGCCTAAGCGTCCAGCAGTGCAGCAAGCAAACTGCTTATGCGAATTTACTAGAGTAGATATCTGTCCAGGCAAAGCCTGACCTTTGAGATATATTCCTTTTGGCTGGGAAGTGTTAAGAGAATCAAGCTAACCCCACTCAAGCTTAACCTAATTTGAGTTATGTTTACATTTAAATTCTTGTTCTAAACTTGGAGTTGAACTTTGAGCCCCTCACGTTCTATACGAAACACTTAGTGTTTATGGTCGCTTACGCTTGGCCCCTTCAATCCTTCCCAAGCCACTATATCGGACTTGACCAACATATAGAACTCTCATCTGTTTTGTTTTCAGTTTTCAGTATTTTGTCTCCCCTTTTCATTTTTATTTTTCGTCATATATGCAAATGTTTGCACTGTTCTGCGGGCTGTTTATTCCAGCGCGTGTGCGTGAGCGTCGGGTGTGGGTAGATTGTACACATGGCATTCTAATGAGCATTGCCAAAGCGGCGCTGCCTCCATTATGACGCGTGGCAAGTTCATAAAAGCAAATAGAAAGGGGGAACTAAGAAAACAGTTCGCTTCGAGCTGCGGTCAATGAAATATCGTATAGTAGATAACTGAACGTATCCGACTACGCTACACTATCCTATATTAACAATAATTGTTGTAATGATAATAATAATGCTAATACTAATTATTAAGATAGTTCAAATACTAATGCTAATTCCAATGCCAATGCTAATATTAATGCTAGCGCTAATGCTAATGCTAATGCCAATGCCAATGCAAATGCCAATGCTAATGCTAATGCTAATGCTAATGCTAATTCCAATGCTAATTCCAATGCTAATGCTAATGCTAATGCTAATGCAAATACTTATGCTAATGCTAATGGTAATGGTAATGTATATGGCAATGGTAATTCTAATGCTAACACTAATCACAATGATAACATTGATGCCAACACTAATGCTAATCTTAATGTTAATGCCAATGCTAAATGCTAACGGTAATGCTAATGCTAATGATTGGCCTAACACTAATAACAATAAAAAATGTTGAAAAAAAAAAAATTGTTGTTCAATTCATCTAAGTTTCACAGCATGACAACTCTCTTTAATGATAAACATACATCTTCAACGATGTGGCTTAAATTCTCGAGACGAAAAGGTTGCCTCGCATAGGCCATCCTAAACCATATATTATTTCACTATAAATTTCGAAAGGCTGTCTATACTAGATGCGTAAACGTGCTAAGGAATGCTGTCATTTGGGGTTAGCTCACACTGAGACCCAACGCGGAAAATAAGGCATTTATCACGGCCACTGAAAAAAGGCGTCGAGAATGATTTTTGTTCTTTCTATTATTATTATTATTTTTTATCTTTTGTTATTTTTCCGTTCTCTTTCCCTTTCCGGCACAATGCAACAAACACAAGGAACAAGGAAGTGTCACACAAAGCGCTCAATGAATGAAAAGAAATGGCCAAAGACACTGAACAAAGGCAATTTGAATCCAGCTGCAGTGGCGAGGATGTGCACAGGTGAAGGCAGGTGGTTAAGAAGCGAGCCACTCTCTGCCACTAAATACAAAATGAAAGTTATACAATTAGCAGACGTCGCTGGCGGCCATTCAATTTGCCTCCACGTGACCGCCACGAGATGTTTTCCTCTGCCACGGGCGACGTAATGGGCGCGACCGATGGTCGGGTGGCTCGGTGGCTCGGTGGTTGAGTGGTTGAGTGGTGGTCGGGCTTTTGGCTGTTTTGTGTTTGGTTTGGCATTTATGCAGCGGTTAGGCAGCTAATCGAATCAGCTTGCCGCAGCAAGTCTCGCACTAAATAAACATGTTTGCCTTTCGGCTGGGGGGCCCACGCGGCGTATACGCAACGTTCGATAGATTTGCCAGCGACTATTTTTTTGAAGAGCTGTGCACATAGGAAATATTATTATTATTATTATTCGCTTCACTTCATTTCTCGTCCATTTTATATTTGTCCGCACGAAGAGGCGCGAATTTATGAACGGGGACGTCGCCGTGAATAAATCATAAATGCATTGACATGAAATTTCAAACGTTTTTTCTTTTGCCTCTTGCCTGTCGAGGAGAATATTGCACTTGAGCATGCCATGCAATCCATAGTCAGAGGGAATTTGTTCGCTTATTTTGTACTTTTTTCGGCAATCAATGCCATCATATTTATTTAATAGGATTTCGGGTGTGCGGACTATTTATAGCGGCAGTAACACTTCCGCACCAACTAAATACGTGGATCTACAGCGAGCACTTACCTGCACGCAGCAGGGCCATCTGTGCTATAGACGGATTGTTGTTTACTTTCGCCGACTGCGCTCTATCATTAAATATATATAAATATAGTATATATATGTATTGATATATACAATGAATCACTCAATTCGCTTACACTTTAGTTCGCGCCAAAGAACAATAAAAAAAAGCAATCAAAACAAATTAAGTTGAATATAAGAAAACTGATTTGAAAACTTTTGCAGCTGCGATGACCGTTCGCAACGGCTTCGCGTTGGTAAATGATGCCGGCGCGAGGCTGAGTGCTCTGCCGTGGAGTCCTAACAGACTTATCCTACAAGTTGGGCAGCAAGCAGTGCCAACTGTTATACGAGGGTCGCTTAAACTGATGCACAGTGGTGCAAATGTTTAATGTGTGAACTGAATTTTAGCAATTATACAAAAGTTAATTTACTAATATATAGATATTAAAAAATAATCGTGGTTATTATGCCCCTCTAAATAGAAATTCAGGACATAAAGGTTTGTAAGTGTATAAGAAAAGTAGAAAGATGATTATTGCGGTGATTAACTAAAGTAACAAAGACTTAACATGTTAAAGTATTTTGTAGATTCACTACAGCCCTAATATAACACGTTTGCAATAAACTGGGCTTAAGTTCATTGGTTCCATTGATCAACATTTTCGCATTTGACTATGCATTTATTGTATTTATACTCACTTATTTAAGTGTAATATACTCATAGCATATTAGCCACTGTACGTGGGCCCAGCACTTGGTAACTTGATCTTTGTTTGAACTCTAGCAAATTGTACGCTAGAACACTTAATTGTTCTTTATAGTTGTTAATTAAGCGCAATAAAGTTTCAAATAACTATTTCAATGTAATTACGCAGGCCGGAAATAACCCAAAAAAAAAGGAGGGAAAATGTATGTACACTTTTTAAAAGCAAGATTGGCTTGGCGTAAATGAAAATTTAAAGATGGAATTTAAAGACAAATATTTATAGCAATTGAAGAGCTCTCTTTAAAAACGAGGAAAGAGCTATGAATGCAGCTAAATATACCTAATTTTTAATCCATTCAAAAAATTGGAATTATAAAAGTGTCATACTCTTTGCATATGTTAAGATATGTTTTAAGCAGCGCTCGTTGTGGACGACAAGAGATGTGTGATGCTGCGCACTGCTTGGCGAACTGCTTGCTCCGCCGTCAGGCCAACAAGCAGGTCAAGCAGAGCAAAGCAGTTGCTCGAATTGAAGTGCATCCGCAGAAATACATTGCACTGCAACGCAATTTAAATTTAATTAGTTAGTTGGCATTGATTACTTAATTAATTTAGTTAGCCATTAACAACCAGAGGGTACAAAGAATGGGGCAAAGGCACAATAATGTTGTGTCTGGCGCCAGACTTTTGTTGTGTTGAGTGCAGTTCAGGCACGTAAGCAACGAGATGATAAGACACCGACGTCTGCTAACGTCTGCTGCGGCGGCAGCATAGAGAGAGAGAGAGAGAGAGAGAGAGAGAGAGAGATAGAGATTGATGCGAGACACCTGCAGCAGCAGCTATGCACCTTAGGTTTCTTTCTCAGGTATAAAAATGCGAGTGCAGGGCGAATAAAGTATATTATTGGCCCATAGACCTTCAGCATGTGGTCACAGCTCGCTTCCATTGCATTGGCACTCTGTTTGCTCAGCTTGGCCGCCGCCCAGCGCTGTGTGGATCAGGTGCACCACGAGCAGCAAGCACTGAGCGGACGCGTCGACTATGCTGCCTGCGGCCGATCTGTGTGCGCCACAGACGGCTACTGCTATCGATTGTTCCACAACATTTGCTACCTGAACGCTTACAATGTGCGTTTGCTGTTCGCTGGCCAACGGGGTAAGTTTCCTGCTGGCAATGAGCCAAAAGCTCACTGATCTTTAATCTCAAATATTCTTTAGCACTGGTGCAAGCTGACATTCGACATTGCACGACAGAGCCAAGATGGCTTGACTACAACTCACCCTACGATCCACGATTGCTTGCTAGCTCCCATGTGAATGCCAATGGCTATGCAGGTGCCTATGAGACACCCTATTTATATGAATCCGAGGACCCCGAACCAAGCTACTCCAGCTCATATGATCCCTATCTTTACTACAAGGCGCAGGACACATATTCGCCGACCAACGGGTTTTATTATAGAAATATGCGTGAACATTTGACTCAACGTAAACCGAAGCCATCGACCTCATACAGGAAACCTAAAGCAAAATGCACAAGAACATCCACAACACCACTAGTGACAACAACAACAGCATCCACAACACCAATAGTTACAACAACAACAGCATCCACAGCCGCATTATCCACACTAGCAACATCCACAACACCAGCTTCTACAACAACACCATCTACAAAATCCACAACAACACCATCTACAACATCCACAACAACAGCTTCTACAACAACACCATCCACAACAACACCATCTACAACATCCACAACAACACCATCTACAACAACACCATCTACAACATCCACAACAACAGCTTCTACAACAACACCATCCACAACAACACCATCTACAACATCCACAACAACAGCTTCTACAACAATACCATCTACAACATCCACAACAACACCATCTGCAACATCCACAACAACAGCTTCTACAACATCCACAACAACACCATCTACAACATCCACAACAACAGCTTCTACAACAACACCATCTACAATATCCACAACTCGATCTACAACATCCACAACAACACCATCCACAACAACAGTACCCACAACAGCATCCACAACACCATCCACCACAATAGCATCCACACGACCAACTACAACAACCTTAAACTCAACAACTTCAACAACAGCAACGAGCCCACAAACCACAGTAACAGCCACAACAAATTCAATATTACAGTCGAGCACTTCTCCAGCTACAACAGCATCCACAGCAGCACCCACAACCGCTAGCATCGACTTGGATGACGTAAGTAGTAGCTAGTGTAATATTACAGCAACTTCTACACGTAATACCACGTGTGTTAGGTATACAATTCAACTCTCGATAATCTCTACTCTATATATTTTTTTCGAGTAGAACACTCTGGTTTCTCTGCTCTTCACGCTGCCCAATGGCCGGGTCTTTAGACTCTCAATGGCCTCGCAGATAACCAACCCAACAACGGGCAATAAGACATGCGCCGAGGAGACGCAGTTAGAGCTTCGATATAGGGGCATATCGCAGCCGCTGAAGTTCATTGGATGCCTCTACAACAACTCGACACGAAATGAAACGAACTATGGAACTACAACGACCAGCAGACCAACGCCTAAGCCCTACTACAGCCCAAACAGGTCGCTTGACTACAGACCCGTTGGCTACCTATATAGCATTACTTATGGCTCTGGCTATGGGGCCCCCTACGGATCCGGTCCTGTACCTCATTATAGAGCGGACTCGGGACCACGCTATGGGTATAGACCTCGCCATGGCAATACTATGGTTAGGCTCCATGCCAGCGCCTCCGCTTCAGCAGACGTCCCATATTATGACTAACATGAATACATTTCTATAGACCCTCCTCAATGGTACTCGACCTCAGTATAATCAATAAGACTTACTATTTGTTCACCCTGCATATATATAAATAAATAAATACATTTTTGATACCTAAGCAACTTCTTTGACACTTGATACGTGAGATATGCCATTGAGCATACTTAGAGACCTACCTCAACGTTATTGTCATAAGCTATACGTCTTGCATAATTGCATACCGTGCATAGCTATATATATATATATGTACATGAGTATTTGAAACATAACACTTGATAACAAAAGTATTCCAAATTTGTGGATGTTTCAAAGTTTTTTTGTGATTACATTTTCTATATGATTACTTTTGAGCTTCAGATCTTAGGAGCCTACAGCGGGTCTTGAATTAAAGTATTACATAAAATTTCCTGCTCTCAACGATCTCATCATAAGTGATAAGAATCTCTTTCTATATGTAATACAATATATACATATATAAAGATATATTCACATTTTTTATACTAAGACGCTATTTCTTTGACAGTTGCTGTCAGATGTATTTGTGGATGTTTTGAAGATGAATGATCAGATTACATTATCATCATAGTGTTGATAACTTTTGTTGTTTTTTGCTTTGCGTCTCAGCAAATTTGATAGCTAAAGCATTACTTACAGAGTATTTTATTTACTCATTGAGTAAAGACCTACCTCAATGGTATTATACGGTTTTATTATATATTGTATTCATTACATATCAAAATTTCTAAAAGCGAAGCAAGCACGAAAAGTGTTTTATCATCAAAATTTGTTCAACATAGTTTTGCTTTCCAGCTTGTGTTCAAAAAGGGTTGATGGAACCATTATCAAAAGTATTAAACAAAAAGTGTATTCATTTCCCAAGCAGTATTCCTATACATAAGATTACCTTAATATTCCTGCAAGCAAGCTATTTGACTTTTGATATCAGAAGAGCATATACATAAAAGGCTTGGATTGCAAAAAATGTTGATTATTTTTCCCTAGTGTATTCCCATACTTTAAACTAGCTTAATCTGCTAGCTAAGCAAGCTCTTTGACATTTGATATTCCAGTATAATACATTTTAGCTGGATGTAGATTTGATGGATCTAATTCAAATTAATAATCAAGGTAATCTAAAATGAATCTCTTATAGAATAAAGCGTGAGGTGCGTGAGGTAGGTATCGCTACTGTACTTCACAAGAAATTAGGATTCTACATATCAATTGAATACGTTAGCCACTTCATTTGATAGGTATTCAAATGTTTCATTAAGCTACAATTTTATGGGCTCATCATAAATAATGTTGAATGAGTGTGCACACTTTTTGGCTATCTGTTGACCTTGAGAAATAGTCTTTGGTATCGTCATGCGCTGCGTGCTTGCTTAGTTAATCATTATCGTATTCGCAATTTGCAAAATGTTCTCTGGACAAAAACAAAAACAAATTAATTCACAAAATTTCCCATGGCGCAAAGTTTACGTTTAACACGAATAGCACTGATACAGCACTGACTACAGCTCGTCTTATTTCATAAGCTAACAATAATAAAATAAAAAGTATGTAATAAAAAGTAACGCAAAAAACTTAAAAAACTTAACGTCTGGCTTTTAGCTAGAAGCGTTGATATAATTAATTACAGAAACAGAGCTCTAGACACGTAGACATTGCTATGATATGAGGCCATGTGGCACAAGTCCACGACAGGTTGCCGTCGTCATATAAAAAGTGCAGCCTGTTCGAGGCTAAGCCATAGTCGGACTGAGGATTGTCCACAAAATGCACGCGTTCTATTTGTTTGGATTGTCGCTGTTCACAGGCGCATGGGGCTGGGGCTATGGCGAGCCCGACTATTACGACTCACAGTGCGACCAGCTGCAGTGCTCGGATGTCAAGGAGGAGGTCTGCGCTAAGATCGAAGGCGCACATCAGCGAGCGACCTTCGATAATGCCTGCGAGGCTCAGCGTTATAGCTGCCTAACGGGAAATTGTGTGTGCCACAAGGAATAACGTACGATTCGTCGACTATAATATTTACTATCTCTTTAGATTGGCGCATACTCTACGAGGGTCCCTGCGAGTGCCCCGTCAAGTGTCCACTTACGTGCAGTCCGATCTGTGCCACGCTTGATAGTACGCAGAAGTCGTTTCAAAACCAATGCGAAATGCTGCAAATCATATGCCACACGAGCGAACGTGAGTATTAATTGCAATTACACTTCCCTTCTCCTATATCTAACTCTCTCCCCTACCTACTCTCTTAAGCCTGGAGATACCTGCACGATGGGCCATGCGCTGGCGAAGAGGCCATATACTCACCGCAAGTACCTTTAATGAGAGCGAATCCATCCTATCCGCTATATGCACCTCAGCAGGCATATGGGCCGCCTGCCTATGGATATCCCGCTTACGGACCCTATGCCTATCACCAGCCAGCTTATGGACGCCCATTGCCAATGGCTTACCCAAATCTCTATAGCTCGCAACGGGCAGCGTCTCAGCTTCAACCTTATCACGTATACATCTCGAGAGATGCTCTACCCACAGAGTCAAGTGAAGCATTCGGGACAACGACAGCTCAATCGCCGGGTGAGTCATCAACTGAACCATCCACGAATGAAACTGATGAAAGTTCCTCATCCGAAGCCACATCCGATTCTACTACGGCGAATGAGGATAGAACGGCGTTAATCCAAAACTTAAGGAAAGATCTCAATGCTGATTATAATCCGGAGAATACAACTACTTCATCTGCTTCTGAATACAATTCGCCAACAGAAGCAGCCGTAAGTTCAGATGGAGCCGAAGGTAAAGCGCCATCTGACCCATACTCTCAGGAAACAACTACTGAATCGACTAAAAACTCGACATCAAACTCTACATCAGAACCAAAAGTCAAAAGCTTAAGCAAAGCTGTGGCAGTGGATCAGGAACTAGTAGATAGTTCCCCACAAGAAACAGATTCCACAACAGCATATCAGACCTATGGGTCTGAAGATAAGAAGGCATCTGACCCATACTCTCAGGAATCAACTACTGAATCGGCTGAGAGCTCGACATCTGAATCTACGTCGGACTCTACATCAGAGCCACAAATACAGAGCTTAAGCAAAGCTGCAGCTATCGATCAGGAACTAGTAGATAGCTCCCCACAAGAAACAGACTCCACAACAGCATATCAGACCTATGGGTCTGAAGATAAGAAGGCATCTGACCCATACTCTCAGGAATCAACTACTGAATCGGCTGAGAGCTCGACATCTGAATCTACGTCGGACTCTACATCAGAGCCACAAATACAGAGCTTAAGCAAAGCTGCAGCTATCGATCAGGAACTAGTAGATAGCTCCCCACAAGAAACAGACACCACAACAGCATATCAGACCTATGAGTCTGAAGATAAGAAGGCATCTGACCCATACTCTCAGGAATCAACTACTGAATCGGCTGAGAGCTCGACATCTGAATCTACGTCGGACTCTACATCAGAGCCACAAATACAGAGCTTAAGCAAAGCTGCAGCTATCGATCAGGAACTAGTAGATAGCTCCCCACAAGAAACAGACTCCACAACAGCATATCAGACCTATGAGTCTGAAGATAAGAAGGCATCTGACCCATACTCTCAGGAATCAACTACTGAATCGGCTGAGAGCTTGACATCTGAATCTACGTCGGACTCTACATCAGAACCAAAAGTCCAAAGCTTAAGCAAAGCTGTGGCAGTGGATCAGGAACTAGTAGATAGCTCCCCACAAGAAACAGATTCCACAACAGCATATCAGACCTATGGGGCTGCAGATAAAAAGGTATCTGACCCATACTCTCAGGAATCAACTACTGAATCGGCTGAGAGCTCGACATCTGAATCTACGTCGGACTCTACATCAGAGCCACAAATACAGAGCTTAAGCAAAGCTGCAGCTATCGATCAGGAACTAGTAGATAGCTCCCCACAAGAAACAGACTCCACAACAGCATATCAGACCTATGGGTCTGAAGATAAGAAGGCATCTGACCCATACTCTCAGGAATCAACTACTGAATCGGCTGAGAGCTCGACATCTGAATCTACGTCGGACTCTACATCAGAACCAAAAGTCCAAAGCTTAAGCAAAGCTGTGGCAGTGGATCAGGAACTAGTAGATAGCTCCCCACAAGAAACAGATTCCACAGCAGCATATCAGACCTATGGGTCTGAAGATAAAAAGGTATCTGACCCATACTCTCAGGAATCAACTACTGAATCGGCTGAGAGCTCGACATCTGAATCTACGTCGGACTCTACATCAGAGCCACAAATACAGAGCTTAAGCAAAGCTGCAGCTATCGATCAGGAACTATTAGATAGCTCCCCACAAGAAACAGATTCCACAACAGCATATCAGATCTATGGGGCTGCAGACAAAAAGGTATCTGACCCATACTCTCAGGAATCAACTACTGAATCGGATGAGAGCTCGACATCTGAATCTACATCGGACTCTACGTCGGACTCTACATCAGAACCAAAAGTCCAAAGCTTAAGCAAAGCTGTGGCAGTGGATCAGGAACTAGTAGATAGCTCCCCACAAGAAATAGATTCCACAACAGCATATCAGACCTATGGGGCTGCAGACAAAAAGGCATCTGACCCAGACTCTCAGGAATCAACTACTGAACCGGCTGAGAGCTCGACATCTGAATCTACGTCGGACTCTACATCAGAACCAAAAGTCCAAAGCTTAAGCAAAGCTGTGGCAGTGGATCAGGAACTAGTAGATAGCTCCCCACAAGAAACAGATTCCACAACAGCATATCAGACCTATGGGGCTGCAGACAAAAAGGTATCTGACCCATACTCTCAGGAATCAACTACTGAATCGGCTGAGAGCTCGACATCTGAATCTACATCAGACTCTACGTCGGACTCTACATCAGAACCACAAGTACAGAGCTTAAACATAGCTGCAGCTATCGATCAGGAACTAGTAGATAGCTCCCCACAAGAAACAGATTCCACAACAGCATATCAGACCTATGGGGCTGCAGACAAAAAGGTATCTGACCCATACTCTCAGGAATCAACTACTGAATCGGCTGAGAGCTCGACATCTGAATCTACATCAGACTCTACGTCGGACTCTACATCAGAACCACAAGTACAGAGCTTAAGCAAAGCTGCAGCTATCGATCAGGAATCAGTAGATAGCTCCTCACAAGATACAGAAGATGCAAACGATTCAACTTTGGAGTCAACAACGGCTTCAGGCGACTTAGCTATATCAAACGTTGATGTCAAGCAACAAGTACGAAATGTTGACGGAACTACAAGAAACGATACGACTGCTAACCAAGTGATTGTGCAAGTGTCCGAGAAGGATGACGTTCAAACGATAAAGATCAATAACACAAATACGAATCCAAGCCCGACATATATATTTGTGTTCCTCTCAAAGAGTTCAGCGCAAAAGGTTGATATACAAAAGAACTGAATTGACCGCAATCAATGAGATTCTCTACGATGCCAAAGCAAATTACTGATCCTAAACGATTCATAAGACTAATAACTTGACTATAGTAGATATTAAGAAAAAAACTTTAAATAACGAAAACTTTAATAAAATATATGTTTTAAAATTATTTAAACGATGATGATGGGATCTGTGATGCTGCCTTCTGCTTGTTACACAGCTCTTATGCATTTTTTATAAGCTCAGAATTTAAAAGGAATCCTTACAACATTGCTTGGGTATGCTAAGTATATAGATCTTTATCAAATGCTGCTCTAGCTCCCATTCAGTAATAAATGTAAAATAGTCTAGAGTCGATTCTCGATTTCTATAGCCGTTTATTAACACTGCTGATCACTCTTTGATAATATCTGGTTTAGGATGGGCCTTTACAAGCTCAGGTTTTGGGGTAGTGCTAGAGCTATGAGACTGGAATTCTGTTGCATTGTGAGCCACTGCCACGATTGCCTTAGTGGGGCTGGTGGATGCTGCGGGTGGGGTGGTGCCAATAATGCTGTCGATAAAAGTAGCTGCGGTGCTGCTGGTGGTGGTGCTAGAGGTGGTGCCGTAGGGTAAATATAAGAATTTGATTTCCTCTGACTGAGTGGCCGTCGTTGTTGGCTTGGGCGTGGTTGTTGTTGTAGTAGTGGTAGTGGTGGTGGTGGTAGTGGTGCTAGGCGGCGTGTCCGTAACAGTGCCCACACCAGGCACATAGAGCGACAGACTCGAGTCGGTAATCGCGCCATAATTATGGCCCACATCGGGTATATTGTAGACGCTGTAGGCATCGACGGCACGCGAGACGGAAACATCGGCATTGTCCCTGAAGTGGTGGAACTGCATGGGCACCGGCGTTGTGGTTGTAGTGGTGCTGGTGGTGCTGCTTGTTGTGGACGTGCTGGATTTATTTGCCAACATATAGTAGGTCTGCTTGTCCCGATTTGGCGTCGCGGCTGTTGTAGAGTTGATCTTATGGCGGCGCTTGCCGTGCTTGCGCCTGCTCTTGCGTGAGGACTTCGACTTGCTTTTGGCCTGGCGACAGGGTCCCTTGTTCAGAATATGCATGACTAGAATGAGATATGAGAGTTGAAAAACAGTTCTCTTCAGCCCTCCACGCTTGTGCTATTCACCTTGCTTGGTCAAGCAGCCGCGTCGGTGCGCCTCGCACTCGTTTGCAAAGGTCACAGGCTGCTCATTGTGGGCTGCTGCACAGACGGGGACATAAACTGCCGTACAGCGTATAGTGTCGCACTGGGGCAAACAGCGCTCCAGCTCGATGGGCTCCAGCTCTGCGTGAAGACATCGATTCATATGGCATCTCTCTATCTGTTCCGATCACTTACCTATGCCGTACTGAAAGAGCAGCTTCATATTGACCGCCTCCAGCTTGCAGTCGTTCTCAAAGTAGAAGTAGCTACTGCCATTGGTCGCGCACACCGGCTGTCCGCCCGACCCGCACTTGGGCTGGTAGTCCACATACTGGTACTGAAAGTTACCCGGCTGCTGCTCGTTACCCTCTCCCAACATTTTGTCATACTCGGCATTTCCATACTGAGCATCGTTGTAGCGCCAGTCGATTGGACCCGGCAATGCTTCTCCTGCTCCAAGTGCGGTGGCCGCCACAGTTAGTAGATTCAGGAGCTGAGTTCCTAACACTGCACTCCAAAAGTTACACCGGAGCCGTTTCATCATTTCGGTTCTTACTGCTCAGTCAGCTGCAGCCTCATTCAGTTTTATACTCTGATCCGTAACGTTAGGTCTCAACTTATCTGCATTACGACGTGTCGATATGCGCAGCTCGCATCAATGCGACTCACGACTCCACATTCTCCGAATGACTGGGCCAAGATTGCCGACCAACGGGGCCAATGTACGCCAACTGGTTGGCCATAGATAATGCCCGGGCCCGTATCTCTCCAGTTCGATGGGCTCTTGCATAGCTCTGCACTCGTAGTAAAAGCTTTATCTTGGTCCTCAAAGCCTCCTGTTGTTGTCATGGATTAGCCAACGGTCCAGCTCCGTTCGATAAGAGTTCTATTTGTCATTCGTTAATAGATAGATTATTTACTTAGATTCGACTCACACTTGTATAACATAACTATATTTCAGTATTCAAAGCATTCAGCTTTTGTAAGTGAAGAAATTAACTAAAATTTACTTTTTTCTTTCCCGTTTCGCACATGAAGCTTTTGCGAGCTTTTGGTTTAGCTCCGACTCGCTCTGGTCTTTTGCTAAGCTGAGCTTCAAAAGCGTTCGGGTGGTGAAAAGCTTTCCGCGCGCGTGTGCCATAAACCAATTCGCTATAATTCGCATCAAGCAAACTTTTTTTTTCCTATTTATCACAAAAACCAATTGAATTAGTTTTCAACAAGTCAGAAACTTGCGGTCGGGTGTAGCCGATATCGTGATGCTCTATCGAACTACTTAATTTAGTGCATTTTTCATAGGTTTTATTTCAAAACAAAATATAAGCTTTTGCATACATTCATAATTTGTTGATTTTTTGAGCCGATTTACTACACCTCCAAGAGGGGTAGAAGCTATCAATGATTCTATCACTGGGATGAAGGGATTTCTTTTTGGTTTCTATTGATTTTTCTTTTATATATTTATAGATTTCTTTCAATATAGTTATGAATCTATGGCTTTATCTATGATTTATGGATCTGTCTATGGATCTCTACCGATCTATGTATATATGGATTTATCTACTGATCTATCTATGAATCTGTGGATCTCTCTTTGGGTCATTCTATGGATCTATGAATATATGAAACTTTGTTTTTATCTATGAATCTATGGAGCAATCTATTAATCTGCCAATGGGTCTACCTATGGACCTATCTATGAGTCTATCTATGAGTGCTTCTATGGATGCACCTATGAGATAAATAGGCATACTTTAAAGTTTATATTTTGATCAGCTATAGCTTTACTAGTTTATTTAAGGATGCATTCAATGCGAGGACATCCACTTCTATATTGGATGGAACCAAAATACTCCTTTTTGCACTTTATGGACCAGCATCGCAATTGCGTGTAAGCCTTAAATTATATTAAGCTAATTATATGGAAACTTCGATTGGCTTGATTCGATGTGACATTGTCGGAACATTACACGTTAATTCACATGTGTTGTTTGCTGTTGATGCTAATGAGATTTTTAATTGCATACGAAAATATAAACGGTTTTTTGTTTTTTATTTTCATTTTCTATAGGTATTTATTTTAGTAGCACTTAGTACATCAATATTCAATGTCGAAATGAGCGCGAGCTGCACGAACTCCATGTGCATCCTTTCACGAACAACAAGAAGCCAAACAATCCAATAGTGACTTCTGTTAAGGTGAGTGAGAGGCGTTGCGAGTATCGTGGTACCGCTCAGATCTGTGAAAGACAATCTTCAATCTTCAATATTCTTCTATATATTAACTCTTTAGTTGACTCACCGGAACGTGATGTACGCGGACAACGTTCGAGTGTAATGGGCGTATACAAGTATTGTATTTGTATGGCTACAGCAGCTTCCTTCTCCTCTGCTTCAAATATTGAACAGATCCAGTTTATTTGATGTATATACATGTGAATATTAATATTTATAGATAATGATCAAGTCTATATATGCATACTGATGTGTGTTTTGTTAATGATTCGGGTAGTATTCTTTCTAAAGTAATAAATACATTAATATATAGCATGCTTGTTTACAACCGACGCAAGCTACGCGACCCCATGTCGGGGACGTGGTACCGTCGAGCTAAGGGAGGGAGTTAGACATCAAATTGTTATATCTGCATTGATCTCCTCTAGACAATATACTCACTTTTATGTGTAATTATTATGGTAAAATGAAACTTCCATTAGCATACAGTCTCCTTCTACACAGAAAATAAATATCTAATTATTATGTGTATTTAATTTGATCTGGCTTACAAACTCAAACTCACCAAGAATCGTTTGCGGTAGTTATCTTATAACCGCTTGGTGTATATCTTAAATGATTCAAACAGCCAAAGCAAACAGTAATGTCATTGCTGTGGGAAAAGATTGCGTTTAATCAATTATAATTGTTGCATTTTCAGTCAACTCTTTCGATAACATTCCCTTCTCTCTCTCTCTCTCTCTCTCTCTCTCTCTCTCTCTCTCAATCTCCACCTTTCTCACTCATCTGTATCTATTATTATACAACTTTACCCTTCTATTCTCTCATCTCGTTATTAATCATCTCTATTCTCATTGCATATTCCCTATATTTTTTTCTATATTTTTCTTGTTTTTATTTTCTCTTCGTTCTTGATAGATTAGATTCTACGTTCTATTTCAGATCCCTACCATACCTAGTAATGTTGTTGAAGAGGAGGATTACGCTTTTCAGTTAACTCTTTCGGTAGCATTACATACCGTCTCTTTGACCTCAACCTCTATCCCACCATCACTTATTCCTTACATCTGCAGTACTCGTATTCTCTTCTCATTGCTCTCTGCTCTTTGTTTTTTAGATCCCCACCACATTCTCCCCACCTACTAGTACCGTTCATTATTTGTATCCCTTCCAATGGCATTCTCTTTTTTCTCATTCAAATCTCTTCATTCTCACACAATTCACTTCATCTTCTATCATAGCGAATTCCCTATATATTCAATACCATTCCGAATCACTGTTGTTGAGTTAGAACTCCACGTTTTCTTTCACATCTCTATGTTATTATTTCCCACCGGCACACCGATTGTACTTACCTTAACTACTACAAGGGCAGCTAGCTGTGTGTTATTATTGGCAACTCTGATATTTCAATAATCTGTTCCTCTCTGAATTGTGAGGCATGCTTTGCACAGATATTGGCATGTGTTGACCGCTAGGGTATTTGATTATGTTTGCATAAGCAAGTAGCTTGATGTATTAACACATTCGCAGAACTTCGGTAAGTCCAGTGGTAAAATTAGTTCGTCCCTTTTTGCACAATTAAACACAAATATCAATCAAGCAAACTCAATATTTTTTTTTGTTGAGTTACAATTTACAACATATTTCACACTTTTTAATTTTGCTTTTATTTTGCCAAAAATATACAAATTTTGATAAACCGAAATGTTGACGAAAAATGAAATTTTTTGAAAATATTTTTTTCGAAAGAAAATATATATTTTTATTTATATATTTTAATTTTTTTCACTTTTCAATTTAGAGCCGAAAATTTAGTTGTTTTCCAGAGGAGCTCTGGGGATAAACTGAAATATTTGTGAGCCGACCAGAGGCTCCTAGCCTGAGAATCGCTTGCAAAGGTAACTAGATTCAAAAATATGCATTGTTCGCTTGCAAAGGTAACTAGATTCATAAAAATGAAATTGTTCGGCTTTCCTTTAAACTGCTGACGTGTCGGTTCGTTCGCAGTTTGCAAAGGTAACTAGATTCATAAAAATGAAATTGTTCGGTTTTCCTTTAGACTGCTGACGTGTCAGTTGTGTACAAAATGTACACAGAAAGTAGGCGAGTAGTCTAAGCTCATAAAACTAAAGCAAAAAGTCGAATTAATTGGCCTTTGATGTAAATTAGGTTTAATCAATCAGTTGAATACTTATCCAGTTATATATTATATTTGTTGTTCGAGATATGAAAAGATTTGAATATTTTATGATTACGATAGACCATTCAGTCACAATTTACCATGGCCATGCGACCAAATCGACTGGCATTCCCTGCTGCAGCTAGCAGTCGGCATTTTATTGGCATTTCCAGCGGATTCCCAGCCGTCTTTATAGCATAAAGTGGCCAACATGTCCCTGCACTCAGCAGTGAAGCCATTCACTTCATGGATAGGTGTAGCAATGTGTGAACTTCATGTACTTCATGTAACATATCCCGTGATCCATTTTATTTAAAGTTATTTCTCTAATGATAATGATAATGATGAAATTCAAAATGATGTTGATGGTATTGCTGGTAATAGACTAATTTAATCCAACAATTTGTAGCTAGCTAACGATTGAGCTCTAATAGCGCCCTGAGCTGACCTACGCTGAATTCAGCTCGCCCCTTACCCCATTGTCATCGGCCGTTTGCCGCACATCATAATCACATGTGTGCTCTCAATGAAGGCGGCGAAGAAGAAGAAGAGAAACTCAGGATGTAGCATGAAGCAACACCTCAACTTATTATCGTGATAACATTAGCAACCCCCAAAAATGTAGTAAAGAGGCGAAAAAAGAATACGGCCAATCGATCATGATTCAACGCTTGGAATTTGGCAAAGTCTCCCCAGCCGGGGCGCCCACAAATTGTATGAATTATTTAAATATTGATTTATTAGTTGAAATTTTTCATCTAATTTAATAGGGTGAACGGGGCACAGGGCTTGGCGAATGGTAGACTGGGGAAGGGAGATGGGAGATGTTTTTCGGCTGTTTCAGTATTGCAGGCAATTTATGAGGGGGGAACACGGCATATGCTGCCATATTCTACGTGTGTGGCTCAGCATGCGTATGTGTGGGTGTGCGTGTGTGTGCGTGTGTGTTGTGGCAGAGCATAAATGGAAAATTGAAAATTAAATGTGGGAAAAAGCTGCTGAGAAGCCTTTGACAAGAGTCAGAAACATGGAAACAAATTGTTGTTGTTGTTGTTGTTGTTGCTTGGCTAAATGAAAACGCGTTTATTAATCTACTAGTGGTGTCTGCTACATATAAATATGCATGTGTGTGTGTGTGTGTGTGTGCTTTCTGTGTGTTATGTTTAAGCTTTGACTGCTAACAAAGCACAGACGCCTTTTGCTTGGAGCAAGCAGCAAAAGCTACAAATGTGCAATACCCGCACAGGACATACACCCACGCACATACACGTAGACATGTCACACACACACACACACACACACACACACACATACATATGTGTATATGCAAAGTTTATATCGCGTCCGTTTTTGCACATTAATTTACTGACCTTTTTGTGCCTTTTTACATAGTTTTCCAACTGAGGCTCAGGCACACCCACATCTAGATGTCAGCACACAACCCAACCCCTCCCCCCCCCGACTCACACACACATACTGACACGCAGACACACACTCACCTAGTGTAGCAACTTCACATGGCTACACACACACACACATAGAACTTTAGCTCGTATCTGTGTCTTCTTGTTTGCGGTTAACTGTGAACGGAGCGAGAGGCAATGAGAAACTTCTTTTCTCTATGCGTGCTAGTATGTATGTGTGTGTGTGTGTGAGGCTTAGCTGGGGGCCGAAGTTGTTCTTGTCCGCTCGTAACATAGTATTACAGCGTATGATGAATGTGTGACATTTTTGCCGCTTGTTTGTTTGTTTATTGTTTGCGCTTTCTACTTTTAGTTTTGCTGTTATCCAGCAGGACAAACATACACATACACACACACTCACAGAAACCCACACGGCGACATAGCTAAACCAATAAAGAATTACAACTCTACTGTATATATATATTGTCCGTATGATACACTAGCAAATACTCAGTACATTAAATTGGGAAAATGGGAAAATTTATCAGAATTAATCAACACTGGTTATGTATATACATATGTACATAGCTGTTAGTTTAAAGTTTTGAATATTTGTACATATACATACATACGTATTATACCAAAAGTTAGCTTGGAATTTACTCTTATATTGTGTGATTTCTATAAGCTGAAGATGCAGAATTTTGATAAGATCTTACTTTTGAAAGGATATACATACATATATTGATAATATAATAGAGGCCCTATGGAATATATAGATCAAATTCGAGTAGTTTCAAAAAATGTAGCCTTTCACTCTCTCTCTCTCTTTCTCTCTTTATGACCACCTGTGTTGCTCTCTCGTTCATATTCTCTCTTCTCGCTCTTTCTCTTACTCTTACTGTCCCTCTCTCTCTCTCTTTCTCTCTTTATGTCCACCTGTGTTGCTCTCTCGTTCATATTCTCTCTTCTCTCTCTTTCTCTTACTCATACTGTCCCTCTCTCTCTTTTTAACCTTCCCTCTCTCTCTCTTTCTCTCTTTATGTCCACCTGTGTTGCTTTCTCGTTCATGTTCTCGCTTCTCTCTCTCTTTCTCTTACTCATACTGTCCCTCTCTCTCTTTTTAACCTTCCCTCACTCTCTCTCTATCTCGCTCTCATTCTATTGAGTTTGTACATGGTTGATATATGCATACAGGCCATAGGTACATATTATAATTCTAGATTTGAGACGACGTCTCGTCTATTCAAATGAGAATATCCTGTGCAACATACAAAGGATGTTGCAGCATTCCGTTTATGGCAAAGGAATTGCAAATTTCACAGAGATAAATCAATTCAATCGGCTACTCCGATTGCCGTCTGTGCTTGCTCAGTGCCATGAAATGTGGCTAGGCGACGACTCAATGCAAATTATTCTTGAAATATAATCGAATCTCTTGTAATTAACGGACTACAATTAATTCATTTAATTGAACGCCCTTGACAACTGAGTGGGAGAACGCATTAAGTCAAGTCAAGCTAAAAATTGCAACTGATTCGCATTGACGGAGCATTTTAATGCATTTCCCATTGACAGCGAACATTTCGAGTGCAATTCTCGCTCAAATGTCAAACAGAATTAAGCAAATCCGAGCTCTAGAAAATAATTGACAGGCAAATTGCAGGTGAAGCTGCAACACTCACTGTGACCAGGTCAAGAGCAAAACATCAGAGCTCACTCAGCGGTGATAAGATTATTCAAAATATGCAGATATATGCATACTATATATACATAGATGCATATACATATATACAAGGTTAATACCGCTACGAATCTACAAGAAGCATTTGTGCTGTATTTTGCTTAAGTTGACTTACGTCATGTCTGACTGAAGGAGCTGGCCTACTTTGCTCATCTCCTAGTGCTGGCATTCTCATTCAGTATCTATCGATAGTTTAGCATCGCATAGCATTGGACCTAAGTATCGATAGTTATCTATACTGCTATCCCCTCTGGTTCCACTCTAAGCCAACAGGCTTTAGGCATGCTCTAACTAGCCTCAAACAAGCTACAACCAATGGAACTCCAAGGTCATGTATTTAGCCCCAATCGCAGTGTGTATGGCTAAAGCACTCAAAGTATCCGTAACAATTGCCTCAAGTGCATGTTTCGCCAGCAGCATCTTACATTGCAGCAGCCGCAGCAACTGGAACTGCTTCGCATTTGAAGCGCAAAATTTAGCAATTTAAGAATTTAGGAGGCCTTCAAACGATAGGGTTTGGCTGAGGCAACGTCATCCGGCAGCAGCAGCAGCTCTGGGCCAGAGTCGATGCTCTGCTATCGTTTACATTGCGTCTGGCATCATGGAGAGTGTGCGGAGGAGCCACGGGCAGGCAAACATTTCGGTCGGACGTGGTTGCCTCGACACCGTCGCAAAACAAAACTGAGAACTTCACTTGGAGCACGGCTCTCGCATTCAGCAGAAGGGAAAACAAAGGATTCTCGTCTCTGGACAAGACCAGCCTCGCGATGCTGAGGGCAAACGCGTTTGTCCTAGGGAATGAGCCGACACAGACCCCCTTGGGCAGCTTTCGATTGGAGCCCGAGTCAAGGCAGAAGCTGCTCACATCGAGCCAATACTGGGCGAACCAGTATTTCAGATTGTTATCACACCGTCTTTAGCTTGAACTAAATGAAAATCATTAGCCAAACCGAATCTATGATCCTTACACGCTGGTCTAGTCTATTTGGCCTTCAGTTTGGCTCAGTCAAGTGTGTAGTTGGCATACGAGCGGGGCGAGACTTGTTAGACTTTTTCCAGTTCAATGCAGTAAACAACATTTGCGAGCTCTTGGCACTCGGGCTCGCATATTTTCCGCACGTGCCTTTGTCTGTGTTACTTTAATAAATTCCATTACACACGTATGCAGATTACTTTGTAAGCATAATAATAGAGAGAGAGAGAGAGAGAGAGAGAAAGGTAGAGAAAGTTAGACCGAGGTAGAGGCGAGGACCTTGAAGCCTGAACATGGCCAAGGCTTTTTCAGTTTTCCATAATGCGTAAGCCGTAAACTTCTCAAAGCTCTCACAGTTGCCTGTGTGTGTGCTGGTCCGTGTGTGTGTGTGTTGTTGCACTCTTTGGGCTGTTGCTTCAAAAACAGCTGTCAGCCAAAAGATAATAGTGTATATTTTCTATTGACGATAGCAGTGAAAGGAAGCACTGATGTAAGCCAGAGCATTGCAGTTGCTCTAAATTTATTCAAGCTTACATACGTATAGGATATGTAGCGAAGCTTTACGGTGCTTAACTGCAACACCAAGAGCCGTATACGAGTTCACAAAGTGAAAGAGCATCTTGGTTTTGTGCAATATATGTCTGTTCTTCCTTCCGTACTTCCGTCTGTCTTAGCTACACGTTCGTCCTTCTTTCCGTCCATCTAACCGTTTAACTATCCGTCCGTCAATCTGTCCGTCTGTAAGTCTGCTAATCTACATGCCCGTTCGACTGTCCGTCCATCTGTCCGTCCGTAGATTTGTTTGCCAATCTGCTCGCCTAACCGTTCATCCTTCCTTCCGGCAGCCACCCTTCCACCCGTCCATCCATCCGTCCCTCTGTCCTCTATAGAGCGCAAACCATTTTGCAACTATAGAGGCTAAAAATTTGAATTTTTGACTATTGACTCCTAAGTATCCCCGCTTCCCCCGCTAGCTGCTGGTGAAGAATACCCAATATGCAGAAATTAGCCTGCCAGAGCAGCTGAGCTCAGCTAAGCTCCCGCATTTTGATCCACTCTAATTAACAGATAGCATCGCCTGCGCTGGTGCCGTTTATTAAACTGTTCATTAAAAAATTCGAACAAGAGTTTGGATTCACAGAAATTCATTGCAATCGGATTCCAGTTGGGTACGCATCGACTAGGGCAGGCGGTCACCTAGTCCTGGTTTCAGTTGATGTTGTTGTCATCTTCCCCTTCATAAGCAGCGAGCTCACTGTTATCGGCTGCATCTATGGCTAACAGTTGACCGACGGCCCAATTGGCATCACTGGCTATCTCCATGATCTCGAGAGTTGTCTGCGGCAACTGGTCCTGTAGAAGCGGATCAACAATGTCGAGATCTGGCGGCGGCATTGTAATCGTTGGCACATTCGAATCCATGTCCTCGTCAGGCTGCAGCTCCTGCTCCTCCTGCGACTGCAGCAGCATCATTATCAGCCTTGGCTTGCTCTGCGACAATCGGAACATCTGGGGATCCGTTTGGACAACCATCATTTGTTTTGTTACAAATCAATATATAAAACCGAACATATAAGTATTAGGATAGACGAAATATATAAATATATATGTATATGAGCACATATAAGTATATATTTGCTTGTATGGACTTTAGGTATTCGCACAACTTGCCCCTGATCTCGAAACCCAAATAACAATTTAATATTTAAGCAAACAA
This sequence comes from Drosophila mulleri, assembly GCA_035047565.1. Taxonomy (NCBI): domain Eukaryota; kingdom Metazoa; phylum Arthropoda; class Insecta; order Diptera; family Drosophilidae; genus Drosophila; species Drosophila mulleri. The sequence goes on from JAWNPK010000033.1 coordinate 134,476, forward strand.
ATATTTATTTATGTTATGACACATGTGTACTATGATTGCTCACCAAGATTCATTTTCAATGTGTTTCTAATATATCTATAAAAATTCAGGTCGTTGAGCAACACAGGCGAAAAAATGTTGTCATTTTTTTAGCGTTTCCTAACTGTTTATATAAATCAGATACTGTATAAATCAGAGAGACTATCTTTCTCTTAAATACAATATTTAAACAATACAAATATCGGACCTTTGATGCAGCGAGTTGAACTCCTGCTGTGTGTGTGTGAGAGAGAAAGAGAGAGAGATGTAGGGAGCAAGACTTTTTCTATGCCTCTCTTGCTATCTAACTCTCTCTCTATGTTGTCTTTATATAACTTTGCTTTGCTCTACATCATTTAACTAACTGCAAAACTTCTGCTGTTGCGTCTCTGAGTCTGTTAGGGTGAACAATTTTCGTCAACCCCCTCGAAAAGTTCTATGCGCCTGTTGCTCTTTCACGTAATCCCCTTACTATCGCCCTTTTGGTCTTTAATTGCTGTCACTTTCGGGGAACTGTTAATCTTATTTGCTGGGCATATTCATAGACTTTCCATTCATATACATATGCATGCATGCTGCTCCTCTTTTAGTCGTTCGTAATGTTATCTATTTACGAACGGGCTTTGGTTAAGCACCCACAAATCATTTAGCCTTAAGTTATTTGCTCTCCCTCTCGTTATCTCTCTCTCTCTCTCTCTGCCTCTCATTCACTCTTTTATTCCTTTGCCATGCGCCTTTATTGTGCTTTTAATTCCAATTCCAATTTCACACGAAAACTTTTATTTCGTGCAGACTTTGCTCTTGGACTTGGACTTGGAACTTCTTGTTGTTTTCTTGCTTGCCTGCGTTCTCTCTGTTTGTATACCCTGCGAACGTATATAAAGGGGATTTTTCTAGCAGCACTACTCGAACACCTTTCAAGCGGGAGCCGGCCGATGCGGTGTGTAGATATTCATTCAAATCGAGTTTGCCATAGTAGATCAATCATGGATCTGGTCTTATCCTTAGGGATTCGTCATCGAGAATTCAAGGAAGGTTAGCTGATGGGAGCATGTCAGAAGTCTCGAAGGCATTGAGCTTGCAGCTGGGCTCAGGGTATCTGCTGGTTGGGCATGGCCGACTGCAGTGCTCCGGGCTGTTTTCTTTTTAGTCAACTGCCAGGCGGAACTTTTGCGGCTGCTCTTGAAAGTTTTGTGCAGTGCATGTTTGGCTCGTGTTTTGTGTCGTGTCGTGTTGTTCCGATTGCGGTAAATGTTAATAATGGGCCATTGTTTGCCAAAGGATTCCGTTTCACTTACACCAACCATTGCTGTTGCTCCTGGCTCTGCTACTATTTGTGGCGTGTCCTTGTCCTTGTCCTGTGCTACGGCAGCCAGCGCAGCAGCTTACTGCAAACTTAACGCAAATCCCTATACCCAACCGCCGGCGCGCTCCCTCTGCCACGCCTGCCTCAAGCGACAGCTGTTGCCAGCCCGCGCCCCAAATAGAAAGTGCAATTAAAGGCCGAACCTTATTGTAAATAGGACGAAACTACTTTTAGGCAGTCCGTGGCCAGCCGCAGCTCCCGCAAATAAATCACCAACTATTGCAGCTAACTTTGCTGTGGCCCAGCTTCCTTCTCTCTGCTTTAATTGGATTGTCACAGTCTTCAGCTAGTTGATTGTACAGTCGAAGCCTAGATTGCATTCGCCAACATTAAGCAAGAGCTGAGCTGTTCTTTTTCAACTTTAAATTTGCATTTCTCTCATTCAGATTTGGTTCGCATCAAATATTTATTCGAAACTCTAGCCATTGATCTGCCTATTAGCTGGCTTCACTTGAGACTTGAATGGCATTTAGACCCTTAACTTAAGCTAAGCTCGTTGAAGTGCTTTAGGGTTAGCTAACCGAAATGCACGCGGCGTATACGTAATGTGTTTATGCCAATGTATTCGGCATACATTTGTGTATATATATATATATATATATATATATATATATATATATATATATATATATATATATGTATAAAGTGTGTGTATGTATATACTTGCATATGCATATAAATATTATAACAGCTATTAAAAGCTACACATACACAACCACACACACACACACACACGCATACGAACTCACACGCACAATTACCAGCGACTTCCTGCTTAGCAGTTACTTCGCCAGCCATCTTGGCGCCGCTCTTCTAACGGTAAACAAGTCAACAGCTATAGACATATACGTATATATAGATTTATACATATATGTATGTGTGGGTATGTATGTTATGTATATACATATAAGTATATATATATGTGTGGGTGTGTGTGCGTGCATTGTGCTTGCCACGCCCAGCTATTGCCACGAAGGACGACAACAATAAGAGCAGTGACAACAAGCACAGCCTCGCATGGCCTCGCAGGGTATGCGCGACTATGGAATACTTTAAGCTGGCAACTGAAGCAACCAAATGTTGAAGATATCATAAATATATATATGTATATGATTTCATATTTATATGGATATTACATATTATTATAGTTACCTAGAGTTTGCTCGAAAGATACCCTATACGCCATATGTTCTCTGCAACTTTCATTGGTACAACTTACCCCTTGTGTCATTTCTTGTATAGGGTATGTCACAACAGCAACAACAACAACAATCACAATAAAAAATTTGCTGTAAAGCAAACCGGAAGTAAGGCATATTTTCCGCTTAAAATGCCACAATATGTTGACTTCAACCAGTGACAACAACAATAACAATAAAAACAGCAACAGCAACAGCAACAACAACAGCAACAACAAGGACAGCAAGCTCAGCAAGGACATATATAACAACAACAGCAGCAATATTATGCCTGACAACGAGCTGAAGCAACAATTTTTCTATATATACATACATATATATTTTTATTTTATTTAGTTTAGTCCGGCTTTATTGTTGGCCTTTATTGTTGTTGCTGCTGCTGTTGCTGTTGTTGTTGTTGATTACATTGTCATAAAGCGCACATGAAGCGTTTGCACACCTTTCCGTATTTTTTTTCGTTTATTTTTTTGTGCAGCTGCCAAAGAATTGCTGCGTGTCTTAACAATTCACTGCGCTTCCAGCTACAATTTCCACCTTGACTACTTCGCTGATTCGGACTCCCCGCTGGTCAGGCACGCAAGCCTCCAGCAGAATACAGAAATATTATTAAATAAGATTGCACGAGAATTGTGCTTGAACTATTTACATTAACATTCGCGAACGATGCAGATTGCGTCAAACGGCGTTTGCCCTTAATCGATTCCGCCCAACTGGCAATTGGGAAAGCGAGTAGCGTATTTATACTCGATACTTAATAAGCGATACTTTGCATACTTTGTGTGCTTTCATTGCAATCTCTGCTGAGTCTCTGTTCGCACTTTGCAGAGTCTCTGCATACTCTATGTAAGCTCTCTGAACTCAATCTGTATTCTATCTGTATACTCTCTCTGTACTCCATGTTAACTCTCTGTATACTTTCTGTATACTAATGTCACTAATGTGAACTGTATGTATGCTCTAAGTATACTCTATGTAGTCTCTGTAAATTCAATTTATGCTCTACCTGTATACTCTGTGTAAGCTCTCTGTATAGTCTATGTAAACTCTCTGTTTTCTATCTCTGTGTATTAACTGTGTACTATATACGATATAGGCTATATACATTCTGTAGTCTATCTGTATCTCGCTAGCTCTTTATACTCTCTCTGTAAACTCACTGTATACCCCTTGTAAGCCATCGAGTGTAGAGAGTATACAGCATAGAGTATATCGCTACGCCATAAATGCTTCATATAATGAATGCTGAAGTCTAGGTCTTGAAGTTGCTTTATTTTGACATTTAATCGTGCTCATTGTGCCACAACCATTTGAGGCATGTGGTAAATTTTGGGTCTCGTTCGCAATGGGGCCTGACACCTGACTTATGTGGCAGAAGTGTGAGGACTGTGGTAACATGTCGGCAACTACACTGAGTGGAGGAGAATCAAGTTGTGACTGAGAATGCAACTGCTTCAATTAGGACTTGCTTCAGCTTATATCTGAGCCAAAGGACTTATGCAGAGGGTAACGAAGTCTTTGAGAGTAATAAGACTGTCGATCAATAACTAATTTAATTAATAGACATTTGCTTCTGCAGCAAAACAAAAAGCAAATTCAATTTCAAATTGACTTGATTGCAGCTTCACCTTTACCTGAACTTAATTAAGAGCTGCAAAACGCCTCAGACTCAGTCTCAGCATATATGTAGTCAATATATTTGTGCATGCAGCTAGCGTTCCAAGCAAATTTATATTGAATTAATTTTCGTTGGCTTGCTACGTGCAACGAGAAATATTCGCTTCGCTTATTTGGCTTCGGAATCGTTTTTAATTAATTCTCAACTGCATTTTTATGAAACGTGGCCAGGCAAACAATTTTTGCAGTAAAAAACGCACGCAGCGTGAAATAAAAAATCAGAGTATCCAGGGCTTCATTAGAGTGCACTTTGTGCCCAGAAATCAGATAGCCCAGAGCGGTCAGGCCAGAGTCGACCAGCAGAATGCAAATAATAATACAAGTGCAAAATAAAATAGAAAAGAAGAAGAAAAACAAAAAATACCAGGAAACTAGACAGGTGCATTCCGTTTAGAGGCTAACCAGAGAGGTGGCCAGGAGTCGGGGGGACAAGGGTCGGAGGCTGCCACAGCTAATGGAACTTGGCGTTTACCCTTATCTATGGCACAGACCTCTTTCGATATTTACATGCACGCAATCCATATGCATGGGCACAATGGCCATGCATATGCGTATTCATGGACACGCATTGGCCAACGGCTGGGCGAGTGCTTGCCCCCCCCGACAATACTCTGTACATTGTCTGCTGTGCATTGTGCGTTGTGCATTGTGGGCCTGTGTAAGCCTCTTCTGTGGATGTTAGGCTGCCACAAATCGGAAACTCATTTTATTATGCATAATCTATGGGATGCCTAAGCGGCATTAATAGGCAAATCATGAGGGATTTAGCAGCTCTAGCTGTCCTTGTGCCTCGGCGGCTCTCACACTCACACTCACCTCTCACACTCACTTTCATAAATCAGAAGGAAATGTGCAGTGCATCTGCTAGTCGCATGCCCGACTGCCGCTTCGTTTGGTCACTTGAGTTTTGTTTTTCCAATTGCAGGATGTGAGTATGTGAGCCTCGCTCCCTTTCCCCTCTCTTGGCTGTCGGCGTTTGGCTGTGACCAAACTCAATTTGCGCTTCGATATTCAATTATTGGCCACAAATTGTGACCATGCAGCGTTAGATGCATCTCCCATTTCCCATCTCCCATCGCCCATAGCCCAACCCATCCAGCTGCAGCATTACAAACGGATTTCAGTTTTGTTTGCTGTCATTTGTCATTTGATCTCATGGCAACGATGCAATTCAAGGGATTCCATACATCTCCAAAGGGCTCAACAACTGTACAAGAAATGCACAGAAAATACAGCAAAATTTCGTTTTTTCGGCCAATCAATAACTCATGCAGCGACAGCAGTTGCTCCACGACTACATATATGTATATGAATCATTCGATATATTGTCCGTCGTTGGGAATGTACATAAACTTTCATAATTAAATTCAACGCGATAGTCGAAAGTCATAAACAAAATATTAAAATACGACATATTTATTATTCAACTAAATATTTGCATATTCCCAGCAAAAATGTCCTTTAATGACTTATCGATCACACATTTATCGATAATTAATGTACATGATTACATTGATTAAATATACATATATTAACATGCAAAGTATCGCTACTCTATTCATGCGGCTTATGGTTTATCGATAGCACAATCATCGATGGCAAATGATCAAAATTAAATAATAATTTATTTAGCCACAAATTGCTATAATTTAAATAATGTTGTTGCTGAATATCGATTTTTGAGGTAATCGAGAAGCGATAACAATCGATGAGCACTTACATGTCATCAAGCACTGGAATGCTTTCTCTGTGGATTATCGATGGCATACAAGGCGAAAATTAACGCCTTAAACTGAGCCTAGTGTATAAGAATTGTGTACAAATAAGTGAAGCTTTCATTCAATTCATTTATTTAGCTACATTTAAGGCGAAGGTGCTATCAATAACTTTCGTATCGATGCCTTGCACTGCTAGCCAACTGGAAATGGTAAATTTGTAAAATATTTGTTTTTGATTGCAACGTGCTCAGCCAATTGAAGAATTTTCCAGCTGAGCTAATTGAGTTAACAGATTCCTAAAGCAATTATTTCGGCTGCAGCTGCAAGGCATTGTATCAGTACGTGCCCCGCCCACTCAGCAGCTCCCCGAGGTGAGTTTCGTAAGCTCCCCTACCTAGTCATTGCGTGCCTCTGTCATAATGCAATAATCAAATTGACTCGCAATCAGCAATGCATTCGAGTTTCCTTCACTTAACTTAAAATCCAGGCACACATGCTAACACAGACACACACACACACACACACATACACTGCAGTCATAATTTTGGATTATTGCAATACTCGATGCGTACTCAAAATGCGTAATACCAAGTACAGGAGACAAAAGAGTATATGTAAGGTAGGGGTCAGGGAACTGCGCTGTTGATTGAATCGCACAAGTACATCTTAATTGTTGACAAAAAATAAAAAATAAAAACATGAGAAACAAAACAATAATAATTTGAGCAATAAACAACAGCAAAAATACCCTGAACAAAATAAACCAAGAAAGGAATATGTAAATGAAGAAAATTTACTAAAGTGAATACATAATGGGATCTCTTATAGTAGAGAGACTTCTCCTATAGTAGAAAAGAGAATATATCACTATAAATAGGTTATATAATATACCCTATGTATAGATTAGAGCTGTGGCTTGTGACAGACTTGTGATTTTTGGCAGATCATGAATAAGTCGAGAAACAATATATTTTTAGCCAAGAGAGTCTAGGGATAAAAATCCTTATCAAAGAGTCTCCTATGTATCCTACGTTTCCTATGTATCCTTCCTCTTTTCCTTTCTTTACTTTCAACTCCTTTTCCTGTCACTCCTTTGCGAGCACACGCACAGATATACATTTATCTATACAAAATATGAATTACCCCTGGGGCGCACGCATTTACAGGGTATAAGTGAAGGGATGTGCAAACATCAGATCTGATTGCAATTGAATATTGATGTTGACACTTGCCAGGCCTACGCAAACAGACAAGCGAATTTGGCTGGAGCGTAACTGACTGCACAATACCCGTTCACAGCTATATATTTGTAGGATGGACAAACTGGTTCCGAAACTGTAGAAAATATTAGCTGTATAAGATATCAGCTCAATGGTAAGTCAGAGATTATACTAGACTAACATCGAGTAAGGTTAATGGAAAGGCCATGCTGCAAGACGCTGGGCATATACGAGTAATCTTTTCAGACAACTTACCTGACATTAAAACAAACATCCATTGACATCAGTTGAACCCAATAGACTCGCTTTGGCACATCGTGAGCGAGCATAACACGTGTCCACTCTGCTGCGATGGTAATATTTGTAAATTGTGAATTATTACACGATATATGAGCTCTTAATTAATGTGAATAAAGTTAATAATGTCGCCGACACATGTCCAAACATTGTAATGCATAAATTGACAACAAATTCGTTTGCAAATTCAGCTGAATGAATTTTAATAAGGTCCACGCGAACAAATAATCAAATCAAATAACCGAAACAAACGAACAACAAAAACAAAATTCAACAAAAAAATGACCAAAAAAAGCAACAGAACAATAATTTAAATAAATAAATTTCAAATTATGCAAATTTGAATTCGAATATGGCAGACGCCGCAGGCGGCTAACAAATTTTTGACAAAGCACACAAAATTCATAAATTTATAAACATTTACCACAACACAGTGAGTGACCCTACTCCAAGCGTACACCTGTTCCAGATGCATGCCTTAGCCTTTGCCCCTAGCCCACTCTTCCACTCTCTCTGTCTCCATCTGTGCTCCTCATCCTGCTCCTGCGACACCTTGTTGCATTTGCCAAATGAAACATGAAACATTGAAACCACACAAAATATATATATAAGAGAGAAATAATCAACTACAAGATTTTTTTCATATTTGTCAAAGTGTAGCTCAGAGGACGGTTCTATTGCTTTCGATTCCAACTCATTTTTTGGCAGCATTTGCAAGTTTCCACAACTTTCCAATCGATAGACATTAACAATTGTCGTTCTCCACAGCTATAGAAATCGAGTTTGGGGTTGAATTGCAAAATAGAATTTCGAAATCTTCTCCATTCCCAGTTAAAGAGTTCAATTTCACTGCATAGCTCTAGGCGCATAGAAGTTAAGCAGAGTCAAGCCGTTATTCAGTTTCAAGAACTTGCTGAGACAAGCTATTTTCATATCATTTTAATTCGAAAACAAAATGTTATTCAATGGGTCCATATAAGGTGCATAAATAGACAAAAGTAATAGCAATAGACACATACATACATATGTATAAGTCTCATCTATAGCCACAGTTGTTGTTCAAATAGAGTTCGCTTCCAAAAACAAATGCATAGTTCCCGTTCCTCCCAAATGATCGATATGAAATCGATTAAAATCGAAAGACAACTTTTTTTATAAAAGAATATATGATATATGTGGACAAAGAAATCTTTCAGAGTTTTGAGAGAATATAAGCAGAATGCAGCTGACAGTAATGTTCTCTTTCGATAACTGTAGGATATCGAATGCTTTGCTTCTTTAAGTAAGCCTCTTCCATATTTACTTTTTCATTCAAAGCAAGAGAGCACAGAGTGCTACAAAGTTAATTTATAGCTGCCATGTCAGGGTATTTTTGAATAATTACTATTTTAACAAACACTTTTCTAGTTATTTTCGTTACGGCCCTCGGTCTGCCGGCACCTTGTGGCCTTCGCCTGCGACGTCTTTACATCAGCGCTCTGGTCAGCTGAGACGACCTTGAATGCTAAATTTACAAACTAAATATTTTGAAAGCTTAAGCTTAGTGTCTGTGTGAGAGGGAGAGAGTTTTCTACTTGTATTTGTTTGTTTGATTACGTGCAATAATAATATGAAACGCCTAATGCAAATACTGTCTGCGCGAATGCAATTGAAAGTTGGGAATGGGAAAAGAAAATCCAGATTTCTGCTATATTATATAATTCTCAATTCATTTCATTGGCAATTCTGTTCAAGGATATCGCAGTTGCATTCAGTTAGCATTTGCCATTTTTACCTGAATATCTATGAAATGAAATCTGTTTGCAATTTCCCGATTCCCATGAATCAATTTCCCCAAGTCGTTGCACTTTTCGATTTCTACTTGCTTTCATCATGCTTAGCAATACTTTGACGAGAGTTATGATTCAGTAAAATGTTAAAGTGACGCTGTTACGCATTGAGTGTTAAAGCTTAGGCAAGTACTTTCATTTTATGTATTAAGCAGCTCTTGAGCAGCTGTTAAAGGTTCTGTTATAAATGGGTAAATGAGTAACTATTAATTAACAGATACATGTTAACGTTAGTGTTATTGAGCAGCTGTTAAAGTGACTCTGTTATTAACATATACATGTTAAGGCTAGTGTTATTGAGCAGCTGTTAAAGTAACTCTGTTATTAACATATACATGTTAAGGCTAGTGTTATTTAGCAGCTGTTAAAGTAACTCTGTTATTAACATATACATGTTAAGCCTAGTGTTATTGAGCAGCTGTTAAAGTAACTCTGTTATTAACATATACATGTTAAGGCTAGTGTTATTGCGCAGCTGTTAAAGTATTTCTGTTATTAACATATACATGTTAAGGTTAGTGCTATTGAGCAGCTGTTATAGTAACTCTGTTATTAACAGATAAATGCTAGAGCTAGTGGTTAGTAAACAATTTACGATTACTCAGTTAGCATATACATTTTAGAATAACTGTTAAGGAGCAGCTTCTATAGTGATTCTTTATTGCCAGGCTATTGCAACTCAGCTCTTAACATAAACGTGTTACAGTGTCGCTGTTATCAACACATAATAGCTATCAATGCTGCTCAGCACTGCTCCAATGCTCATCTAATATCTATGCTATGAATATGATTCCCAAACAACGATGCATCGTTCAGTGCGAATCAGTTTTGTCCTCTGCAGTCCGTAAGCCCTTTCAAATACATGAAATTTAATTGATTTCCATTTATTCTATTTGGATAGGTATTAAACAGGAATTGCGCAAAATGAACGACAAAAGTGGTTTGGCTTTAATAACTAAATCTAATACAAATGGGTAAGAGGAGTATATTGGTTTTGTTGAATACACAAAATGTTGAGAGCGTAAAGCTTTCAATATCTAAGTTTATACACTGTTTTCTTATATTCTTAATATGGAGCAAGAGCCGAGTCAATTAGTGCGCTATCTGTTCACCCGTCTCTCTTAATCTTGTGAGCTGTAACTTAATTCCTCTGCAAGTGTATTTCAAATTATCAAACGTTTTATTTATTTTAAGGAAATCAATACAAAATGGTTATTTATCTTGAAGCATTTAAAAGCTTAAGCCATATTTTCATTTAATTCCTCTTCAATTTTCCTTTCAATTCGCTCGCAGCTCAGTAAAATTACATTTAGGCAACAGGCAACTCTTTAAGGCGATTTGATTGCTTATCCGTACTCAGTGCTATATTAAAATCATATTGCTAATATGCTGTATGCTGTATTCAAGTTATACTTCTCACTTATCATTTATAACATTCAATTGCACAAAGTTTAGTCTAGGAACTATGGCTTTTTATTTCGAAACAAAGTCCACTTTGTTTTAGCACTCATTGCCTTGCCAGGCAATGAGAGACATAAGTTTTAATTTATTGCTGATGCCTGTTTAAAATTTCAGTTTTATCCGAATTCAATAATTGAAAAAAATTAATTAAATTATAAGCAAAAACAAAAATCCAAAACTCGCTGGCGAAACGATACTGAGCAAACGTAATATATAGATCTGGAGCGATGATGGCCGGAACTCGGGCTCAAATCAATATCTACGTACCGTCCATTTGCCGTTTCCCGGAGCTAACTGTTATCGGCGGCTTTAGGGATCCGGTTCAGCTGATGCTGCCGCGTTTGCCAACGCCCATTGAGAAGTTGCCGACATCGTCAATGGCCGCGGCGACTGCAGCCGCCGCCATGGAGGAGGATGCTGGCATCGAGGGCAGCGGACGCTCCCTCTATGTCATCGATAGGCAGGGGCGGGTGCTGGAGCATGTGCGCTACCAAGGCAACGATTACCGTGCGGCTCTGCGTGCTGCTATCAATGCCACGCCCACGCGTTGGAGAGAGTAACAACGACTCATGATTATCCAGAATTCACGCATGGACACGTACTCACACACATACACACACAATCCCACAATAATCCCATCAAATTTGCAGTTAACAACGATTTATCGAATCTGAGAAATTTTAGCAAAATTGTTTACAATATGAAAATAATTTCAAATTAATCAAAGTATTTGATAATATAACGCTAAAAATTTAAATTCTTTTTATTTCTCTATATAAATTTATATATCGGAATTCAAAATCGTTTTTCCTCATTTTTGCAACATTACTTGTACAAATCATTTATCGATAATTATCAAAACTTAAATTGCAGCTAAATTCTTTTATTACTGAACTTTTATTCGAACTGATCTAATTCAATGGCTCTTAACACTATTTTTGGGGCCATTATTCTGATGTTGCATATTCTCTACATAAACGATAAGTACTGATAATCGATTGTCGATAAATATTGAATCTTACTATGAATGAATCATTCAAAATTAACTTGCAATATTTGACCATAGTCTATACGAGTGGATTTTGAGCATTTATCTAAAATCGATAAATATCGAATGTCTCGCCCTAATCGTAAGCAATCAATACCGAATTTAGTCAGCAAATCACACACGTTGGTAGTGAGATAATTCTATAGTCGATACTCAAATATTTAGTTGGTATCATTAAGTATCGATATCAATAATCGGTAAATTTAGGTATTCTAATGCAGACAATCGATTAATATCGTTCATCCAGTATTTCTTTTTTAAGATGCACACTAATCTATTATGTTTAATCTAACTATTCTATTATTATATTATTCGATTTGCCTACATGGTATATTATACAAAATACCCTGTAATTATTTGAGGAACAACTCTAGCTGCTGTTAAAGCTTCTTGCAGGTGCATTGGTGCAGCTCTGACTGCGCTTAAAATCCCGCAACAGTTGCTCCAATTAGGCAACGCATGCAGTGGGCGTGGCATGCGCGCATCGGTGCAGGTGAGACAGGTGGGTCAGGTGGGTCAGGTGGGTCAGGTGGGTCAGGTGGTGGGCCTGGTCGCAAATTGAGTGAGCAACAAGCTGAAAATTGGCTTAAATAGCCGCAGCAGGTGACACGGCAAATGCACTATCTACCAACTACCATCCTTTGCCCCCTCACATTCTGCTCCCTTCTCCCTCTGCCTCACTCACGCTCTCTCTTTCACTCTCTCAGCCTGTCTGACTCTCTCATTGTGTACCTGTCCCCCATTTAAAGTTTCGAGTTGGCAAGGCGACACGCGATAATGGTGCACACATGAGTCACACCCCCCCCCTCCGCCCTTCCCCTCTATCCCTAGCCACGCTCTCGACTCCTGCACGAAAATCCCCCTGCCCGTCTCCTGCCCGCACGCGACTTAACGTAATTTATGACTTTTGGCACTGCTCCCACCTGCCCCTTGGCACCGGCATGAACGGGCATTATGTTAAATTTTATGTGTTTCAACCATGGCAACAGGTCAAACAGCGTCGCGCATCCACAATCGAGCCACGGCCTCAAACCGCTAGCCGCCAGCCGCCAGCCACCTGCCGCCGGACTTCTGCTGCTTCTGTTGCTTTGGTGCTTATGGTTTCCGGGTCGCAGTTTTGGCTCATCTCGCAGCATCGCACGACCGCACTTAAATGTCGTCAATATGATAAGGATTGCCAAGCTTATACCCTGCGAATGCAACATAGTGACCGTGTTGATCTTTAACTTCATACCTGACTGATGCATTCGGAGTATATACGCTTTAAATTTATTGATTCTGCTCAGAAGCTCCCGCCGTGCTTTCCGAGAACTATTCTGGAGCACGATCTATGGGAAAGTATGGGTTGCCTTCTTGTTTTCCATTTTGCATACCCTGTAAGCCAGATGAAATATGTAAACGAGGTATATTCGCTAAAGTAGCCAAAGGAACACCTGATCGATCCCAAAGTGTCAGATATGAAAATGTGCTTCAACAATACGGCCGCTATGTCACGATTACAGGGTATATTGGCTGAAGAATTCAGAGGATCCCAAAGAGTAAAAGTTCTTACAATACAATTTTAAATTCTTCTTTTTAATAATCTAGTCAATTCCATAAAACCGATACAAATCGATAGGAAGGTTTTGTTTTTGCCTTATCATAATTTGAGGACCTTTCAAGCGGAAGTCAATCAATATGCTAGATGGATTCTCAGGAAGACTACCAGAGTTGCAACGAACTAATTTAATATGAATCGAATCTTATGTATTTTTCGAATGAACTGTAAGATCTGAATATAGATATGCCCGTATTCATATAGATACCTGGTTTTCTTACTGTGTATACTCAATGCGTGGTATTAGCGCGTCTGTCAACCAACGCCTGTTGCTGCCCTATGTGAATCTTTCACACACAAACATAGCAACACCTGAGCTCCACGGGGCATTCAGATTGAATGAAATCGAATTTGTGTTCCTGACCGTGTCACCATGGTGTTGCTGCTGCTGCTGCTCAATCTCCACATCCACGTTCACATCCACTGACGTGCTAATTGGCACCGCTGCATATGATGAACTTATGCAAACAGCACCTTGAACATATTGTTTGGCTATCGCAGGTAACATATGCACGGCCAACATGCAAATTAACCTTATGAAACGCATTTGAAGTCAATTCCGCCCTGATTATGCATGAATATGTGATGTCACATGAGAGTATACATATGTATATAGAAAGCATGAGATAAAAACAGAAGAAGTTATATCAGGTTTGGGCTACATCAATCATAATTGTTTCGTGATATCCGCGCTGACCACGTTGGACTAATAGATACTACAAAAGGTATAGCAAATTAGCAATTGTTTTATTATTTTATATTATTTATTTAAAGTTACATCTATGCCATTTTATAAACCAAAGAGGAATCGAGTAAAAAGTCCAGCTCTCGCAGAATTGTGGACTTGCGAAGCATTGATTCAGGCGTTTAGGTAGGACTCTTGATATTAATGGCAGACTGTGGATAGTAGTATAGGGATGTAAAATTTCTTTCGCTCATTGTGAGTAGATTCAATCACCCATACAACTTTCAGCCAAGTTTCTAATTGGTTCGTTCAAATTGTATGCGCAAAATATATTTGATAAAATAAATTGGATATGTCTCCAGGCAAGTTTTAACGATAACTTAGACAACTGTTGTACTATAGCAATGGGAAGTAGTATTACTCTTGCTTAAAGCACTTCTTATAAACGATTTCAGGCATTGATACATCATTTTATAATATTTTTGCATGCAACATTTGCATAATTTGTTGCTAAAGAGTTTTTCCTCTTCTGGCGAAGACATTTTCCGCTTATTTCCGTAAGTAATCAAATTGACTTAGGCAATCAATTGAGCTCAAGTCTAAGCCACAAAATGAAGAAAACAATTTCAAATTGCTCAAGGATGTAGATACGTTCATATCTGTATTACTGACAATGTATATGTGTATGTATATGTGTATGTATATATTTATAGATAGCTCGGCCCGATCAATGTTAATGCCAATTTAAATATCTAGCTGTAAGGCAGGTGGAAATCCCCGGTGTGCTGCATCAAGCACGGATTGCGCGCTGAGCGTTTAATGCGCGACTCGCTTAAGCTGCTGCTAAAACCAAAACCAAAAACAATAACGGCAACAGCAACAGCAACAACAACAAGAGAAACAAATGCCAGAAAAACAATGAAGCAAACAAAAATAACAACAAACATATCTAATTAATTAGTAAAGCCAAACGAAGTGTTGCCCCTTCACGAGGCTAAGCAGCGCCAGCATACGGAGGCGTAGGCAAAGCCGAGCAGCAGCGGCGGCGGCGACGGCAGCGACGACAGCGACGACAGCGACCGCGACTGTCGTCAGCCATCGCTGACTGTCAGCAGCCAATGGGCGTTGAGCAGCTGGCGCTCCGCTTTCTGCTGTCGCCTCGCTGTCTGGAGCATGCGCTGAATGGGAGTGGGAGTGGGAGCAGCAGGACGGGGGCCTCTGGGCAGCTGTGCGAGCGAGAGGGTTGCTCAACTGTTGCTGGCCTTGGCAACTGTGCGTGCGTGCGTGCGTGCGTGCGTGTGTGTGTGACTGTGTGTGTGTGTGTGTGTGTGTGTGTGTGTGTGTGTGCCCCATGCCCAAGGTTAACCTGTTGAAAGTGCATATTGCGCATACGCCTCGTTCGCATGTCCAACAGGTAAGCCCAGTGCGTGGGCATTGCATCCAATCCAGCACTATCTTCCCCGCCCACAGGCCCCAGCTAATGAGCGATCCACAATTGCATTTGGCGGCCAAGTCAAAAAGGGATTTTTGAATTTTGCTGCCGATACCCATCGACAATTGCTATATTGAAGCAAGCCGTCCGTATGTAGCAGAATGTCAGCTAGCAATTTCTATATAAACGATAAACTAATCGATTATTATATTTACTTAATAACCAAAATCCATTATTTAATTGCATACAAGTTGATTTCAAAGTAAAAATGTTCAACTATTTATTCAAATTTCAGTTTTTACATAATCGTTATCGATAAATATTGATTTTTACTACGGACTCATAATACAAATTCAATTCTAGCTTCTGGCCCGAACTAAGTATTAGCTCATAATTGAAAATAATTTGCGGATTTGGCATCGATGGCAGATCGATATCGATATCATTATCGATAAAAATCAGTTTCGAACTTGGCTTATAATCGATAACGATATACTGTTATTTAACTTATATTATAGTCAACATGTGACACGTTATTTGTTATCGATGAATATCATTGCTTATAATCGATCCAGGTTCATCTAATATGAACTGATACTCGATATATATCGAAAGTTTGCCCTGTTCATGCATACTTCAAGGAGTCGTGGTCTTATCTTGCTAATCTATGGAGTTACATTGCGATTTGAATTTCTTACAGGGTATCTGCTAGACGGCTACAGGACTTCAATATTGTTCTTCATATCCGTATGAATTGCGTTTACGCAGGAGCAGCGCTGTTGCTGCCGACGACCTTCATTGCTCAGCTCCGATTGGATGCGCCGGCTAACAATTGGCGTCCAATGTGCTATATGAATTCAAGTTCGCATTTCGATGCACGTTTGTTAGTTAGCCAACTTAATACAGTTCGGTGGCAACAACAACAACATCAACAGCCCCTTGCAGCAACTCCGCCCCAGCCCCAAATACTTGAATAATGCAAGGCTAAGGCAATGCAAATATCAAATTCCAAAATCGGAGATAGACTTTTGGAAATAACAGTAATTATATATAGAGATATTGAGATAAAGAGAAAGATAGGATAGATAGAGAGGGGGAGGCATAGATATATTCGGTTAGCAATATCACAAAGCAAAGCAGCAAATTTTATTCAGTTAATTAAGGGATTCGGAGAAAAGAAATGACGACATTTACCTGTGTGCCTATCTGATGAATAGTTCGGAATACAAACAGAGACTCAATTCTCAGAACTGAAACAAACGAATTTGGCATTGAAATTCTCAAGCATGAACTGAACTTTAATATGGGAAGGTTTACTTTGAATAATGTTAAACAAGTCCGTAATCGATTTCGTTTACTGTATAAAAGTTAAGATTACTTTAAGCTTAAACCAGCGAATCAAATAGATACATATATATCTCCTATAACACTTATCTATCGTACTTTCTATCATCTACTAATCTATTCATATACTAATATACTTTCTGTTCATATACTTCACTGGCATCTTTTTATCTATCTATAATTTTAGCTTTTAATATATTTATATTTTAATTTATCTACTTGTATTTCTATATATTTATTTACTGTCTATATCTAGTAACGAATTTCCGTCTAGTTATCTATCTAAATACACATACATATATATGTTCATATATATTCTTTTTTTTTATAGCTCTTCATAACCATCTAGATTTAAGTCTATATACAATATTTATGTTATCTCATTATCAATGTATGTATTTTCCTATTATTAGCTCTAATCCCTCTAATTCGAGCTATCCTCCACTATCAATCCTATATCGTCTATCTCATATACTCTATTATCTATCCAATATCTATGTATCTTTATATATTTCTCTCTATTCCTGTCTGTGTATATTTCTCATTCGATTTGTTTTTTTAACTCTCCCCCTCTTATTCTATCACACAATAAATATCTCTCGCTCTCCCTTTCTCTACCTCTGTTTTGTTTATCTCTACCTTCCTCTCTCTTTCCGCATTTTTGTTTCATTCTTTCTCCCTCTATCCCCTTGTCTGTCTGTCTCTTTCTCTATCTCTCTCTCTATCTCTTTCTCTCTCCCTCTCTCTACCACCTATTTTTAAGCCTTCGAATCTATCATATATCTCTTTCTCCTTTTTAGCTCTCTCGCTCTGTTTCTCTCTCTCTTTATCTCTCCCTCTCTCTCTCTCTCACTCCTTCTCACTCCTTCTCACTTACTCTTTCTCCTCATCTGTATCACACCCTTTCCATCTATGTCCAAGCCTTTTAAGTCCATCTCTCTCTCTTTTATACGACCCAATGTTACTAGTAGAGCTGGATCTATCAAATTTGTTTGAACTACTTAAGATAAACAATATAATCTTAAGATAAGCCCCATATAATAATTGAAATATTAATTAAAATCTGGAATAGAAATTGTATTTCAAAAGAGTCGATGCTAATTGAAGCAAATTCGTAGGCTTTAGACCTATAAACATCTGTCTCTAGCTCTTGACCAAATTGTGGCACATCAAGGCTAACAGTGTGACTGTGTTTGGGTGTGTATGAGTCTGTGGGTGTGTGTGTGTTTGCCACAAGGCTGTGAATCAAAAGCCGCCCACGCGTTGTCAGCACTTCCCCAGCTGCAGACAATTCAGCACAATTCTTACCCCATGCACAGCAACGCAGCATCGCCAGCAGCCATTGCCAATGCCACGCACACTTACACACACACACATACACATATCCACACTCATACTCGCATACACACACACACACACACACACACACACACACACACACACACACGCATATATAGACAGAGCAAAGCCAAATCCCAAGAGCTTCGAATCACCTGGTTGCCTGTTGCTGAAACGTCGTTGTCGCTGCCGCTGCCGCTGCCGCTGTCAGCGTCGACGTCGACGTCGTTGCTGATGTCCTTCAGCTGGGAGCAGCTATAAAAGGCGGCGCAGACAAACGGCAGCGATTAGTCAACTGTGCAACGTGGGGCTTGTGTTATATATATTTTTACAGTTGCCACTTGTTGACGAAGGCGCCCCCAATACAGCAAGGACGAACATCGCAGCTCTGTCAGCGAGAGAGAGCGAGAGAGCGAGAGAGAGAGAGAGAGATAGAGTGAGCGAGAGCAAAGCTGAAGCTGACGCTGACGCTGACGCGGACGCTCGATGCCAAGGCAGACGAGGCTGGCTCGTTAGTCGGGCAGCGTGCCGCGCAACAGATGCTGTGCAACATCCAAGCCAAAAGGTTGTGTGCCACAAGCCACAGCAGGAACAGCAACAGCAACAGCGACAGCGACAGCGACAACGTCGACAACGCCGAAGAAGCAGCTGAAGAAGAAGAAGACGCAGACAACAGCAGCAATCGACGAGGCAGCCAAACGAACAACTAACAAACGCCCTGCCCTACCGCCAGTCGCCCACACACACACACACACACCACTCGCATACACACACACACAAGCCTGCCCCACACATGTTGAACGTGCAACAAGTTTTTGGCCAGCCTCAAGTAATTTTTTTTCTTGTGCCGAACTAAAATAATCGCAAAAAAAAAAATCGAAAAATCGAAACAAAATAAATCTAAATTTTTTTCATCAACATTTTTTTTTGTGGTGTCAAGTGTTAAAAAAAAAAAAAAACATAATTAAATTAGTTTTGTTGTTGTTGCTTTTTGTTGATACTATTGATGGTCGCATATAGCAAGTGCCCACAGTGCTACAGTCGTACCTACATAGACCGTAACCCCAAGGTACAAATTAGAGATAAAGAAACGATCAGCGAACCCAACGAAACTTACCTGAAAGCCGAACCTACAGTACAACAGACAGAGATAGCGATAGAGAGAAAGAGAGATAGAGAGCGAGAAAGCGAGCGAGAGAGAGTAAGAGAATAAAGATATTTCAACTATAAAAATCAAATTTTACGACAGATACAAAGATATATATATATATATTTACATATAACAGTTGATAAATTATTGTTGTTGCATTTGTTGTTCGTGTTCAGCATTGTTGTATTCTCCATAAAAAAAAAAAAACTTGAATCAAATATATATAGGAAAAGCAAATAGTTTGAAAAATAGTCAAGCAAACAAACAGAACTTAAGATCAAAATAAAACAACAACCAAAAAGCAAAAAAAATAAAATAAATAAAAATAAAAATAAATAAAATAAAAATAAAAATAATAAAAACTTAAAGCAACATAAATTAAATCACTATAAATACAACAAAAATCAAACGCGACGCGCATAATAAATTAATTTCAACAAAAAATCATTTGAGGTAAATCTGAAAAACTGAAGCAAGGACAAAACACAGCCTAGAAATGTGAGTATATCAATTTAAAGCCATCTATTTATATTGACAAAAATATTAGCAACAAATTTATTTAAATATGTTGGTTTTGTTTTTTAATATATTGAAAATATTTAGAAGAGCATGGTAATATACATTATATTTAATATTATATACAAACTAAATAATTAAGCCTCGCCATAAATTTCAAGAATTATATAAACTAAATTTGGTCATATATATAATATATATAGCTTAGTTATCTTAACCTACATATATACATATTACATACATACAACATATTGTATCATATTATATACATACATACATATATACATTCCATATTTTTATACCCTGAACCCATTGAAAATGGGAAATCAGGGTATAATGGTTTTTTAATATTATGAGCACTTAACATATCTTTGTAGTTCCATGAAGCATACAAATTGCTTAAATTTGCTCATTTTTAGAATAAGAGAATTTATGAATAGGCTTTAATCAAGAATGGCAAGATAATAAATTAATTAAAATATTAATTATTATCATATGGTACGTTTTTTATTTTTTTCGATTTAAAGAAAGAATTTATAACTGAACCATATATTATTATTATTATTATTATTATTATTATTATTATTATTATTATTATTATTATTATTATTATTATTATTATTATTATTATTATTATTATTATTATTATTATTAATATTATTATAATTAATTATTATTATTATTTTATGCTTCGTACTAATGATGCTCAACCTTAGCATACCCATTAAAAAACTAAGAAAAAGGTTTACTTTTTGGGATAGAGTAAATATAAATACCGATACATAAAGACAGCTATAGAGCAAGACGGAAAGAGAGAGAGAGAGAGAGAGAGAAAGAGAAAGCTAGCACGACTATAACTATTTGCATGCCAATCCCCCCGCAAAGACATCGAATCAGGCTTATATTATATATGTATACCATATATGTATATTATATATAACTAAATATGATAAATGATAAGCGTAATTTTGTGGGTAGATAATTTTATTAAATTAATTCGCTCACTCGTTCGTTGCGCTCGCTGGTTCGTGCGCTCGTTCGCTCCGTGCTCCTTCGCTCGGGCGCTTAATTAATGAGGCATTCAACGATGCCAATTATGATTCATGGAAATGAATTTCAGGTAAATGAAATTGAGATTTTTCTCACCCTTTAATTCAATAAGAACCGCAAGGCACAGAAGTTCGTGAATGAAAACAGAAATTTGCTTCATTTTGAGTGGTTTGTTTGGCAATCAATGCGAAGGGACTTAACTGAAAATACTTAACCAAGATTAAGTAGTTCTCAGAACTCTAATCGACTGTAGACGAGTCACTTTATACCCAGCGAAAATGCTGAGAGCGGGCATATTGGTTTTGCTAAATATTTACGAATGAGTTAGTGGAGAGTATAGAATGGAATATGCATATGGAATATATATTATTAATCGATATCAGCTATCGAAAACTCTGTCTCTATATCTCTCTCTCTCTCTCTCTCTCTCTCTCATTCTCTCTCTCTCTCTCTTTATTCCTCTGTCGAACTCGTGCTCTAAGAGCTCTAAGAGACTTTATACTTAATTCCATAATTCAAGTTAACGATAACTTTTGATATATCGATTAATTAAGCATCACACTAACAGATAAAATCATGCTAATAGGGTCAGCTGATATATTGAAGCATATGCAGTTATTCTCTGTCGCAGTGCTTCCAGCTTATACAGCTGAAAAGTTTCGATAAACTTTCTCGTCAGTTATTCCCTTCTGGAACACTCCTATTTATTTTGCATTCTGTTTTATTTGTTGCCTCTTTTCTTCTTTAGTTCTCTTTAGTTTTAACTTCGACTCGTAGTTCTGTACCCATATAAAATACCTTAAGACTCGATATAAGCTTAAGCTTTGCCAAGTATAGCCAGCAGTCAAACATTGCACAAAATATCGCACTCGGCATAGTTCAATGCTAGGGCTCCCATAGATTATAGATGATTAACTGAATCAACTTAGAGTAGCTGAAATACCAGGTAAGTACTACTTAACTAAAAATGTATGAAGAAAGAAACTCTTATGCTTTGCAATTTTCTTGATTGTTGCTAAAGAAAAACCAAACTCAACAAGTTCAGAGCTCAAAATTTGCCTGAATGGAACTATTCAACGGGGGCATTGTTTATTTATGCAGTTAGCTGTGTGAATTTGAGCTCAATTAAGTGTGCTTCGATTATTTTTAGTAACTGTTGACAGCAATACACAGGGGCAGAGGGAGAGAGAGAGAGAGACAGTGAGGGAGAGAGAGAGAGAGGTTGAAGGGCAAACAGAACGCACGACTGAATCAAATGATTAAATGCCAGCCATTGTCCAGTGTGCGTTCGTTGTGTACCTGAATCTGCCTCCGTCTATCTCTCTCCCTCTCTCTCTCTCCCTCTCTCTCTCGCTCTCTCTGTGTGTGTTTGTAGTACACATTGTTCTACACTTGTTCAGACAGACGGACAGCTGGACAGCCATGCTTGACAATCATTTGTAAAATCAGTGAGATTAGTCAGCAACGTTTCGTATTGAGGCAAGCAGCGCATTCTCTGCTGCTCATTAGTAGCACATTTGCTCAGTACGTGATTTAGCTGCAAATGTACACAAGCTACACACTTACACACAAACAAACACACACAGATAGGGAGAGAGAGAGCTACAGATATACAGTTACAGCGCTGTTCAGTTACAATTGAGTGCTGTAGAGTGAAACAAGTAAGAGTTCCCAAATTGGGAGTGCTCGACTAGCAAATACCCGGCAGCCTGCGCGGAGAGGCGGTGTTAATCATTTCATACAACTTTTATTGCATACATAAATGGGCAATACCAGTTGATCTACTCACACTCACACACGCCCGCACTGGCAAGCACTCAGTCTACAAAGGCTGGCAAGAGAACCGTCTTCAATCAATCTTTCCATCAAGCTATCGTAAAGGCCGTACTGTGATTAGGCCGTGGCGCGTTTGCTTTACAATAAAAGCTTGAAAACTCAAGCAACTGTGATGGACTGATTGATGGATACGATAGCACGACTATCTCCGTTGAGCTGCTAGTGATAATCAGGAATATATTTATATACGATTGTTTCATTAATGTTCGCAAAACTCTCATATTCAGGGATTAGGGGATAACTCAGGTCGGGCTGTTGCTTCTGGCTGAATTTTGAAAGCCGTACGTCTGTCTGAGTGTACGTTCCCATGTTTGTGTGTCTAAGCGATACATTTGGGAATTATGAGACTTGCCCACTTGCCTGCCTGCCTGCCTGCTTGCCTTCTCGGCCTCCTACCTATCTTCTTCTCTCACCTTTTGATTTGAGAAGTTGAATTTCAGTTGGCTCTGAGACCCAACTCGAAGCTGTTAACATTTGCAGGCAAAGGTCATTCATTTCGAATAGTTCATGGCCAAAAATCAAATATTTGGCATTACCAAAACCCAACAAATATGTATCTTTTACTCAGCTCTTATACCCAGCAGAAATAAGACCAGAGAACAGAAAGTCAATAAATAAATATCTTATACTCAGCTCTTATGCTCAGCTCTTATGCTCAGCTCTTATGCTCAGGTCTTATAGCCAGCTCTCAATCAGAATAGAGAAGAAAATATCGTTAACTCAGCTCTTATGCTCAGCAGCAATCAAAACAGAGAAATGGTTAAACACAAAAATATCTTATACGCAGCTCTTATGCTCAAAAACAATAAAAACAAAACAATTATAATTAATATTTTATACCCAGATAACAAGATTTTCACAGAAACTTCCCCAGAATTTTCTTGGCAACGGATTTTCGTGGCAAACTGTGCACATGCACAACTAGCTAACGGATAGTAGCAATTCAGTTCCAACTAACTACTTAAACTTACTTTCGCTGCATAAACAGTTCGAAGATTTTCCCAAAACATTTTTCGTTTGCCTGCATTTTCCACACACATTTTTCACCGAATTTCCCGCTAGTCAATGGTATTTTCAAATAAACAACACATACACACAAACAAAGTCAATATGCACAATGTGCAAACACACACACACACACACACGCATATATATGTACATAGTGTGATCAATGGCTGTCACATTTCCGGTTCATGGCGGAGCTTCCGTTTTTTATTGTCGCTAAGAGCGCTTAGTTGTTGCCAAAGTTGATTTACGCTGGCTTCAACCACCATTACAATCAGTATGGTCAAATGCACACACACACACACATACACACACACACACACACACTCACGAATGTATACATACATATACAAGTGTATATATTTCCCACCTGCTTCCTCACTTATGCCTCAATGAAAATGTTCACTCAATTACGCTTTAAGACCTAATTCACCAAATTGAAGCAAAAATGTTGCTTAACGGAAGTGTAGCAATTGGCCATGGCCCACGACGAGCTGTACAACAACAACAACAACAACTATTTTGCCCACACACACACACACACACACACACACACACATACATAGGTTATGCAACTAGCTACAATTAATTTTCACATTTCAGCTATCAAATATTTATCTCTCGCCCTCTCTTTCCCACTCCGTGTTAGCTTTTAGTCTTAATGAAATTGAGTTTCATATAGAGTATTTATGTATATATGTAGATATATAGAATATGGCTCATTCCCCAACATCATATAAACTATTGGTCCTGTCTAAATCTACTTCATTCATCCATTAAATTCAGCTTAGACATAAATTTGAGCTCAGATAACATTCATCAGCTAGTCAAAATACCCTATGGGTTTATTTTTCAGGGTATGTGCTGACCACTGCCTACACCCGCAGCTAAGTTGGGGTAAATATATATACATGTGTATGTATGTACTATACATCATATTATAGTTGTACTTGCAGTTTAAGTGTGAAAGTGCAGCTGTTAAATGGTTAACAGCGTTGTAGAATCGATATGCCATAGAAAATGTTAACGAACAGCTATTAAGGTGGCAGATAAGATAAGAGGTAAAGGTAAATAAGAAGCTACTAGAGTGATTACAGATGTGCAACAGATAGCCAGCGCTGTTAAAGTGAGACTATGCAAGTGAGGCTGCTATTAACAGAAATTCGCACTGTTCTCATTAATGTTAGTGAGTAACTGTTAGTAACAGCTAGCAGCTTAATAAACGGCACAGTACAAAGTGAAGCCAGATTAGAGACCGATGAGAAACTGTTAAGATAACAAGTGTAGTGATCTATGTTAAACGAGTGTTTTTGGCTGGCAGTCTCAAGATGTTTGAAATAGAAAGCCCTTTTGCAGCATTTCGCCTGCATTTGTTAGGCTGACTTGGCGTGTCACACAGCTGAATTCGATTAGGATTGCCGACACTCTAAGCCGAACAATGGACCAAAAGCCGATTTCTAGGATCTCAAAGGTCCAGCATGGATGCCAGACAGCTGGATGAAAAAGTAGCCAGCCAAATCAATCACTGAGTGCCAGCGTGCAAGTGGATCAAACTGACAAGACGAAAAGCTCTGCCATATTGCTGGGATGCTCTATAAATAGCGCCAGCCTCTAGTATTGAAGACAACTGCCAAATGAGCTGTGGGTAAAAATAAAAAACGCGATTCTAAATGTGTGTCACACCCTCGTCCTCGTCGTTTGGTACAGAAATGCACTCAAGCGTTAAACTGCTGTATCGATTCGATGCTAAAAATAAAGTTGCTCTACACACGCACGAACACGCATCCACACGCACACATACACATGCATCTGAAAATATGAATGGGCTCGAGCTGGACCTAGCACTAACCATTCGATAAACTTGGTAATCGATTTGCTATCGATAACGATCAGAGTCACACATGATTGGACTTCAGCTAAACTCACTTTAACTGCATCGTTACAACAATCATTCGATATGGTCCATGACCGATAAGGCGAATAATCGATATCGATAGCACATACATCTATTCAACTTATCTTATCATCTTATCGATAATTCTCGCATATTTTGCAATATACATTTTCATAATTTATTTTCACAGTTATTGAAATGTAAATATATATATATATATGATCTGATAGAAGGCGAAGGATATGAGTCTGTCTTGATTTGATTGATTGAGTGATTATCTGATGTAGCTAGAAGCACAATTGACTGACTGTGATGGACATGTCTATTTCTATATCGAATGAATATACAGTTATGCTGCCGCCATTTTGTTTGCACTCGTGCGATTTGTGATTCGCTTGAATTGGGCTTTGCTTAAATTTAAGATGGAGCAAACAGCGTGTGGCAAGGCACGTCAAAAAGCGCTACGGCATGCTGCCGGCAAATATATCCCACTGCATGCCACACACAGACCCACAGAGGAAGAGACTTGAAACTATTGCCAACTGCTCCATTCAGACACTTTGCATTGAAGTGTGTCCCATACAAAGTTTCATGCTGAATGCATGTCAGCAATTCTATAGCTGACAGTCTGCCCAGCAGCACCGCCTACACAGGTACTCCTGACGCCCACCTGTGCTGCTGCTACACATACACACACACGCAGACGCACACACATAGTGCAAGCGTCAAGGCCAGCTATTTAATAATAACCATAACTAAAGCCTTGACTGTCTTCCCTGTCTCGTCGACCTGTCACGCCCAGTCTTCCGGCGCCCACCTGCTGTTGGCGCTGCTGCTGCTGCTCCGTCTACTGTCTACAGTTGAGCCAATTAGATAGTTGATAACAAAATGCCAGGCAAAGAACAAGCAGCTTGGCCAAGTCGAAATCCACATCCAAATTCAAATCAAAATTCAAGTCCAGTAACAAAACACAAACACACAAACCAGAAGCACACAAGCACCAACACAAACACAAACACATAAATGCCCACTGTGACGCCTGCTGCTGATATTCTGGTATGCCAAAACGGTTTGTGGCGGCGCACACCCACACACACACACTCACACACATGCACGCCTAAGCATGCACACCTATGCATGTATTTAAGCTGACAAGTCAAGCGCAACAGTTGCAGCGTAAGCGACTGCTCGAACACCCTTCTGCATTTGGAAATCTCTGCTGGGCAGCTATGTGTCAGTTAATGTGACAGCACAGTTATGTACTGTGCTGCACATTACATACGTAGAACAGAGCGGCTCGGGCAGCCCGCATGACGAATACGCTGTAGGGTTAAATAAGCTAGGCCGAACATATGCTGTGTGTCAACTAATATGCCCACACACACATACGCTGCACTCTTCCAACTACAGTTGCGCTCAGGCAGAAACATAAATATGCATATGGGGCTTGACAGCGCGCTGTCTATTTACCTCTCCCTCGCTCCCGCGCTCACTTGCCCCGCTCAGCTGACTGCTCATCCTGTTGGCGTATCTGTCCCTCTTGCACTCACTCCTCTGCTCGCTGGCATTGTTGCTATGTTATTGCAAGGCTGAATAACAGCAGTTAATAAAATATACAAATAGGTAAATAAACAACGTTAGCCGAACACGGCAAATACACTTTCATAAATTTATATCTCCAGCTGGATGAAAGTTCTTAAATTACTTACTCGAGCCACTGCAGATTAGTTAGGTCGTGGACAATGGCCGGCCGACGCAGCCAGCAGCCGGAATGAAGAGGGACGGAACGAGGGGCCGAAGGGAATGGACAATAGTTGATTTCAATCAAATCAGTGACAATGCGAAGTATGCTCAACAAAGCCCCAGCGATAGCTATTGTGCCATGAATGCGACGCTGAGCAATAGTAACTGTCTATCGTAATCTTTATCGCTATCCTAATCCATATCGCATTGGTAATGTAATTGTGTTAACAACAGTGTCTGTGTGAAATACACATGTACATCGAATTTCGAGGGAGAGCTGGAGGAGCTGTTTAAGCATAGCAGAAGCGAGCGCTGTTAACTAACAGCAGGCAACAGTAGCATGTTAAGCTCTGAGCATTGATTTGTGTAAGGACTCAGCTTGACGCAATTTCTAAAGGCATGCATAACAGCAAAAATAACTGTTAAAAACGACTAGTACTCATAATAGTAAACATGTCGGTTACCATAACATTAAGTGTCATTTTGTTCAACAGTGTAAAATGTAAACACACACACACACACACAGACCTAATAAGACGTGGGCCAATCAATGCGTATGTAGATGGAGTGAGTGAGTGCGAGCGAGAGGGGCGGTGGAGGGGCCGGCATTTTCTATGGACAACAGCCAACGAGGAGGAATCCGTTATGACAACAAGCTGTCATTCAGGAGCAAGAAAAAAATGTGTCGGAAATCGAGGTTATGTATATATATGGACATGGCCACAGGCTTATGGGCATAACGGGACTATGGGCATTGTGGCGGGTCAGCTATGTGAGCAACAGCTGCACTGCCGCATTTTGTCTGTTCCTCTCCTTCCCCCACTCTACATATATTCATATACATATATATAACAAAATTCCAATATCAGACAATGGGAAATACTTGATCACATAATGCAAAGTTTCATCGACACGCTGGTATGGAAAATATTTTGATTTTATGAGAGTACAAAAGAAGAATGGAAATTAAACGAAAGGATTTTTTCATAGTTTTTCTCGGGAGCGTTGCATGGAAATATTTGCTAAATAAATTACATTTTAAAATAATAGAATAAATTCATTCATTCGACATATTTTGCCAGCGGGCAAATTGCTAACATTGCTATGTTAACTGGCACACAGTAATGTTAAGCATTTGCCTACAGCTCTGTTAGCACTGTTAGTTGAGATGTTTTCGCAGCTTTCTTTTTTGTATGTCTTTTGTTGTTTCCCATTTTTGTTCTTTTTTCTTTCTTTTTTTGCATGGCGCCCACTGCCGTCTTGCTTGGTCAACATAACTTTCGCCATGGTCGGACCAATTTATGCAAATAGCAGTAACGAAAGGAGCGCGGGTCAGCCAACAACAACAACAACAATAACAGCGGCAACAGCTACAGCATGGACAATAAAAAGCAATTGTAGCACAGTTTTTCTGTGAGGGTAAATTGCTGTTTATTACACTCGCTGTTTGTTCACGTCTGTGTGCGTGTGCGTGTGCGTATGTACTTGTGTGTGTTGACAGATGCTGGCGAAATTGATTGAAAATTGGCGGATGCAGAACAGATATTGCAATACTTTTTACTGCAACTCAAAAGCAAAACAGCAGCAAAAAATCAATGGCAAATTGCTTACTTTGCGGCTGATATTAACATACTCTTTCCGATCGGATAATGAATGTTAAAGCTGTTTTTCTCTTCAGTGTAGTGTAGTGAGTGTAAACATTAAAGAAAATTGCGTTGAGCCTGCTGTTCTCTGTATGCCATACGTTCGCTCTCGCTCTCACACACTCGCTGCAAGGGCTATTGAGACACAGTTGATCTGCTCATTGGCGGACGTGTGTGTGGACTCTGCAGCGACAATTTTAAACAGTTATAGTTGGCATATGTTTTCATCTCCTTTTAACGCGTGCTGCACTAGCTGAGTGTATGTGAAGACATGTAAGCAGCTCTCCTGATTGGCACTTTAGCTCTCTTCATGACTGACTTGCAGCGCGATCTCTCTCTCTCTCTCTCTCTCTGTCTGTCACTGTCTTTCTCGTTTGCTGTGTGCTTAGATGATTGCTTGTGCTGTAGTTGGAACAGTCTGCGATTGGTTAAGCTTAACTTTTTATGGCGACAGTTAATTGGCTCTGATAAGTTTGTTATGACGTAGCAACAGTATCTACTACTGCGGCTTGTTAGTGTGATTCGTTTGATTATTGTTGCTCTCCTGCTTATTTATTTATGAATTCCTTCGCAATACTCAAATACTTATTGTCCTGCTTTTTTGTAATTTCGCTCGAATGGCTTCTCCCGGCCAAAGCTAATTAACGAGACTGTAGCTCTTTGCAACATTAACTGAACTTTCCAAGAAGTCGCAAACAGCGCTGCTTTTGTTTATATTCATAAAAGTGTATGCATGTACACGAATATACATACATACATATGTACATAAGTAAGTCTGTGTGTATATTTCGTATTATTTTTTATCAATTTTTAATAATAATACGAGAAAGGAACTCAGTCAGATACGAGAAAAGGCACTGGGATGGGTGCCAAGAGCCGCAAGTACTTGTTTTTGTTATCATGTTTCACTTTATTTTGTTGCCTCAACTGTAAGGCCACACACAAACAGAAAAGGGAGCGCTAGTGGCAGGTGAGACAGAGGGTATCACCTGTGGGTTGTCGTATGAAAGGCAAATTTTAATGCCAACATTGACAGGTAGTGCCATATGCCCCCCCGTATGTAACTGTGTCTGTGTATGTGTGTGAGAGCAGAGCAACGAAGCGCATAAGCCAGGCAAATGGAGGCGAGTGGAGGTGGCTGGCAGCTGGTTAGGTGGGCCGCGTGTCAATATAGCCAGGCACTCAGCCATTGCACGGGCTACTGAGCCAATTGCGAGCATTCGTCCCGCTGTCCGAGCAACCCACACAGTCACACACACACACACATATATATACACACACGTTCACACGCCCCAGCGCTGAATCGACCTCGTCCTCGCCCTCGTCCTGGATTCACTTTGCTCCCTGTGTGTGTGTGTGTGTGTATATCTCGTTATTGGCAGATTAAGCTGCTGTAGCGTGTGTGAGTGTGTACAGCAGTAAAAAAAAAAAAAACACAATAACAACAAAATCACCCACATAGACACACACATTCACACAGCAGAGCCCCAGTAAAATGGGAACAAATCGAAAAATATTAGCGGCATATTCCTTTTGATTTTTTATTGCGCGATATTTTTTCGCACACACACACACATACACACGCCGTTACATGTATGCATTGTCAAGGTAGCACTGCTCAGTGTGACCCTGCGCGCCTTTAATCTTAAAGCGCTTCAACCGCTCGTGCATTGCCAAAGCAAACACGAAAAGAAATAACAGTAAAAGACAGTACAAAAGGCGCTTAAAAATAGGTTTACCATAAACCTTGTAGATTGTATATTATTATTGT
The DNA here is from genome assembly GCA_035047565.1 of Drosophila mulleri. Taxonomy (NCBI): domain Eukaryota; kingdom Metazoa; phylum Arthropoda; class Insecta; order Diptera; family Drosophilidae; genus Drosophila; species Drosophila mulleri. The sequence continues at coordinate 165,310 of JAWNPK010000033.1, forward strand.
AGAGAATTTTTTTTTTTTAATTTAACCTTAATTAATTTTTTGTATATTAATTTATTATTATATATATATATATATATATATATATATATATATATATATATATATATATATATATATATACATTTAATTATTTACATTTATATATATATATATATATATATATATATATATATATATATATATATATATATATATATATATCGAATTTCAATATAACTTCAACGATATGCATAATATATTGCATTGCATTTTTATGCTACCGATATATGTATACATACACATATGTACATATACATACATACATATGTATATATATAATGTATGTATATATCCATCTATGATGCTAGATGAAACATTCTTCAATTGATTGCGTCCTTAGCTCTGGGCACAGCTATAAAATTTCGTTTCACTTTCCAAAAATATTTCGTCTTCAATTGCGAAAATATTTTACTGTTGCATACTTTTTTGGGGGTGCGATGCGTATTGGGGTTGGGGGATGGGTTAGGGAGAGGCGTCGGGGTTGAGTCGGTGTTCGAATTGCGCTTTGAGTTGCTGCTGGGAAAACATTGAAATGTTTCACACAATTGAAAATTTTGAAGCCCGCGAATTGTTTGAGTGTTGAATTACCGTTCATGAGTTTTAAGTTATGTGTGTGTGTGTGTGTGTGTGTGTGTGTGTGTGTGTGTGTGTGTGTGTGTGGGTGGTTGGGCGTGGCATGTGTGCTACTTAACGCCAACACTTGATTGTTGTTTATATCATTGTTGTTGTTTCTGTTGTTGCTTAAAGTTGTTTGCATAAATAATTTCTATGCATACGAAGCTAAAGTCCTCCATAAAAATACACTGACACCCTCATGTGTGTGTGTGTGTGTGCGTGTGTGTGGGTGTATGGGTTGGAGGCAACGCATCAAAATTAATGATATTTTAATGTAAAAACAATTCCAGCCACTTAAGCTCCATTCATACCCATTGTGTGCGCGCGTGTGTGTATGTGTGTGTGTGAGAGAGTGTTTGTGTGTGTGTGTGTGTGTGTGTGTGTGTGTATTACAACAATTGTGCAGCCAAAGGCCGTGACGTAGTTGGCATGTTGTCCATGGAAATTGAGCTGCGGCAACAATGAGGCCAAATCCCACATAGCAACAACAATAAGCTGTCGAGATGGTGTAGACCATGCTCGACTAGTCAATACCCTGCATAACAGATAGACTCTGCTGTACAGCTAAGCTCAATTATAGTTCATATCTGGCGTAATTCACTGGAAGTAAGAGATGTGCGATAAGAGAGCAAGTCAAAAATGATACAGGAGCTACATGGAGTGCTTTCAAGCTGTGCAGCCTTTTCTTGCTTGATTTACAGGGTATTCAGGACATATTCCACTGCTTGAAGTTGCGCTTTAAAAGGTTCTGTGCAGCTCTGTCTGCTTCTAAATAAAAGCTTACTACAGTGCCTCAAAAATCAAATTATGTATTCACATCGTTGTATATATATATATATTTTTTCATTCATTTCTACATTTCTCGTTCTGTAATTCTTTGTTCTCATTTTCTATCATGCGATGCGGCCTTTGTTATCTAACTCTCTCAGATAGAGATAGAGGTAGAAAGAAAGAGACAGTAAGAGAGGGAGCAAAAATGTCTGAAATGTAAAAGCTTGTAATGTCAAATTGAAGTCTGTTAAGTATCTGCTATTGTGCTGCATTATTTGAAAACAAATTCCATTTGCTTATGCGATTCTAATGTGTACGGAACCAGTTCGCCGGAACGTAATTACATGATAAAGGAAACGAAGCGACAATTAAGTTGGATGAATGGAATTCATAATGGAGTTTGAGCATATATGTACACTCTATAGAGCTATTCAATCTTTTGCACTAGTTCCATTGTGGAGAGTCGAGTAAATTACTTAAGGCGCTTAAGCATAACATTAACTAGTAAATATAAGGCTAAGAATATATTTCCTAGAAGCTATAGGTAATACCATGTTAGTGCTCATCTCTCACAACTGGTTCAAGAGAACTTATGTGCGATGTAAAGTGAATAAAAATTAGATTATACTTTAATTAATTATACTCTAATATACCTTTGCTTGAATTGCAAGCGCAGATTTATAAACTGGTTTATAGAGTGGTTCATGAACTGGTTCATAGAGTGAGCCATGGGTACTCCAGTTCCTTGTGTGACCATGAATAATACAAAATTGATAATTTCATGAAGTTTATGAACTTACAAATTTAACAATATACGTTCACGAACTATTTCATTATGTAGTTCACTAGTTCAATATATCTGAATAACTTGAAACGCTTCCCTAACTTTAATTTCAAATACTCGAATTGGCTTTCGTTATTTTGCAATATTTTGCAGATATAGACTCAGACTTTAAAATCTCAAATTTGTATGCATGACACCATGAACTAGTTCCAATTCCAGACTTCACTTGTCGCATTTGAATTGTCAGTCAAAGTGAAATACTTGTGATAAGCAGAAATTGATGCAAATGCTCTGTGCAACTGGTTCCGAGAGTCTAGCTCACGTCAGTTACCATTTGTTACCATACAGACGCATTTTATGTTGCGCGCTGTTCCTGGAACTGTTTCAAATATCAAAGCGAACGCGAATTGAATTCAGTTCGTTGACGTTTTTAATGAAATTGGAACTGAACCCAGTTCCCTTTACTTGACGCCGCTCAATGAACTCAACAGCATGGCCATAAGTGTAATTAAATTTACGCATGCGACCTGTTGAACCAGCTCCAGCTCCGACTTTGCCTCAGCTGCTTCTTCTTCAATGTTTTGATGAAGACGAAATCAAAGCTGAGGCTCAAGACAACAGCACAAACAACAATCTGATGACTGCCAAACGGGGGCGGGCCGGGGCGTGGGCGTGTCAATAGGCATTAGGGCAACCAGTCACTAAGCTCTCACGCTGGCGGTGTCTGTGTGTGCGTGCATGCGTGCGTACGTAAGTACGTGTGTGTGTGTGTGTGTGTGTGCGCGTCTGTCTCTGGAGACTTAACGCTAATTCACTTTACGCGACTAACAAAATTAATTGCAGACATTTGCCAATCATACGTATAACACACACACACATCACACACACGCACAGCCATCACATACCCATCACACACACACACACACGAACTGGAGATCTTATCCTGTTTCACGCCTCGCTCGCAATTGCCAACAAATTTGCCAAGTTTTACGTGCGTGCTCCGTTTGCACCTGCAACTGCCACAGCGGCCACGCCCCCGCCCACCTGACTGGGGCTGTGATTTATTTAGTCTTACTGCGGCACAACTTAGCTGCAGACATGCTCGTGAGAAACAATCGTTGGCCATCATCATTCGAAATGCGCATAAATTACGCACACGACCAATGCCAATGCCACCTGCACACAGGTGAGCGCCAAAGGTGAGCCGAGATGCTCAAGGAGCCCAACGGCGGTCTCATTCAAGCATCTAATCGCTATGATTCAATTAGTTGTCCGGCCAGACCGCTCTGGCCCATTTGGCCTGTCTGACCAGCTGTGCCAAAATCAATTGCGAAAACGCGAGCTCGAATTGCTAGCCGTATAGCGTGTATAAGAGTGTGTATAAGATGGAGTATAAGTGCCAGTAATTTGCTTAAGTGCGTTAATTGTAATGCAAAAGGATATCATCTGAAGTGAGGTGAATGGGCCACATCAAGATGAATCATTGCTCAAATTGGAACTAGTTCCGAATAACAAATTGTTGCAACAGAGTTTAGCTGATGACAGCTTCAGATGTAACCTCTACCAAACACAAAGATTAATCACTCTTCACTTCGGAACTAGTTCCAATGAACTTGTACCACATTATATTGTAGAAAAGCTTGACTGACTTCATTATCAGAACTGATTTCTGTCAGACTTGTCCAGTTGTTCACTTCGGAGCTAGTTCAAAAGAACATACTTCAAATAGCTATTTATTGCAGCTGACTTTGACTGACCGCATTGCTTGAAGCGAGCTCTACCGAATATTCAAAACTTAAACCGGCTTTCATAGTTCAACTGATTCGATGTCTAGAGATTTTCCAGATACTAGAGTTTATTGTTGGCCGATTCAAATATTACAAATACGTTGCGTCTCGCTGCCGTTGGCGCCGCTGTCGATCCTTCTCCTCCATATAGGGCACTATGCATCCCTTCGTGGGCAGAATCACGATTACGGGCAGCACTTTCTTGCACTTGTCCAAGACGTGATGCAAACGCTTCGCGGTCGGATAGTCGATCAGTATGAGTCCAATGTAAGGTCGTTTATACAGGACGTTAAAGAAAGCCTCCACTTCATCAAGCTTTGTGTCTGATTGAATGGAATACAAATTTAGATAAATAGATAAGAGTGGGGGCAGGGAATGGCAGATATTACGAACCACGGTCAACCATAAAGTAGTTGCGAAAGCTATCACGACAATAGCCGATGCCAGTGAGCAATAGGCCAATTGTAACTTCCTGTAAGAGATGACTTACATTTAGTATTATGCCATGTCTAAGGATCATTGGAATAGATGATGAAGTTATCTAATATTCCTGTAGATGATACTACAGATAAAGCTTTTGATTTGCTAGATCCTATGCCTATGTCTATTTATCTGTATTCCAATATGGAGTTATCAAAATCATTATAAAAATTTCTAGATCTAATATATGCACATAGACTTATACCATATTAGATAATATAGAATATATAGTGAAAGCATAAAGCGAATTCCATTGTCTCATCTAATCTTAGCATTATACGATATATAGAGATCCCGCATATCAAATAGCTCTATGAACCGTGTTAACTTACTGTGTCGGCTATGACGCCAATGCGTATCATATTATGATCTTCATATTCGTGGGGGATTGCAATTTCCTCCTCTTCAGATTCCTCTTCCTCACTCTCAGCGGCAGATGGTTTTTTTAATTTCACACTCATTGTATCTGGATAAATATTCTCTGTGTTTTGTGACCGAATTGAATTCAACAACTGACAATCGGGCTACTATGTTTCGCCTCTTTCCCCTCATTCTCCCCTCTCTGATTTGTTCAAGCAATATGTGTGTATATATGTGTTTTTGTGTGTGTGTTTTTTTTATGACTTTTTAATGAGTTTCCAATAAATGGCAGTTGTTATTCATCCCCAAGCCAGGCAAAGCCAACCCTGCTTAGCTACACTCCATATATACACCTCCGCACACACACACACACACACACACACACACACATACAGCCACGCAAGTCAGCCCGAAATTGCGTAGCTTAAGCTTTAAGCCATGAGCTAAAACTGTCGAATGGAGCTGGAACTGGAACTGAGCACTGTAGCTGGAGCTGGAGCTGGAGCTGGAGGCAGGGCTGGCACTGTTGCCAGTCGCGACTCGAGTGCCAAAATTAGTTTTCCTTCCATTATTTTGCATTTTTTATTTTTTAATTATTAAACCCCGGCATCGGCATCGACGTCGACGTCGACGTTAACGTCGAACGCGGCCTCGAGGTGGGCCCAAAATGAAAATTCAATTATGACATGAGTTTACAGATTTAGTTAGCTGCTTGAAGGGATCTCGAGTCGGCATCTTTGTGGCCACTTTTAGAAAATTTATTAACTGAGACTTAACTTCAAATTCGTTTACTTTGCTTCTTCTTCTTTTTTTTTCGATTTTTTTTTTATTATCCCAGTTGATTGAACTCAATTCAATGTTCGCCCCAATGGACTCAGCTCCCAATGGTAAGCACTTGAGTACTCGTTGCCCTTCGATTACTTGTTATACTTACATGGTAACATTCATTTAACATGCTGTTCTTTGAGAGAATTATATATATCCATATATGATACGTGAAAAGGCAGAAATATATATTCCAAGTATTTGTAACTCCTCGACTTACAAGTGCTACAAACAGTAAATGTTTATGTTAACAAATTTATGTTACATTTTGTTGCAGCTGTTAATTAAGTGTGACATGCTTATTCATAGATGATATATGCTTCGGTATAAGGAAACATATTTCCATTTATGATTTTGTATGTTGTCAATTTATATACCCTATACACACGCGTTAGCGGGGCCATTGACTTGATGGAATTGTAAGACCTACTTTTCTGTTTTCTTCCTCTTCTTATCGATTGTATATTCGTCCATCCATCTCTTTTCCTTTAAGAACTAAACAAAATGAACGTGTAGTCGTGATAGATCGATAACAAACGTTGGTAAACGCAACCATTTGCGCATTTGCTAAATACATACTCCTAAAGCATTCCAAATTATGGAGCACTTGTTTATTGAATACTCAGCGTCATTCACCACATTTGTAATGGGGAGCATCTATGACTTAGATCTTAAAGCCAACCAAACGCGTTCGTTCCTTCGATATTTGCAGAGGTCCTTAAAGCTGTCCTTAAGGTTTGTGTAACTATCGTTCCGTGACTCTAGCGAGCTAAGAGGCGCTGTGGGGTAGCTTGGGCCGGCTGCATTAGATGAAAGGCCGTAAGTACCAGTTACCGCCTCAGAGAAACGGCAAACTCTTCAATCACAAAATCTATAAATAGCCCGGCGTCGGCTGCCTGCTTATTAGGTAAGAACTTTGATGGCGACTGTCAGACGTCTGATTAATCTCACCGCACCAAAAGCGTACAATCAAGTTGCCCAACGACTTCAACTGCGTTTCTGATGGAGACTGAGATAGGCAGCTGACAACTGGCAACAGGCAGTCAAAGTTCAAATTGGTTTTGTTTTTTCTCTCTCTCTCTCTTTCTCTTTTTTCATCTCTCTTGTATTTCCTTTGGCAACTCGACAAGTGACATAAACAAGTTAAACAGCAAAGACAGCCAACGAATGTATATGCATAGAGGGACAGAAAGAAAGTGGACGGAGAGAGAGAGAGAGAGAGAGAGAGAGAGAGAGAGGGAGAGATAAATTTAAGTTTGTATTTCCAATTTTATTGATATGTCTGCCAAGTAAATTCATTAGTTGATAAGATATATCTGCAGTTGTCAGAATCGTTGCGACATTTTGTATTGACATAAAAGGGGAATTTATAAATGCTTTCATTCATTTGACATTCGATATTACATTGATTTGTCGAATCTTAACTGCTATTGTATCTAAGTTCCTTGAGTTTAATATGCATACCTATTTATATTGACCTATTCGGTAGAGGTCCTGAGTTCATTGAGGTCAGCCAGATATTGTGAGAGATGAGCAGGTTTATCTATAATATTTGCATATCTTAAGAGTAGTATAACTTGTATACCAATTTGTATAAGCCTAGATGACACAGGTCCTGAGTTCCTTGAGGTCAGCATGGATTTGTAAGAAACCCATAGATATTCCTATCATTTTCTTATTTGTTGGCTATATTTTTCTCATATTTCAATTTGTATTGACCTAGCTGCTAAAGATGCTGAGTTACTTGAGGTCATTTGCAAATTGTCTTAGCTTCAGTTGCCATAGAACCTATGCTAAAATGTGATTCGTTAGTTGGTTTATGGTAAATAATCTTCTTATATTATAATTCTACAGTTATAATTCACATAGCAATGCGCATTGAGATAGCTGCTATAGTTACCGAGTTTCATGGGATTTGCAACAACTTTTGAGCATCTCTCTCTCTCCTATTCCCCTTCTCTCCTGCTCACTCTAACTATCTTTAATACATACCAAAAAAAAAGAGGGAAACCAGAAAAGGGAAATAAGACACTGAAAGCCAAATTGACAGACGCCATCGGGGCTTTGACTTTGACCCTGGATGGGGCAGAGATAGTGGGTGAGGCGGGATGGGGGAGGCGTGGCAGGTGACTTGACAGCAACGCTTGGATATGAAAGTTATCTGGATTTCGATTTCAATTTGTAGCCAGCAGATCTCGAGAGCTAAACAATACATGAAAATGCCAAAGGACTCAACGATTCCGTTATGGCTGTGGCAACTCAAAGGGTTGTTCTATCTGCCACAAAATGTGGCAACTTGTTGTTGTTGTTGTTGTTGTTGCTGCTGAAATGAAATGAAACGAACCGAAAGCCAAGCACACGCACAGTCAGACAGACGGTAAAATTATTATGTTCAAAGTGAATATTACGTTAACCGTAACATGGGTCTACCAAGCCGCCACACAGACAGAGAACGATGAGAGAGCGAGCGAGCGTGAGAGAGGGAAGAGGCAGAGAAAGTGAGGCAGAGAGATAGACGCCGTGGAAGGCAGTTAAAAGTGAAAACATGCGGCAAATTGTAGTTAAATATTAAGTACGTGTCCTATTGAAGGAATATTATGATTATTTTCCCGCATCTGGCTAATTCGCTTAAGGGCGTGCCTAGCTGTGAGCGACGGTGGCGGGGGCGTGGCAGCTGCTATATAAGCTCGTTGGCAATAGTTACAATGGGAAGATGGCTCGAAGCATAGCGGGAGAAAATAAAAACTATTTGAAGTAGCATCAAAGAGATTTATCCAATGAGTGGAAGCAGAATGGAAGTGGGAGAAACTAGAGGTGGGACCCTGACAGAGAAATGGATTATAGAGGGAGAGAGACAGAATGAAATAGAGTAGAGAGTGATGAGAGTGAGACAGATGCAAAAGGACAGAACGATGAGAGTTATAGTACACTTATTGGCAAAGATTATAAGAAAGCGATGAAAGAGGGAGAATACGGGAGAAAATTGCGAAAGAGAGAGAGAGAGAAGTGAGAAAGACAGAAAGAGATATAGATATATATAGAGAGAATATGAATTAGAGTTTGAGAGGAAAGAGAATGACAGAACTTGGAATGAATAGAGATTTGTAGAGCTAAACATTATGTAGTTAAATATGAAGAGAGACAGAGAGAGAAAGAGAGGCTATGAAAGAAGTGAAGACAATGAAGACAAGCAGAAGCATAAGAGAGAGATAGAGAGATTTTGCCTGACTTTATTGCGATCAAATTTGGTTGTTGTAATGATTTCCATTTATAGGGTAGCTCCTAGTCGGATAAACCAAGTCAAGCTGCTGAGCATTGATTTCAATCTAGTGAATCCAGTCTTGCTTTATGCCTGGATTGCTTCACTTATTGAATCGTGCACATTTATAGGGTAGCTGCTAGTCGAGCAGGCACACAGTTCTCTCGTTCGTTTGGTCCATTTGTAAATGCAAAATGCCATCATTTCGGTTTCACTTTCTTTACTTTGTTCCTGCTGTTGTTGCTGGTTAATCCAGCTCCTCCAACATGAAGGTGCGCCCACACATGCTGCCACGCCCCCTCCCTCCGGCCCCTGCACCCCAAGCGGCGAAATTGTTGAGCATGAAAAGTGCTTTGCCACTGAGCGCCGAGCACTGCAGGCAGCAGACAGCTGCAACTAGTAAAGCCTTAAAGGGCAGGCGAACACAATTCGAATTGTCCTTTTCACTGGGCGTGTGTGTGGGAGAGTGAGTGTGTGTTTGGGTCAGTTGTGGGTGCGGCTTTAATAACAGCGTAAATTGCGTAAGCTACCAACAATCATTAATAACTTTTCTGCACCTGAACGCAACCAAAAACAGAAGCTGCCAAAGCTGTGGGTGGTCGAACAACAAAAGAGCAATAAGGAGAAAGGACGAGAGATGGTGAGAGGAAGGGGGGGCACTGGTGATGGAAGTAGAGGGAGAGAGCATGAACGATGTGAGGCAACCCAATGTGCGTATGGTCGATTTTATTGTGGTAAAAACAACATGTGTATGTGTGTCTGGCTGAGTGTGTGTGTGTGTGTTTGTGTATGACTGAGTGTGTGTGTGTGTGTCACAATTGTTTGCCTTTTGCCGTCAGCTGCTGCACACACACACACACACACATGCACTTACAGGCACAGCTTGACATGAGCAATTGTATATGCTGTGTGAATATCCTGGATATGCATGCTGATGGGGTATGCAGGACTGTTGATTTGATACAGATGTACCATAAGCATATGTCTTATAAATATACACACACATAGTCAGCTAAGTCTAGACAGAGCTCTGAGAGCAAAGTACACGGATTAAATATTTGGGTATGATAGAGAAACTAGAAACATACTAACAACATTTCACTTATTAACATTCAGCTCTTCATCTGTAGATTGAACTTTAAGCTCTAAGCTCTAGGAAATCAGAGATCAAAGTTCTTAGAGTATATATTTCGATATAAAATAGCCAAGTTTTACTCTCTATAGGTCTGTGAATATGTCTTACACAACTCGAATAGCTCAGAAGTTGCAGCTGTTGAATCGGACTAGAACTCGAAAAGACTCAACAATTATCATAGCTATATGATAGAATATCTATACCTATTTAGATTCCATATATCATATATCTACACATAAATAGATTTAGTCATACACTTATACTATCTTGAGATGTCTGGCAGTTGGATATAGATGGCCTTGAGATATTTGTATAAATGATTCAACTAGTTGAAGCTGCCAATGCATTGCAATGCTAGATACTTCCTTAAGAGAACGGTAGTCTGAGTACAGGGTACAGCCTTGCTAAGAGCACTCTCATGTTTCATAGACACACACACACACACACACACTTGCATGCACATGTGGTATTTGCTGCTGCCTTTTAATTATTGATTTTAGCATTGAGGTGATTAATATTTTTGGAACGTATCCATAAAATGGCACAAATCAAGTCAAATGGCCCCGAAGTGGTGCTTGATTCTTTTGTATTCGGCATTATAATTGCATTTCCTTGTTACGTCGCCATTGTGCGTGTGTTTGTGTGTGTATGTGGCAAGCTGTAGACTATAGCACCGCAGGCCAAATGACAAGTGCAACATAAACTGCACTTCAATTTGCTAAAATGCGAAAACATTGCATCAACAGCAACAGCAGCAGCAGCAGCAGCGCCCTCTGGCGTACGAATTGTGCGAAATCATCATTTGTGTGAGCTCCATGAAACTTTGCGTAATTTTCATCACTTGTAATTAATGCATGGACAAAGCTGATTGAATATTGAGAGCTTCAATTGAATATAGAAAATTGTATATTTTATGACGAACAAAGAGAACCTTGGCTACAGAGTAGGATTAGTGGTAGTAGCCCCGGTACGTGCAAAGCTCTATGCTTCTCAGTATGTTTTCTCGGTATTTCATTCTTTTCTCTCTCTCTCTTTCTTTATCTCTTTTCAGTATGCAGTCTTTTATATCACTAAATCTCTAGCTCTTTAGCTTGTTAAGCACATTCTCTCTCTCAATATCTCCCACTTTCTCTCTCTCTGTCTCTCTCTCTCTCTTTGTCTCTCTTTCTTTTTTATGGTCTGTTTGGTTAGATGTACATCAATATTTGTATAAACACCGCCTCTAACTCTCTCTGCCTCGCTCTCTCTGTTTCACTTATGCTTGTCTTTATACAAATCGGTGTTTCCTCTTCACTCCTACTAACTAATATACCTTATTTGTCTCCCATCTACTCTCTCTCATCTACTCTATCTCATCCACTCTGTCTCATCCACTCTCTCTCTCTCTTCCACGCTTTCTTTCTCTCTCTCTCACACACACACTCTGCCCGTTTTTCTTTTTCAATCAAAAGTTAAAATGCAACTTTAGATCCGATCAAAGTTTGTTTGCCAGCTGAGGTTTTACTTTTAGTTTCGCCCACCAAGTGGAGCAGGCGTCGGCTGCGCAAGTTATTTTATTTTGATATTTATGCTCTCACATATTTGTAATTACAATTTGTAATTGTGTCGTCATTTAATTAGAGCAACCGTTGCCCAACTGTTGCCCAACAGTTGGCCGCCCAAGGGGAAACTTTGTGGCTGCTGCTGCTGGCTCTGTTTGCCTACGTGTGTGTGCGCGTGTGTGTTTGTATTGGTGGATAGGTAACATGGCAAATATAATGCGAACCAGGCGTAAATTACAACGACTCAAATATACAGCCATGCCTCCACCGCCCACATTTACATATGTTCGTTCGTTTTTTTTTTTATTTTATTTATTTTTTGCTTTTCTGTTGTTGTTGTTTTCTTTTTTTTTTTGCTTTTTGGGCATCAATCTTCCTCCATCAGTGTCAGAATGGAACCCCAATGACGATGGCGATGACACAGCATCCGCTAGAGCTTTATGGCACCCCCCCCCCCCCCCCTCACACACACAAACATACGCACACACACACACACACATAGACGCACAACGAGCTCATATAAAATAAATGAAATATCATTTTGCTGCCATTTCATAATTTTGTTGGCCAATATTTTCCTCTCTCTTTCGCCCTCTCGCTCACTCTCGTGGTCCCCTCTCTCTCTCTCTTTTTCTCTCTCGCGCTATTTATTGTCATTTGTGGCTCAGTTTGTGCGACTTCAAATAATAAATTAATTATTTATTTACATTGCCATTAATATTAATTTCATGTTTTTTGTTTGGTCGCCTTCGCCGCATTTCCCTTTGAAATTTCATTACATCTCGTAGAATTTTTATTGAATTTTCATTATTCCATTTTATACAGACGAAAGCGTAAAAAACAACAAATATAAATAGTTATATATATTTGATTGATAAAAAATTTGCGAATAAATTTTGTAAAAGTTGTATACCCAGAATTGTATTGAAAATTTGGGTTAAAGTAGAATCGAAACCGAAGGAAAACGGAAGTCACAGTCTCAGTCTCAGTCTCAGTCTCAGTCTCAGTCTCAGTCTCAGTCTCAGTCTCAGTCTCAGTCTCAGTCTCAGTCTCAGTCTCAGTCTCAGTCTCAGTCTCAGTCTCAGTCTCAGTCTCAGTCTCAGTCTCAGTCTCAGTCTCAGTCTCAGTCTCAGTCTCAGTCTCAGTCTCAGTCTCAGTCTCAGTCTCAGTCTCAGTCTCAGTCTCAGTCTCAGTCTCAGTCTCAGTCTCAGTCTCAGTCTCAGTCTCAGTCTCAGTCTCAGTCTCAGTCTCAGTCTCAGTCTCAGTCTCAGTCTCAGTCTCTCTCTCTCTCCCTCTCTCTCTCTCTCTCTCTCATGCAATAGTCGTGCTTTCCCTTTTCAGCTAAAACTCATAATTTTAATGCAATAATTCACTTACCTCGGCATAAACAAATTGAAAAACTTTTTCCAGCAGCTTTCACTTTACACTTTTTCCTGTGTCTACCTAAAGCTCAGTTCAAACTTGGACGGGCGAACGGACGACCGGACGTACAGCCGAATTGAGAGGGACAGACGGACAGACAACGTATGCACACATGTCCGTTGCTAACTTTTTCTTTTTTCATTCCTCTTTTATTTTATTTTTTTGGGTATGCCACAAACTTGCATATGTAGAGGGATATACGAGGCAAAGTTTTATTTGCTGTTTTTTTCTTGTGTGGAAAGCCACGAAACCGGGCAGAAAGCAGGGAAAAGGGAAGGGAAAGGGAACCACAAAATAAACGGACTATTCCATGTTTAAGTGCTGCGTTCAAAATGATGAATTTCATGGCACTGGCTTACGAAAGTTTTAAGCTGAATCCAAAAAAAAAAAAAAATAAAAAGAGAGAGAACAAAAAACGAACATGAAACAAGTTTGTCATTGAGCTTAGAGAGCGCCTTTGTCATGTTCCCCCCCTTAAAAAAAAGAGGAGAAAAACAAAAATTAAACGGAAACATCTGAGAAACAACTTTGAAATGATCGCAATAGGGACTTTAAATTGAGCCCCAGCTGAAAGCCGAAAGTCGATTGAAATTGAAAATACATGCTGACCGAGACTACAAAAGGAAGTTTCATCGAAAAAGTTCATAGACTCTTAAAGCTCAGCAGAGTAATAGACTCTTTAGGACAGAAGTTGATTAGCGAGTATCTATGTAGAGTCGTAAGTATTTTCGATTCATTTTATCTTATATCTAAAGAGTTCTACTCCCAAGGTTCCCTTCTCCACTTATAGCATAATATTCTTAAGGGATAAAAATGTATAAATTTTCCATGGAAAGGAGGTATATCTAAGATTATATAAAGTACTTCGCTCATTAGCTTTTATATGTGTATGTGCTTATACACGCGTATAAGACATCTCTTATACAACCTTCATCAGTTAACAAGGCGTGTCTGAGCACTCACTAACGTCTAGATATAACGACAATTTTCAGACAAAACTCTTATACAATACACCCACACAAATAGCCTGGATGATAACCTAGGCAAAAGGCTTCTCTTACTGAAAGTTGATTATCTATATCATCGAAAAGTCTCTCCTCATATGTATATGTATATGCCATCCCTTTGTATACCTTCAAGCTCTTAGAGTAATATGAGTTTGACTGAGTGACTGATATATCTATAGCGTCAAGTAAACAGCTAGTGAAATGTAGCTAATATATATTATCTTATTTGTGCTCACACGCACACTCTTATACAAAACTCTTATACACTTCAAATAGCAAGTGAATTATGGGCGAAATTGAAATGATGGCCGCACAAACATGACATTTAAATGCAACACACAGTTGCCCAGTTAATTGAATTCAATGCTGTACATACACACACACACACACACAGAGAGAGAGAGAGAGAGAGAGAGAGAGAGAGAGAGAGAGAGAGAGAAGGAGCAACGCTTACCTGGCGCAGGCATTTTTGCGTATATAATTTAAAATTGTGTTTGCGCTTGAGCTTAGGCCCAGTCCCAGTCCCAGTCCCAGTCTCAGGCCGTAGCCTTGGCTCAAGCCCCCAGCAACAATCCCGCATTCTGCCCAAAAATAAAAAGACAAGACCCAGCCACAGCCTACCCCAGTCTCAATCTCTTCCCCGCACTCGCAGGGCAGCGACTGGAACCAGCTAAAATATTTCTATCAAATTTCAATTTGTTGAAATTTGTTTTTTACAATTTCGTAAAAGGGCGGCTCAAGCGACAAAACAAGTGACAGCAAAAAGAGACAGAGTAGGAGAGAGAAGAAGAGAGACATGGGAGAAAGAGACAGAGAGAGAGAGAGAGAGTGTGTGTGCGTGAGGGTGAATTTAGATAACTGCGAGTCGAAAGCTGCCTGCCACATAATTAAGCTACGTTTCAAAAACTTTGGCGAAAGCCCACAAAAGCCCAGCCAAAACGTAATTAGAAAAACACTCAAAAAAGATAAATATGCTTATATATACGCAGATATATGTATATGTATGTATATGTATGTATATGCAAGATATGGCATATGAAAAGAAAAGAAATTCGTAGAAGCGACACAACAAAGTAAGCAGTTTGTCATGCGGAAAAGGAAGTGGGATTTAAAGAGGTATATATTAGGCATAGATATAAAAATACATTTTTATGCATAATTAATTGCCTGACTTCGGTGGGGCGAGAGGCTGGGTGGTGGGGAGGCATTTATATGAGGCCAAAGGGGTGGATTGAAACAAGTTTTTAGCTTGGCCCAATGGGAGGGCCTATGCGATACTAATTACCGGACAGTGCAGACGGACGGACTGGCAGCTGATGTGACGGCAAAGTTTTGAAGAGCGCTGCAGCAGAGGCAGGGGCAGCGGCAGCGGCAGCGGCAGAGGCAGAGGCAGTAGCACTTAAGCCGCATTAAATGGGGATTTTGTTTACATTTTTACTCATTACTTTGATGGCAGCGCCGACTGAGGACAGCGACTGAGCCAACAGCAGCAGCAACAACAACAACAACAACAACCACAATATTGCCACAAATCTAGCTAATTTGTTTGTGCTCACATTGCGTGCCCCACACACTAGGCACGCCCTGTCAGCTATCGGCCACAATGGTCAGGCTAGTCCCTGGCAGCGCTGCACATGCGAATAGAAACACAAACGTTAAATATGCAAATGGAGAAGCTAAAGCAACAAATTCAATTTGCTGTACAGCTGAGCTATACGAGCAGTAAAATGAATGCCAGTGCAGAAATTGGATATATTTGAATTTCATACAAGTGCTTTACTCATGCCATTATGTAAAAGAATGTGACATTAAACAAATATAATTTATCTTAAAGATCATTACTCCACTTTCTTCATTCTTATACATACAATATCATAACTATACTTGAGCAGATGTTTAAGCTGTCTACAATGTGCAGATCTTCGAAAATTAGTCTAAGCCTGAGATCATCTGAGAGCCTCTCACTATATAGTATAGCTGATATAGCTATCAACTGCATCTATTCAGTTGGGCCGCATTGTGCTGGGAGAGATGGCGAATAGTCCAGGTGCGTCCAGGCAGTTAATCAAATATTGAAGTGCTGTTCACTGACTGCCTAAACCCTATAAATGTTGCAGGGGAAGTGAGAGAACTATTTGAATTTCGCAAGGGTATCTATTGGTCGCTCAACACTTGAATAAGCTTTTCGTAATAGTACAATTTATTTAAAATATATTTGAATCTATACTCTGTAATTATATATATATGTATATCTATATACCCTGTAGCTCACATTTTTTATATTTAACTTCTTTTATAATTACGTACAGCTATATACCCTATAACTCAATAAAGTTCTCATATATGTACATGTACATGCGTACATGCAGTATACGACTGATATGTACGTAGTATCTGCTTGTCCTTCAGCATTGAATACTCTGAATACTCATGATATAGTATCCAGGTCTACTTATATCTGCTTTATAAATGTACACTTGCTGAGCTTTGAAACTTGCGTGGTATCTGCCAGTCCATCAACATGTTAAGCCCATGCTCGCTTTGCTTTTGACTCTGTTGAAGTTGAGGCCAACTGGCGACGTGGGCGCCGCCTTCGACCTTTCCGCTTTGTGACTCGATCTGTGCTTTGTCCAAATGGCAACAAGCTACACACACTTACACATACACACACACATACATGTATACGCAGCACGTCACTAATTGCATCGTTAGCATTAGAATTTCGTCCTGTTTATCCTTGTGTGTCCCGTTCAGCTGTTGAGCGCTCTCGGCTGCTGATTTAAAGCTTTCATTTGCCACGCTCGCATGCACCTGAATTTATTTATTTATGAACTTTGAGGGTCGCCAGGCCGCATTTTCTGCTTCTGCTTCTTCATCTCATTTCATCTTCTTTATTATTTCTGCTTTCACGTATTGATTCACTTGAAGTTATATTTGCTCGCCAGTCAGCTGCTTACATACGCAAACACACACACACACACACACACACACACATACGCAGCTCTTGAGCTCCTTTAGGAAAGCTTTTCACCAGAAATCAAATGAAATGTTTTTTGGTAACATTTGCTTTAGAGTTTAACTCCAGCGGTTAACAAGATTTGATTTATATTTATTAATTTATTTGTTTAAATTATTCAATTTATGAACAATATTAAAAAGCTATTCAAATTCTTTGACATGGTATAAGAGTTTTCATCTCTTCACTTGGAATTCCCGAAGAGCCTTGTACAATCCATGGCTCATTTTCTTATACTTACATGATAATTAGCTTAGCATCAAGTACTAGGCCTTGACAAATGTACATATACTGTCTAGAGTTAATAAATCTAGACCAAAGTGTATTGCCAAATAGACTAAGTATAAGAGTTCTCTACCGTTAGACGTTACACGTTATACTTAATAAATAATTCAGATCATAGACAATGTGATATAAATATTATCGTAGGCCAATAGGAATTAGAGAATTAGATAAGAGAAATAGAGCGAGAGAGAGAGAGAGAGAAAGAGAGAAAAAGAAAGAGTCAATCAATCAGATAGGTATACAATATATGTATATATAATGCCATCAATAGTTGAGCTTAGTATCGGGGTACTAAGCGATTGGTAGAAACTCAATCAGAGAGTATTTTATAATAAATTGTACATCTGTTCAGATAATTTAAATACAATTAATGACTTTTGCAATATTTGTAAAAATTTGCTGTTCTTTGAGCTTGACAACTTTTTAAAAACTTCATAAGGTATAAGATTCTTTTTGCTAATTGACTCAGCAAGAGGTATAAACTCATGACTCATATAATATGCCAGTAGATCTAAACACTTTCATTTCAATTGATTTTCTAGTCAAGTCTTCAACACATTTTAGTATAAGAGTTTTCTGGTATTATATTTTGAATATTTAGACAACGTATACTTAGCTCATATTAGCTTGATACGAGCCAAGTACAAGTTGTCTATATATTCCAATTCAAATATCACAGGCAATGATATCTAATTGATATTAAAAACATAAAATTTTTTTATCAAGTTTTGTTGCCCTAGTAAAAGACTTTTATAAGAACAATTATAAGCCTCGCTTAGCGACTTAGATCTGAAGCTTAACATTCTCCAATAATATTAGAAACGATTAAATTTTACAGGGTATTCGCGTGTGCAGCATTTACTTGCCTTGCAGCTACTTTAATAAATTTATCTGCTATTTTTTCTGTTGTGGACTGAGTGCTGCTCTTGACAATGGCTGCGGCTGCTGTTGTTGCAGCTGTTCTACTGACAGTTGTTGTTGTTGCTGTTTTCAGCTGTTGTTGTTGTTGTTGTTGTTGCTTGTGTGTCCACATTTTAACCGCATTGCTTTGCGGCCCAGTTGTCGCTCGCTGTGTGCTGTCGCGCCTGACAGCTTCTAACTTTATTAGCTCGTCGCTGTCGGCACTGAGTGCGGCCTGCTTTTTGAGAACACCATTCCCCCTCCCCATGCCTGCTCTCTTTGTGTCTCTCTCTCTCTGTGTCTGTCTCTGTCTATGTCCTTCAGGCCCACTCCCTTTCGGTTTGCAACAGGCGTTAAATATGCCAAGCGCCATTGCGGCAAAATGTTCAATTTCCAAGTAGCGTCAAAAATGTTAAACCGCAACAGAGAAGAGAAAGAGAGACTGAGAGTGAGAGAGAGAAAGACAAAAGCAAAGACTAAGAAGAAGAGAATGAAAGGCAACGCATGGGGCGTGGCAGGCGGACAGGCAGCCAGAGAGCTCTTGGCTCTAGGCTAAGGTCCTAGTTTAAAGCCTTGTGCGGCATTAAAGCAAACGCCAAAGTACGCCATCAAAGTTTGAAGTAAGCATTTTAGCTAGAGGGAAACGGGTGAGAGAGACACAGCCATAGAGACTGAGAGTGAGATAGAGAGAGAGATAGAGAGAGAGAGAGGTAGGCATATGAACAAATCTATGCTTCAGATTGACCTGGCGTGTTAGAGTACTTATATAGCATGCATTAAGAAATCTAATAAAGATATAGGAAATAAATGGAGTCTTCTTTCTCCTCAACTCAAATGGCCAAACGAGCAAATACCCTATAATGGCCAATGAAACGTTTTAAGTTGAAAAAAAGACACGTTAATTCTAACTTTAACTACGAACATCTTAGAGCACACATATCAAAGTAAAACAGATAAAGTTGACAGTCTAGCAAATACCCTATAGTCTGGTGTTGCTATTGATGTTGTGTATTTTATATCAAGAGAGCCTTTTCATTGAAACTTGAGCTCTGAATGAGGAGCTCTGCATTTCAAGGTGTGGGACTAATGTATACCATAAAGTCCTGTAGGATATTTTACTGCGAAGCCAAGTATTCAAGTATCTATTGAAACTTTAACCAAGGGAAACGAATTTGCAATTAGTGTAATAATAATTCACCGGAACTTGTGGATACCATATAAATTCTTATGCTTGCCATGGGCAGGGTATACTTATAAATAAACTAGGCCACTCAACTTGAGTATTTATACATGAAACAAGGACTGTTCCAGGAAATTTGGCTAATAGTAAGGAGGAAACTGCTAAGCTCAAGTAGTTAAAGTGCTTAGACTGGCATATACCCTATAAACTGTGTCCACAAAGTTATCTACATTAACTTTATAAGCAAACTAGCTGAAATGGCCAGACCAGCAAATACCCCTTATATAACTCTAATATTGGGAGGTTTCTTGGAATTTGAACTAAAAGTGGAGATTGATAACTGAAAAGAGCTAGACCAGCAAATGCCACACAATAGCCTATCAGATTCTTTCAAAAGCTCATTGAGACATCAGAGAAAAATATAAATGAATATTTTCTGAGAAAAGCATGCCCCAATTTGACTAATTACTTAGCTGTCTAGCTGCAGCAGCTGGACTAATAGACACCCTATAAAATATAGACTACTTAATTGATATGTTAGCCTTGTTTCCACACTTGTTTGCCATCTACTCTGATCTGATGAGCTTGGCTCCACAAATATCCCAGACAAATAACTCAAGAGCTACATCACTTATAGCTTCAAAATAGATGAATGTTGGTAAAACCTTTGCTAATTGTATTGCTTGCCACTTACCTTTTCCTCGGCTGGCTTTAACAGGTATTTAGATTATTCCACAACATTAACGCTGTGGCCCTTGGGCGCTCTTTTGGCTCCCCCATACAAAAGTTGGCCGACAAGTGGCTGGAGTTAATAGCCTGCAAAGTGTCCCAATTCGGATGTCAATGTCGCAACAAAAGGTTAAACGGAACAAAAATTACAATTTTCAAATATCTCAAAGTGTCCCGAGGAAAAGAAGAAAAGTTTTTTTATTACGTTTCCCAGCAAAGGGTTGACGAGCGACCAAGCGAACGAGGCCAAGCAGACTCCCCGAATACCCTACATACAAGTGAGACAATAGAACAGTTTAGCTGTGAATTGAATCACAATGACAATTTATATATATATTTATATATGTATTTATATATGTATATAAATATTTATATGAATATTTACTCAATATCTCTACTGCCCAAACTAATATGCCTTCCGTCGCATGTAGGGTGTTCAATCAAAAAAAAAAAAAAAACATTAGCTGGCAACCCAGGCCCTTGCCTAGCCTACCTACGTCCACTACCTCCAGCCCCTGGGCAGTGGCTCGATTACATTCCACGGCGTCCACTCGAGCCGAGTCGAGAGCAAATAACTAAATATCAAATCAACATTCGAGCGCTTGTAAAATGATAATTAAATGCCTCCAAATTCCTTGTCGCAGAATATAATGAAATTCCGCAACTGCTCGCAAATAATTAGCCAACATCAACATCATAAACATTGAAATTACGATGGCAATTACAATGCGATGCGATGCGATGCGATGCGATACGATGCGGAGTGGCACAATTAAAGCAACTTGTATTGACAGAGAATACGACAAATGAAATATGTATATTGTATAATTGAAAATCTAAGTGATATCGAATTACACCCAGTGCACAGCAGGAGGACGAGCGTAGCTGACTGCCCAATGCTCGCTCACCGCGCCATTGAACCATGGTTGATAGGGTCTATGGAGTAGATCAACTGAAATCGTATCAGAAAACTGTCAAAACCGTTATCTTACTCTTGCCACGCCCCTCTTCAGAGGCGTCTATAGAGTAGCTGAACTGTAATTCAACTGTAATAAAATTTGCAGTCTTTGGCTTTCAATATTTTATTAGACAAGCGCAGGGCAGCAAGACTACTT
Organism: Drosophila mulleri; assembly: GCA_035047565.1. NCBI lineage: Eukaryota > Metazoa > Arthropoda > Insecta > Diptera > Drosophilidae > Drosophila > Drosophila mulleri. The sequence continues at coordinate 186,560 of JAWNPK010000033.1, forward strand.
TCGACATTTGACTATCGATAATATAGATACTTAGCTCAAATGTTATCGATATTTAAGTATATTACTATCCACTCCAATTCCTAGTCAATATACCCGCTTCCTCATTTCCGTAACGAGCACCAACAATTTTCTCTTGCCTGCTCAATGAATTTTTGAAGCGCAACAGAATTTAAGCTCCAAAGTGCTTAAATCTCAATGCAAACAAGTTTTATTTGCAATTAAAATTAAAATACAAAATGGAAACGAGACTTGAAAGGACTCTCTACAAATTTAAGAACTACTTTATAGTTATATATGTATAATACTGCCAGAGCCAAAGGTTAATTGGAATATGTGTATGTACGTATTTTCAAAGAGCACGCTAAAGGCAGAGTCCAATAAGAAATGTTATTTTCCCAATGGGAACAGACAGAAATGCCAGATGTACTACATAGTAATATCCACATATTTAGCGAGGATTATTTATAGGTCTCCTCATTCCCATTAGCTTCAACTCGTGCTGTATTCTTGCCATGGTTCACATAAGCCTCAACTGATGTCATATGTCTAACATTACAATCTTCAAATCATGAAAAATTCTCTCTTTAAGCATTCACAAATGAGTTTCCAATTGAAATTGCTTTAAAGACGATTTTTAATGAACATAAACATTTCTTATTGGGATTTTCCGCTGACTGGCATTTTTCTGCGAATCTTCAACTCTAGGAAAAGAGCTCCAGTACATATTATTATTGGAATTGTTGTCAGCTATTTCTTAGCTTTTCTTGGAATCCTAAATCAGTTTGTATATCTCTTCTTATTGGCATTGCAATGTTTTCTCTTCATATCTAATAGAATTATCTGATAAGCCAGTTGCACTTTAAGCTCTGATTAAAAAGAGAAATGCAGCACTTGTGATGCAACCTTACACTTGCTCACGCTCTTCCAATTGCCATGGTATAGAATGAGCTCTAATTTGTTGCTAATTGGACACCAGATCTGGCTCATGCTTGGCTCATTTTGTTGTTCTGCCCAATGCAAAACTTGCCGAAACATAATTAATTGCTTAATTAATGTTTAATGATGCAGCCACCTGGACAAAGCCAATCGGAACGTGCAAGACACACACTTTTGAATGATTGTCTAGAGTAGTGCAACTGAACGACTGAGCACTCAGTACTAGACAGAACAATTTAGCGATAAACTTAATATCAACATCTAAATGAATAATGCTACATGTTAATGAATAGAGTTATAATGGAAGGCACTAATACTACCGAAGCTACGACAGATACAGCAGCTTCGTTAGTATTAGTGCCCCCCATTATAACACTGCTCTACTCTGCTCTTTGTTTCTACGAGCTCTCATTATCACTCGGTTCACTTGCTAACAATACTCTTAGTTGTGACTCCTTCTGTCAGAATCTCTTTTTGTGAACGCATTCCACTCGTTTATCGAAGTCATAGCGACCCTAGGCAATGTACAGCAGTTGTCGACACCGTCAATATCACTCCAATACGGCATATGTAAATATGAACACAAACATCATTGGGACACTCATAAGCAAATGACAAAACTCAATGAATATGCTAATATCAAGAGCTGCTCACTATCGATAACTACTACTATGGCTATCGAAAACAGCATAGCATCTGTTCTACCTCTATATGTACATTGACATATTTTTCTAATTATTGAAATGATTCGACTAACAATTCTTGTTTATGTAGTACAAAATGTAAAAGCAAAAAGGAAAGCTAAGAACGAAGTGGGACGGGGCCTTGGTGGGCGGTGCGGTAGAGGCCATGGCAATGGGACTGGGATTGGGCGCTAGCCTAGGGGGGCGCATGCGTTATTTTAATGCTAATGCAGTAACAACAAACGGAAACGACGGCTGCCATGAAGAACAACAGGCGCAAAGCAACAGGAAATGGCGCATAAAAACGAATCGGGCGAAACGGAAGGAAATGCTTTAACAATATGAAATTCCTGCCTGCCTCGATATATGCCTCGCTGACTGCCCGCCCGTCGGCATATTCGACTGTACTCCAGAAATTATTATTATGATTTGTCCCTTCGATTAGCGTTGGTAAATTAATCAAAACGTGTGCTGACTACATTTTGAGTGTTGGCAAATGTTTTCATAATTTATATTGTATACATAGATGTGTATATATATAGGTGCTAGAAGCGTTTTCAAGCACTTTCAGTCAAATTAGTGAAAATAAATGCCTTTCGAATATTTGTGTATTGTAAATAGTTTCTCATCTCTAATATACCTTCAATTTCTGTAATTTTACTTAAAAATATGTTTATCCAGTGTTGGAATACGCGCCGGCTAACCAAACACTCCATCGAAATACATATATAAACATATTCTCAAAAATTTGAATTGCAATGCAATTTATAATATTACTTTAAGTTAGAGTAGAACTGTCCTTATGGGTGAAGTAGAGCTAATCATAATATATCTATTGCTAACACTCGAAAAGCGAGTAAGCTATATAAATTTATATGCAGGGTATTCCCTCTGCATTATGTAGTATATAAACAGAAAAATATTTAAAGATGCTTTAATAAACCTCATTAAATATTCATCTACTATCCTTAATATCAATTTGGATAATAAATTTTAATAAATTAGATCATTAATTTGATTAGAAATTTGACTGCTTGTTGAAGTTTAACCAATAGGCGTATGGCTTCACTTAGTGCTAATTGTTCTCTATGGCCGTGTTTAGTGCCTTTGATACTCGCTCAACGGAATATTAAGAGAGTATAGAGTGCGAGAGGGAAAGAGATAGAGAGAGAACGTGAGGGAGAGGGAGACTGGGTGGTTTATTAGTGCAGCTCCATAAGGAATTGAAGTTCCAGTAACTGGAGGACAGACAGAGGGAGGAGAAAGAGATAGAGAGAGAGAGAGAGAGAGTAAAGAGGGAAGCAGGCAGTAGTGGTGGAAAACAGCGAGAGGCGTGGGGAAGTGGGCAAGTCAGGCATGTAGGCGAAGCAGGAAAAGGCAACGAGAGCGACAGGTTAATGCTTTTTTGCTCAAGCTCAGCCGTTGGCTGTTGTTGTTGTTGTTTCATGGCAGTTTTTAATAACGGACTGACAGGCAACTCGATGCGGCGGCTGCTGCTGTTGCAGCATCAAATTTTATGGCCACACTTAAACAAATACACACACACACACACACACACACACACAAACACACACACAACAGAGAGGAGATGATGTGAAACGCTTGGGCTTGCGTTTAATGTGCTCGACACGGCGGCAATTAATAAACGAGCTACTTGCAATGCGATGGGGCAGATTTTTATGTGGCTCATAACGCTTTCACTTTTTTTATAGTTTACGCATAAAGGCGCTAGATAAATAAAAGCGAAAAACAGAGACAGAAGGAGAGAGAGTGAGAGATAGCGAGAGAGAGAGAGAGACAGACGCTTCGGTAAGACAAAAGTTGGCTATGGAAATTCTCATATTGCTAAAATTGTAATTTCTCTGCGGTGCGAAGTTCGTCCAGATTTTGAGTGGAAACCGCATCATAAGCTGTGGAAAAAAGAAGAAACGAAAATGAAAACGGAAAGCAAAATGAAACTGAATGTCAAAAAATATGAAATTCATGAATTTCGTGAATTCTATGGCAGAAGCCAAACACATCTTCCAGCCCAAAATGGAATTCGTCATAAAAGAGCATTAGCACGCTGGAACTGTCTAAGCTTAATGGACAAAAATCTGTGAATTTACAGTTAAAACCAGTTGAAGCGTAACTTTGTGCGAAGATTGAATGACTGAAAGAATGAAGCATTGATGGAGCGATTGCCCAGCTGTTTTGCCGACTGATAATAGTCATAATGATAATGCTAGATCTATTGTGAAAGAAAATGCAAGCAAGTACAAAATAATTTCAGATTTCGAATGATTCATAGTCTTTTATGGATTTTTTCTCCATCTTCTCCCTATTCACAATTAAGGGGGAAATCTCATAATAGTTGTAAGCAACTTAATGTTATCGATAATTGCTATCGATAATAGTAAAACTTTGCACTGAATTTATTCAGATATTTTTCGCTTGCTCATCAAGCCTCTCAAAAATCCAAAATGGAAAGGAAAAACTTATAAGATATATCAAAAATGAATTTCTTATCTTAAGTCACTCAAATTGCAGTTGCTACAGCATTTTTCCGAGTGTTAAACTTGCCAAAATGGTTAAAGACTTTTAAATAAAAAATAAACAAGAAAAAAAAGAGACACACACGCACAAATTAGTCTTGAAAATGCTGTGGAAACGCTTGATAAACTAAATAAGATGTTGGAAAAAAGAGAAGAAAAAGTCTAGTGAATTTTTTATAAAAAGTATTTGAAGTGCAAAACTTAAGAAATTTTTGGCTGCATTCAATGTAAATGGGCAAAGAAGGGTATATTGGGTTTGAAGTTAGCTTGCAGAAGGTAAAGTAAGTAAAGCTATAAATATACTCTTGATCAATTGAATCAGTCGAGTTATTTGCCGACTATTTATAGATGACTGCATATCTCGAAAACTATTGAAGCTACAGACTTCAAATTTGATATAGATATTCATGTTTACCACATGCAGCTTATGCATATTTCTTTTTTTGATAGCTAACATCGATAAAAATCGATAGCAGCATTGTCAAGCATTATGATTATGAAATGTTCGGAATGTGGATATTATTTTCATTTCTTTTTAATATCTTAAAGCAATAACTCATGACTGATAGAGTCGCTCTATCTGGCTGCTGGGTATATGTGAGTCGTACACACCCATTTCAAGCACCCTCTCACTTGTTTTCTCTGCTATACTAAACTCTTGCCTGAAGTGGTTTCAGCTGAAGCAGCTGTTGGAACTGGCAACAAATTGCTTAAATAGTTGGCAAACTTTCACATTTTTCGCTGCTTGTTGCCAACTGTCGCCTGTTGCCATTGCCCGTTGCCCGTTGCCCGTTGCCTGTTGCCTGTTGCCTGTTTGGTAGTCGCTTTTCGGCTGCTGCCTGAAAAATCTTGAGTTTTCGCTTTTGAATATTAAGCGAGCTTTCATTAGAGACGACTCTTGGCAGACGCAGCGAAGTGCTTTACTTCAAAATGTTGTTGATGACCAGCCAAGTGAACGACATGAAGAGGGGCCAAGAGCCGCTAAGTGGTGCCAGAGGGGGCAGGAGGCGTGGCGAGTGTAGGAGCAAACTGTGATTCGATTTCAAGTGGCATTCAAGCGTTCGTTGTTGGCGGGCTTCAGCTGTATTCAAGTGTACGCAGAGTATGAGCGAAAGTGAGAGAGAGAGAGCGAGAGAGAGAGAGAGAGAGAGCTGGTAAAGTAAAAGACAGAGCAAGATTGTCTCAAATGGGCTGGGCTGCAAACAATGCCAGCTATGCGAATGCATTTGAATGCATTTTAATGGATGTCAAGTGTAGCATTTGTGTGCGTGTGTGTGTGAAGTGAGCACCGTTAGCCTTGGCAAGGGCAGTGCATGGCCAACAATTACAGCTCACAACAAATTGCAACAATACAACTTTTCAGTTTGTGTGCCAAACGAGCTTCGCGGCGCAGCAGCAGAAGAAAAGCGCGTTAAAGAAAATTGCTGCTAGCAACGACAGATAAAATGCTGGAGGCGAGGCAGGCGGTGAGGAGGCGGCGGAGGAGGACACCGACGGCGCATATGTGGCCAAAAAGGAAGTAGCGAGAGAGAGACAGAAAGAGAGGTGGAGAGCCAAAGGCAAAGGGCAACAATCAAGGACGCGGAACTTGGTCCCGTTCGACCGTGGGACACTAAAATTCCGTTTCTTTTGTTGTTTGTTTTTATTATACGAGCGCTTAAATTGCAAGCATTTTAAATGCCAATGCACATATACTAGGGACACAGACAGATACACACACACACGCGCGCACATTGTCACACAAACATCAAACAAACGTAAAATTATCGCAGCAAAAGCAAAAGCTAAAAGTAAAAGTTAAGTGAATAACACGCAAGAGCATCGCAGTCGAGTATGCCCAGCCGACAGATGCTCGATCGAAGCTTCAAGCCATGGGTGAGTTATATAGCCCAGAAATCTATCTGGCGAGAGGCTCAATTGTAAGCTTATGGAAGTAAGCAAAACTGAGTAATTCGAGACCTGCCATGCCTCCAATGACCATCATAACATCTTAAGGGAACCTAACAGTAGTCTACATAAGTACATGTCTAATCAAACATTCATGTCCAACAAAACCAATATGCTATGCCTTTAAGACTGAACATGTGAAAACGCGCTCAAATTTCGTGTTGTAAAATACTTGAACACAGATTTTTGCTTTGTTTTTAAGATTCTGCTCCACATGCTCAGCTGTTATACAAGCATAAATACTTACATACAGTTGGGCAAACGGAGATTTCTTGAGAATAATACGAGTTTTACTGCGGCATAAAACAGTAAAAGCCGCATAAAAGTATGGCAGTTACCTACAGTCAAATCGTAGTTATATTGTAAATATTTACGTGAATATACATATATGTATATATAGACATATAGGTATAATATACCATATTATATTGTATATAGAATATATATGTATATACAACAGTAAAGATACTCTCTAGATTGTATAATTTATAAATATATATATGTTTGTGTGTGGGTGTGTGTATCACTGATTGATAAAGTAAGTGACCGAAAGATGAGATGTTTGATTGACAAACTGACTGATTGATAGCTGCCTATGCATGCTGTAAAACTCTCAAGAAACTTACTGATGATTGATTGACTCAGGTGCTTAATTGATTGACTTCCTAGCTAGGCTTAGAATGCCTAACCAAAGATTGATTGATTGATAAACCGCCTAATTGACTACCGCCATAACCAACTGCGACTGAATATATGAATGTCTGTTTGTCTATATGATTGATTAGTTTATGATTGATTGGTTAAACTGACTGCACGATAAATTGGTTGACTGATTATCTTTGAGGTTTATGAATAGACTACTCGATTGACAATCGGACTGTGTAGCGCAGTATTTACTGATTGATAGATTGATTGATTGAGTGAGTGACTGACGGACAGTATAAGTGCTTGGCAGCCAGTGAAGGACGAGCAATCTGTGAGATAATTTGTACTACTTATGAATTGATTGAGTTTGATTGAATAACTGACTGATTGACTGATTGTAAATACTATGTACATATACAATATTCCTGTGCATGTAGAATATTCTGTAGAAATGTTAATTGTTATTGCATGCAAGTAGTTTCGTAGTGAGTAAACAGACTGAGAACACAGTCTCTTAGTGCCGACAGGCGTATATTTAATCATAGTTTAATAAGATGCGACTAGCTCATAAGGAGCCACTCAACTGGCCGTCTTTAGAGTGCGACATCAATCATAAAGTTATTTATTTTGGACAACATTTAGTTGAGCAGATTTGCGTGGGAGGCGGTAGGGAGATTCATTAGGTTTATCGCCGAGCCACTTAGCTAAGCTGCCCACTGCCCAAAGTAGTTGTTGCTAATGCTGTGCGGCAGAGCAACAAGTCAACAAGTCCACAAATTTCCAGCAGGTATTAAGCAGACTTTCGGTCTGGACGACGACGAAGGGCGACGTGCATTAGAGCCGGCCAGCTAGAGTTGAGGACACCAACACGAGCTCATACATTTTAATTATCATAATGATAATTGCCTTTGCGTTGAGAGTTCTCTGGGTGCTTAGAGAGACAAAGAGAGAGAAAGAGAGAGAGAGAGTGGTAGATGGCTAATTTCTGTGGCATATTGAAGCTATGTCCATTTAATATTTGATCGCCCAACGACTAGAGAGGGACAGAGAAAGAGTGAGGCCGAGAGAGTGAGAGAGAGAGAGAGGAAGACAGAACCTTCGTCGTTCCGCCGTTGCCTTTGATGTAGTCCAGCGTCCTAATTGGATTGCAGCCTTATTAAGTATACGCCATGTTTGCGGCAAAGATTTTTCAGCTTCATCTCTCAGCTGTTGCCTTATTATTATTTATATTATTATTTATTCATGTATTTTTCATAATTTATTTTCTGGTTTGGATTTTCATTTTTCGCCGTTTGGCCGTTTATCAGCTAACGGCTATGTCTGCTCCGCCTATGCAAATGAAATGCCAAGCAAGTTAAGGGCATTCGGCTCACAGTGAAATAATTAAAATATGCTAGCAAAGCCAAACAACATTATCAACAACAAACGGGCCAGCGCCCAAAAGAACACACGCGAAAAAAGAAATAAAAATAAGAAAACAAAATTGATAAATATGCAAATTTAATAGACTTCAGCGGGAGTATTTGCATAAATCTACACAACGCTAAAATAAATAAATAAATTTCCCAAGCGCAAGTTAAAGCGCCCGAACGAAACCCATTCAGAGTCAAACAGGCAAACACACACGCACCCACACGCATATCTACATATACATATATATTCATAGGGGCGGGTATGCACGACTTGCAGATACTCGACGGGATAGGCACAGCTGAACAACTCTGATACATGCTATATGCACAGATATTATAGATAGATATCTATAGATATATAGATGCCTTGAATGAAACCTAGTTCAGAAATATCTACACCCACATATGTATATACAGACGCATTTTATGCAGCTGCTACGCTCGTTGCTCGTTGACAATTGAGTCTTGAGAAGCCTTTGAGTTCTGGCTATACGATATCAATAAAGTATATTCCGGACATGAATATGACACTCTAATGGATGTGTGTGCCTGACTTTAGTACTCGTATTAAGTTATTGATTTTCCATATTAAAAGGATATGAAAATGGTATCCAGCCCAGAAATTTTCATAATCTCTCCAATTCACTTAACAAATTGTTTCTATTTCTATGTTCTTTAAGCTCTGCATCAGAAGTCAAGATGATATATTGATCGATATGAACTGGTGTGTCATATGACCTGAATAACATATACCCTAACTGGTATACACTTTCACGGCATCCATAATATGGGCAGACTTGAGCCTGACTAACATATACCCTAACTGGTATACGCCTTCACTCTGACTGGCATATACCTAGGGTAACTTAGTTCCTTGAAGTAATATGGAGCTAATGTAGTAATTTTATATTTCGTTTGATGGCTCTAGCTCTAATAGTCACTGAGTTCCTTCAATTGTTAGGCAAATACATTTCACATACGTTTACATATCTATATATAATATATGTAAATTAGAATCTGTGCCTATTTGAGAGCACATAGTGACTACAATTAGCATCATAGCTAATGTATTCATTCAATATTTATTGCTTTGCATTTGAGTTGAGCAACAGATTTGCCTTATTTCACACAGAAGACACAAATTTTTGGTCATGTTTGAGTTTCGTATGCTTGTTGTTGTACTTCAAATTGAAATTAAATGAAAGCCAATCGACTGTGCATGCAGAGAGAGATGGATTGACAGTTCAGTCTCGAAGTTCTGTGTATATTGCGCATACGACCCGTTAAACGTGCTTTTCGATACGCACAACAACAAAAGATTTGTTTCACTTTCGCCTCAGTTGTTTATTTAGTCCCCCCCGCCCGCTCCGTTTGTCTCCTTCTCTCAGCCCCCCGCACAGCTCATGCATGATCTATGCGTGTTTATTAACGTGCACATTATTTGTATACACGAGTGGCTTTTGCATATTAAAGACGCCATCGAGCCCGTTTGCCAGTTACTCGATATCTTCTTGAGCAACAAATTTTGCGGCGCGTTTTGCATATTTCAACAGAACAGTCAAGTGGGGCAGAGAGAGCTAGAGAGTGGGAGAAGGAGAGTGAGAGCGAGAGATAGTAACAGATAGAAAGAAAGAGAGAGACAGAGAGAGAGTGAGAGAGCAAGTTTAAACGATTTTGGTGCTTAGCCAGTTGTGAAACGCCACAAGCCGCATTCCATGGAACCGTTTGCTACAGTTGCTAATAAACCCATCAATGGGCTAACTGAAGGGAAATGTAATAAAGCCAGCTACGAGCCATACTCGGGTCAGTTCGCTCTCTATATATATATTTTGCGAGCTATTTGTGAGCGCAAAAAAAAAAAAAAGCGTCAGCAACGGGCATGGAATATTGACAGCATTAACAGTTATACAAGAGCTGGTTATGGGGTATGCCAGACGAGGTATGCCATGGAGCAACTGGACCTCATAGATGAGCAAAAGTTTCTGGCTTTACTCAAAATTTCTTCTATTTTCTGGCTCCTCTAAAAAAAAATATTACAAGTCTTATAGAGATCAAGTCTTCAACTCTAATAAATTCAAAGTTCAAAGAAAATATTCATCTATCTTCGAACAGTAACATAAATGTATTTATTTCATTTCTTGTTAGACGAGAACCCACCGACTTCCCATGCGGCTTGCACTTACAGGGTATTTGAGTGCTTAAGCTCGTAGCTCATGTCAAAGCTATTGACATTTTGACTGAACTCTATGATTGGTAATAAAGACTTGAGTTTCAATCTTGCAAAACTTTTTGGCCAAACTGAAACTACATTCATCTAATATCAATTTCATATAAAGCGCATTTAGTGAGAGGGTCAAAACACACACACACACACACACTCGCAGAGAACTCTCCCATTCAATTTGAATGGGTGCTGGGTCGGGGCGAATGAACATGGGAAAACACTTTAATGCTCATTCACGCTTCAACGAGCAAAGCAACATGCCTACGCGATATGTGGCAAACGCGCGTGGCATGCACAGCCCTTCGCCCCACCCTTCCACCTATATAGGCAAATGTAATCTAAGATTCCCAAAAATAAGAGCTAATAGATACCCTGTAATGACAGAATATGAAAATATGTTTGCTTTAGTCGACAATTCCGAAAAGAGAATCAAGCATTCCGCAAAGGGATACCCTGTAATGATAATGTACATATCAAACTTTTAACCAACAGATACCCTGTTCATATTATCGATTTTAGTTCCAAAAAGCAAGCGAGTCTCGACTAGGTGAGCATCTAAATAAATAAGCAAAAATAGATTGTTTTTTTCTACATTTTTTTTTTAATTATTTTTTTTTTTTTTTTTTGTTTTTTTTTTTACATTTTTGTAAGCTTTTGCTTTAATTTAATTTTCAACAAACGAATTTTTTTGGTTTTTTGCACGAACACGAACAATAACTGAAGTCAGATCGGTTAATATCTAGTTAGCCAGTTGGTGCGCCATTGGTTCACTTGGCGCATATTCCTGGTCAGCACCAACGTCAGGGAAGCGAGGGTCAGGACGCCCAGCACCACCAAAGCGTTGCGACGGCTAAAAATCATATTGAAGAACGAGGACTGCGATGTCCTCGGTTGCAGCTGCTGACGATCATCGTGGCCAAGGATATCCTCGACGCGCACCCTATTTCTATTCTGGTTGCGATTTCCTCCCAGTTGCTGGAGTTGCTGCTGCAGCTGCTGCTGCAGCTGCTGCTCTTGAAGATGCTGTTGCCATTGATAAAACTGCTGCCATTGCTGCAGCTGGGGCCCGCGATTGGGCCCATTGGACTGCTCCTGCTGCTGGAACTGCTCCTTCACGCGCTGCTCCAACGCAATCTTCTTCCATTGCCGGCGGCGCACGGCCTGCATCTGTTTGGTGTAGCACATGCTGTAGAACAGCAGGTAGCGCACCTCAAGTCGCTTGTGCTCGTGCAGCTGGCACACGGCCACACAGCGCAGCAGAGTGCCGCAGATCGAGTAGCCCCAGCCGGGGCACCACTCTGCCATGTTGGAGGCCGACTCCAGATCGTCATAGAATTCCAGTTGGGAGCGGCTAAGGTCGTAATTCTTAGCCGACATCATTGCGAAGAGCTCCTCCATGTCGCCGCAGTAGTAGAGGCAGTTGGCCAGGTTCAGCGACTTGACGGGCCCGACATCGGGGCCCTTGGGGGCCACGCGGAATATCAAGTTGGGCCGCGGCTCCGGCTTGAAGTCCAGCTGGCGCCACAGCTCCGGCTGCTCGTTGCGCGGCACCTGACGCAGCTGCGGTGTGTCGCTCTGTACGAGCAGCCAGTACATCAGCTCCACCTGCTCCGGTGGCAGCAGGTTCTGCATCAGGCGGCGCTGGTAGGTCGCCAGCTCGGTCATGGTGCCGGTGACAAAGCTCAGCGAGTCGATGTTCAGGCCCGTGGCCGCGGTATATGCCGGCGGAAATGGCACCACCAGCTGCTCGTAGCGGTAGCTCTGTACGGCCATGGTGAAGAGCACCCACTTGGCGTCGACGCCCATCAGGTCCCTCTCCAGCACCTCGCTCAGCTCCTCCATGACGCGCAGGCGGCGCGCCTCGTTCATCACCTGGATCAGGCCCGGATCCAAATTGTTCCGCGGCACACAGACGCAAATGCGGCCGCGGCGGCTGCATCTGCAGTTTCGCCGTTCGTTCTCCATTCCGTTCGATTGGTTCTATAAAATTTGTAGGTTTTCGTTCAAGGAATTCAAATTTTCGCTAGTTCCCCCTTAGGTCTTGGGGCTTCTTTCAGATTTGCTTGCGCTTTTGATTCTCTGATTCAGTGCGATAAAAAAAAAGGCTAATGGCTCTCTAGGTTGCTACTTGCGGCATAGCAACGAGGTCAGTTTGTCCCGGGACAATCAAAATAATTTCGAAAAAAAAAAATATAATAAAAAAAAAGAAACTTTTATATATATTCAGGTCGAGAGGTAAATATATAATGAATTATTTTCTGATATTCCGGCTGTAGCTGTGTGTGAAGCTGTCAGAGCATTCTTGGTTTTGGTATTTTTCAAAACAGAAAATACCTTAAATACAAAATACTGTTACCCAGCCCAAAGGCTACTATGAAAATGAACTAAAAGCAGTTTCTAGACTGCGACTCACACAGAATGCCTGCCCGATGATGCTCACTGACTGATGAGCGATCTACCAGGCATACTCGACTACGAAATACCTCGCTGGCCTTGTCCTTGAGTATAACTGTAGAAAATACTTGGGAACGTTATATTTGTGTTCACTGTAGGCGCATTTAAAGACCTCTTTGTAAGTCTCTAGTTACTAAAATGTTGATTTTTATCGATTCTATCGATTTTATGGAATAGTAAAATTCATCGCTGATCTGAAATAAGTATAATTGGTAGGTGAAGAATTCACTTTAGAATTAATTTGTGTTTACTTTGTATGCCACAAAGCTTACTGTCTTATCGATATGTATCAATTTTAATCGATACAGGAAATATTCTGGTTGATTCGAAACGAGTGTAATCAGAGTACAGTTTAGATACATGCTCTATCTCTTACAGAGGTTGAGTTTAAGCCGCTTAAACACAGACATAAACAGATCGAAGGAGTAGAAACAACTGCTTTAGCTCAGTCGTTCTTCTTGAAGCCTTTGCTGTATCGCCTCTAATAACATATTTAAATAATTTGCTAGACTTTTATCATTCACCATCGCACTGCTCATATCTTTGGCTTTGAGTTAATACTTAAATGGATTGGGAATTACAACTAGAGTCTTCATTGGAAACACAACATCTGTGGGTAGCCTGAGTAGCCATTCAGTTAAGTTTAGACTTTAAGACTTTTAGCCTTTTCACTCCTTAATCGCATCAAAGCTATCTGCCCCGGTCACAGCTCGACCATTTTCACACCTGCAATCATTGCCCGACTGCTTAACGAGCTATAAAAGTATTTTTCTCTTTCTTTTCCCGAGGACAACTGAGATAGCTGAAAGCAGAGCTGTTGTAGTATGACAATGGCATAGCATTAAATCAATGTCAAAGCACATGCCAACTTCTTTTCAAGCCCAATTTAACTTTTAACCGAATGGAAACAAAGTTCCGATCGGCTGAGATGGCCAAAAAGACTTTAAATAGAGCGAAGCAGTGGAAGCAGCTACACCAATAGCTATATATATAAGTAAAGTAAATATATGTTTATTTTTATTTTTACGTATTTTTATATACATATGTATCTAAGTACATATATAGGGCAATTGAGCATTTGTGCTAATTTTGCCGACGCCTGGGCGTTCTTCAATTACTAAAGTTTATGCCCAAAGCAAACTTGGTCAAGTTAATAACATTTATCGCTGTTCATGAAAACACATGTGTGTCTCTCTCTCTCTCTCTCTATCCATCTATCTATCCTACTCTCTCTCTCTCGCTCTCTCATTGTGAGTGTTTGTCCTTTTGGGCCCGTCTAAAAGTTATTGCAACAAGTTTAACCTCTTTTTTTTTTCGCCTTGCTGTTGCGCAAATGTTTCTGCCTGGCATATCCGGTTTCCGCTATGGGATCTATTGCTATGTTGCATACACGGCCAGACGTAGAGAGAGGGAGAGAGAGAGAGAGCTAGATAGACATTAAGAGTGAGAGGGAGCTAGAGCTGTTTAATAGTTGAGCAATTCTTTTTAAGTTGCTTTGCGCTCGTCGCTGTTGCCCAAAGTCCTCATGGGGATGCCATTGCCCGCCTGGCCTCCTGTTGCGCCTGTTGGCCCCAAAGTCTCGCAGCACTCGGCTAATTGATGGCTGACGTTTAAGTTTTTCATTTCTCGTTTATTTCATTTCTGTTACATTTCGCTTACTGCTCGCAGGGCAGCAGCGCATGGGGGAGCCTTGTGGGCTCTGCCAAATATTACTCGACAATTTTCTTAAACAAATTTCCGTTTTGGATTTCCTGTCAGCGTCCCGTCAACGTCCATTGGCAAATCCATAGACGACCGTTCCGTTGCGCCTGGCATAAATTATGCCCGACAGCCATAAAATGGGCGCTGGCACGCCCACAAATGCCAGCCTTTTGTTTGATCAGTGGAGATAAAAAAACAACAGCAACAACAACGAAAAAGGAAAAAGAAAAAGCTGTGCGTAAAAAAAGTAACAGTAATATGCATAAGCACACGAAAGCTGTCAGTAACTGAAGCATGGACAGAGTGAGGGCCAGGTGAGACACACACAGAGATAAAGAGAGAGATAGCGAAAGGGAGGGGGAGGGGAGGGGAGAGAGATAGGGGAGGCAGAGAGTGAGAGGGCAAAAGCCATGACATGTAACATCAAAGTAACATTCGCCTAGCCTGTCGTTGAGGTCCGTTTTAAGCATATCAAATGCAGCCACGCCCACAGTGGCACGCCTTCAGCTGATATGGTCAACACACGTAGGACATATGGTTGAGTGTGTGTGTGTGTGTGATGTGTGACTGAAGGTTGAACCACAGCACAGAATACCAAACACAACAGCAATTGCCATATGCCCTGCAATTTCCAAGGCAATCAATCGATTTTCGCTATCGATAATTTCCCGCTCCCAACCCACTATATGGGATATGCCTTTGAGTGTGCTTTACAAACAGATTTCAATAAACGAAAAACAAAAACAAAAAGAAAACCGAAAACATGCTCACATACAAAGCGAGAGGACAGGGTTGAGAGCGATGAGTGATGAGCGTTTCGCTTCATATGGCTTTTTTATGTTCCGGAAACTCTTGAGAGCTTATCACTGTAGCTCGAGCATCGTCGAGTATGCATCAAATTAGCTAATTGGAATTGGCATTTTCTTTCGCTTATCGGCTAATGGCAAATGGGAATTTGGATCAATGAATAAACAAAATGCAATCAGCATCAGCTAGTTTGACTAATTGGGTCTAGTAAACCTCTCTTGATCAAGCAGCAACTGCATAAGCTACAGTCCTTAGAGCTCATCAATCAGTCAATCAGCTGACTCGATCAACCAATGTAAGCATAAAGCTTATCATAAGATTTCCGACTTCTCAATCAACATCAATCAAATATGCAACTTGTAGAATTTGAGTACCAGCTAATGCTCTCAATGATTGAAGCCTATTCATAGCTTTCTAAGCATTATGATTAATCAATCTTTTGAGATATATCTATCATTTTCGATTGAAACTACATGACAACTGGCAGGCCACAGATAGCCTTCTATGTAAGAAATCTGGGACTGATCTATCACCTCACGTAAATGAAGCAAATTGATGCATGTAAATATGATAGAGTCAATCATGATGCAGCTTTCATTCATGATTGACAATCAATCTAACATAAACCAATCAAAAGAGATTGAAGCTGGAAAGCCAGTTGCCTTTGGCGTTTGCTATGCCAACTGACAATCAAGCAGCTCCTGATTGATAAGCCATCTAACACAGATCAATCACAATGAGATATACAAATCCTAGGAGCCTTTGTAATTCTCTTAGCAGCTGATTAGCCATCAATGTTTTCAAGATGTACCACCCACTGCGAATCGATCAAAGCGATCAACTTTAGCCCGATAATTATTGCCTCGGTAATATGAGAAATTTATTCTGTCTGCGATTGCGTGTATGTTTGCGAGCGGGATATAACGAATGATGCAGACGGCGACACCTCTTCCGACTGGGTAGAGTCCTCCTCTTGACTATTGCTAGCAGTGAGCCCGTATCTTATGAAATCATTCACCACATTGCGATAGTCGCTTTCGGTGAATGAAAACGCCTTCTCGAGCCGCCCATTGGCCAAGCAGATGTATATCTCATGGAGGCGCTCCTCTTCGGGCTTGATTGGGCTGATGTCCTGCAACCCGCTTTCGGGCAAGTGGGCGACCACGGTCATGTCCTTGGTCCTGGGATCTACTTCCGGCTCCAGTAGGAAGTTGCATAGAATGCGCATATCTTTGCGCGGTGTCTCCTCATCGCTATCTGTTCCTCGCGTTGTTGACGACATGACGTCCGATTCAAAACAATAGTCACTAAAAGATAAAACCAAAATGTATGACAAGAATAAAAAAAAAAAACCAAATTGAATTTCGATGGCAACTACTCGCAGGTATGGGTATATTTATGTGTGTGTATATATTTTCGTGTGAGTGTGTGTTGTGCCACTTGCTGAGTGGAAACTCGACGCATGCCCCGTTCAGCCGAAGGACGTGCCTGCACATCAGAATTCACTTGAAAGCGCGTCAGTCAAGTTTTTGGCAACTCTTCAACTTCACATCATGCAGAAGTGGTACAGTCGGGTGTGCTCGACTGAAAGATGCCCTGCAACAAAATGTAAAATGTTATCGATTACTGCATTTCAATATAGCGAACGGCTGAACAGACGGACAGCCAGCTAGAGTCGGCTAATTATGGCATATGTCCGGTAGCTAATATACCCAGCTTCAACATTTTCTTTGGGCTCAGCGTATGAGAAGGGGCAAAAGAAACGTGCCGCATAATGATGAACCCGCAAAACTGGCCAACAAAAATCTCAGTATGTGTATCTCTTCCAACCCTCATCTTACCTTTACCTCCACTCACACACACACGCACACACATACACACACACACACTCTGGCACCCTGGTTCCCTCTCTTTCTTGCCTTGTTTACATTACTTTTGCTCCATGCATGCCGTGGGCTGCTGGCAGTAACAGCAACAGCATCTCATATCTCCATAACTACCCTGGGTGCCCCCACCGTCCGAGGAAGGCCCTTTCTGAAAAGCTGGAAGCTCAACTCTCGACACTCGACTCGCAGCGCGGCTCAGCTTTCATCATCATCTTTGGCAACGGCCTGCGGCCTGATTCTGTCTGAAAAACATGAAAACTTTTGCCCACAACTTCACAACGCAACCGAATAAAAATCAACAAGACTGACAGCCGTGCAACTAAAGCATGCACGCCTCAGTCCATACCCTGTAATTGGTGATCTAACTGAAAGCATAACCATAAGATACTTGAGATGCAATGTATAACATTTGATTTAACATCAGAGACATCGACGCCTCATTGATGTATCGTAACGGAAAAGAGAACCCATCCTCTACAAGGTCCACAATAATACAGTTTAAGGAGCCACAGGTTCCAGCCTTCCTGGTACTACCTTCTCAAGTTATTTCCAACACGGCAGTATTTAAAATTGTGTTTGAAGTTTTCGGCTGCAGCGTAAAAGTTCTCGGAGCAAAATCAGCACGTATTTTCATTATATTATGATGTGGGGCTTTGATAAGAGTTTCGGACATTTAAGTTTCGCTTTTATGAACTTTGATCTCAAAGCATTTACCGGCACGGACTTTGCGAAAGGTGTAAGACACGTTTCACATAAATTCACGCAAAGTCCTCTCAAAAATTGAATTAGGCAACGAGCGAATGGTGAAATGAAAAGTTTTTCGCGAATTTTCCTTAAATTGTTGATGCAGTTTCTCAACAAATTTGATTTGGCAGCATTTTTTGCTCTTTAAGTTTTCGCAATCGTTCGGATGCTCAATCAGTCAGTCAATAGAATACGCAATCAAAAAGTACGTTAATCAATCAATGCCAGTTCTCAATCAATCCATCTGTGCATCAATCTGTGCCAGTCAATTAGTCATTTAATTAATTAATCACTCTGTCAATCATTATAAGTCAATCACTCAATCAGTCTACTTATTTTCTTATTAATTAGCTCATGAATCAGTTAGTCAGCTGTGTATCAATCACTCAGTCAATCAGTCAGTGAATCAATCTGTCAAAACGTTTTCGACTTTAGGCCAATCAGCCAATCAAACTTCAGATCAATCAAGCGGCTCGTCAATCACTCTATCAATTTATAATTCCGTCAATCCATGCATAACTCTGTCAGTCAGTCAATCAATTAATTAATCATTTAGTCAATCCGTCAGCCAATCAGTCAGTCAGTCGATCAATCTGTCAATCATAAAGCACCCAATCAAAAATCTAGACACTTTGTCAACCTTTTCATAAAGCTTGCCCTAATTTCACTGCCATTCAAATTATAAAATGATTGACTAGTAAATGATGTTCATGCTCAATCGTAATGTTTCTGTTTATTTATTTATGTTTTTCGCTTTACGCTTCACCCCTCACTCGCTTATCCAACAGACCTCGCCACCCACACCACACCCCGAGCAACGTCTAACAAATCTCAGTCAATGGTTGAGCATGCCGAAAAATAAACCCTTTGCCGAGCATTAAAGCAGAGAAATAAGCAAAAAAGAGGAGAACAAAGCTTAAGCATATGCAATCTAATGGCATTTTAAGCAGAGATGAATGATATGCTCCACAGAGGCTGCCGCCACGCCCCAGTTACCAGCAAGGGTGGCGCATAGGGCGCATAGGGCGCATAGGGCGCATGGGGAGCTGGCGTCGAGGGGCTGCAGAGATGACGTGGGCGCCAAGCATGAAAAGGACGTCGCGTGCCTCGTGGCTCGCTTTGCCACCTGTTTTTATGGTTCATAAACTTTTTACCCAAGCAGCGCCATCTGTTGGCAGACTTGAATATACAAAAAAAAAAAAAAAAACAACTGGTTTTATATTTATTTTGCTTATTTTTCGGTTTGTTTTCTCATTTTATTTTACTTTTTATTTTCTTTTTTTTTTTTCTTTTTATTATTATTATTATGCTTATGATTTGCTCGCGTTTGCCCTGCATATGTGGCCGTCTGTCTGCCTGTGTGTGTGTGTGACATATGACACACACTTGAAAGTAAGCATTAACATAACCATCATCATTATCATTGGCATTATCATTGGCATTAGCATTGGCATTAGCATTGGCATTGGCATTGGCATCGGCATTGGCATTGGCATCGGCATTGGCATTGACGCGATGATGACGTTGCTGGGCCCTGACGATTTGTTAATGATAAACAAAATGCTGACAAACTCCGCCCACTGCGCCCTGATGAAAAACGCTCGGGGCCAAGAAAGTTGTTAACATAAAATGGCTCACTGCACAAACACAAGCACACATACATACGCTTAGGCGCTTTGCCCTGATTTTTTTCAGCTTTTTATACCCTGAACCCATTGAAAATGGGAAATCAGGGTATAATGGTTTTGTTAAAAGTATGTAACAGGGAGAAGGAGGCGTGGCAGACCCCACAAAGTATATATATTCTTGATCAGGGCGACGAACTGAGTCGATTTAGCCCTGTCCGTCTGTCTGTCCGTCCGTCCGTCCGTCCGTATGTATGAACGCGTCGATTTCAGAAGATATAAGAGTTAGAGACTTGAACTTTTTTTTTTAAATGACCGTATATACAGCGCGCATATCGAGTTTATCACCAAAAATCGATAACTCGTCCCATTATTTTTTTATCGATCAAAAACCTTATCGAAATGCAGTTATAAAATTATATCTCCTACATCTTTAGAGCTAGAGTATCCAAATTTTAAATGTAGATTGATATGTACGTTATAGAATTTCGATTTTTGTTCAATTTCACCCCCCACCCCTATATCCACCCCCTCAGCCATAAGACTTGAGCTTTGACAAATATACGCATATTAATGATAAAACCACAATCTGAAAGTTTCATGGAGAACGTACGTCCAGAAAAAAAGTTATTAAACAATTAAATTCCCATAGTAAGCCCACACTGCAGCCCATGCGTGTGCGCCTATGTGTGTCTATGTATGTGTGTTTGCGTGTGTATGTGTGTGTTTGTGTAAGCAGAGAGACGCTTAAAATTATTGAAATGGCTGTTGCTTGAAGGGTTCAGGGGATCTCGTAGTCGAGCAGTCTCGACTAGAGCTTTCTTACTTGTTCTTCTTTCATTATTAAAATGTTTTGCATTGCCCGCTTCCTTTTGACTGCTGCCAGCAGGTCGAACGCTAGGTAGCTGTTGGGAATTTATGATCTCACACACACACGCACACGCACACGCACACATTTACCTTTCAGCGTTAATAGCGCACATCTGTCATTGCAATCGTTTTTCGGGCACATCAATTTCAAGCCTCAGCGCATTTTATGCCCATTTTATTTATAGTCACAACTTGCGCAACTAAATCAGGCCAAGGGCCCATCATATTTTCCATTCGCTGAACTGAAATGCTCTCAGGAGTCGCCTTTCCAATCGCCTCAAGTACTTTTGAAATTCAGCATTCAAATCAAAGCAAAAGCAAATAAAAGCAACATCTTTATGTTAATCAAATTTACAATGACTTCAGTGCCGGCCTGGCCTTTCACATTGTCAAGGCATCAAACTTTACTAATTAAAATGTGATTTGATTCAAATATTATGAGGTAGAGCCAATTCAGGTATCCATAATCAAAAATCTATAGAGCTGCTCACTCGTACATGACCAATGACATATGTTATGTTAGAAAAAGGTAATCAAGCTATAATTTGATCGAGAATTAGTTAAAACATGTGTTATCGACCAAAAGATGATGATAAGCTTCTGCTACTCATACATGTGCTTACAAAAACCAAATCATGATATCGATTTTTATCGATAATAATAAAATGTAAAATAATTATTAAA
>JAWNPK010000034.1:0-139200 GCA_035047565.1 Drosophila mulleri
TCATCTCTCTTCGTTTCACTCCTCACCGACCCGATTGTCATGCACTCTAACCTTATCCCATTTATTTATTGTTTACTCATGAATTATTTATTTATTCATTTGTTATTAATTATTATTAATTTATTCATTCGTTTATTTTCATAATTTTCCTTTATTTATAACTTTTATTTATTTACAGCTTTTATTTATTTATAATTTTTTTTTTTTTTTTTTTTTTTTTTTTTTTTTATTTATTTATAACTTTCATTCACTAATAATTTTTATTCATTTATAATTTTTATTTGTTTATAATTTTTATTTATTTATAACTTTTATTTATTTACAATTTTTATTTATTTATAACTTTTATTTATTGATAACTTTTATTTGTTTATAACTTTTATTTATTCAAAAAAATTCTATTTATTTATAACTTTTATTTATAACTTTTATTTATTTATAATTTTTATTTATTTATAACTTTTATTTATTTATAATTGTTATTTGTTTATAATTTTTATTAATTTATAATTTTTATTTATTTATAACTTTTATTTATTTATAATTGTTATTTGTTTATAATTTTTATTAATTTATAATTTTTATTTATTTATAATTTTTATTCATTTATTATTTTTATCTATTTATTATTTATCTTCGTTTATAGTTTTTACAGTTTTTATTTATTCACTAATTATTTATTAATTATTTATTGTTTATTAACTGTTTATTTTCATTCGGTTCTATGCCGACTTCGGACCACTGTGCATTCTCACGCTCAAAACCCGCACAATATGATTCCTATTTTCACTCACTCACATACCGGCCTCGGCCCACTGTACTATCGCAATGCCAATTCGCCTAATGTCATATGCGCATAATCACTTATATTCACCCCGCATATGCGATCATATATACCAAAATTCACCTAGTGCCATATGCGCATAATCTCACGCATGCGCTTGACAATTACTCTCTCTCTCTCGATCTATTCTCACATACATATATATGCATTTGTGCTCGCTTTCTCCCTTGCACCTATGCATATATACACATGCGCGCTTGCCCTTTCGCCTATGCACAAAATTCTTCACTCTCTCGCCGAATACTCTTCGCTCTGCATATGTATGTATGCATGTATATATATATACATACATATATATGTGCGCTTCATCGATCACTTTACTATTCACTCTTTCCATGCCAGTTTTATATGCCTGTATATGTGCATATGCATATACATATATACGCATCTATGCACGCTTACATATGCGTGCGCTAATACCCTTCACAATTTAACTTCCCTTTCACTTACTCTCGTTTTATCTTCTTACCACCTCTCTTCGGTCGCTTTTTCCCCTCTCGCTGGATTTCGGCGACGTTCGCTATGCTGCCCCCGCGCGTGCATATGCTTAGGCATATGCGTCTTCGATTTACGCTTCTGCGTAACATTTGCGCGCACACTGTACTTTTTATTCTTTTCACTCGACGCTTCTCGAAATTTTTTTTTTTCCCCCGACCCCGTGGTCGTCGTAAGGCATATTCGCTTTGGATTTTCACGCTTTTCGCGAATATTCTTAGTTTTTTGTCACTCTCACATGCACACTACCCTATCCATATTAACCGCCACCAACAATTTTGCCACCACCTCTATTTGGGCATGCCGGCGGGATTTTACGCCGCCCGCACACGCACTCTCTCTAGCCCCGCAGTCCCTGCTCGGGCGCCACTTGTAAGGTTAGTTTTCCAGCCGGGGTCAGAGTCTCAGTCTGCCCAGGGTCACAACTTACAAGACATTTGTAAATTACTACGGGACTGTACGTTGTTAGAGAAATGGGAGAGGATGGGGGAGTTATTGCGTGTTAAACGGCCGCGTGGCCCGAACTCGCCGACCACGCCCCCGCACGTTTGCACGTGGGATGGCTGCAGCGATCGAGTGGCGCGATCAAGCGCACTCTAGATTGCTGGGGTCGGGGTTACAAGGGCGTATTACGGGGTATTAGTGGGGCTACTACAATTGGTGGACCGCGGATCGAGGAACGCCCAGCGTTGTCGCCGGCGTTCACTCCAGACCACGCGATTTTTATATGCCAGAGTTTTGGCCGTCTGGCGCACGGGATTACCTCGTGCTAACCACCAGTTAGTAATGTTAAGATTATTAGCGGGTTAGTGTTACCAAATCAACTACGAATGAGAACGCAATCATTTCTAAGTACATTTAACATTTTTTATTCCATATTACCTCGTGTTTCCTACCCCTCGTCTATCTGTCTATTATTTCTTTTAATGACGACTGTTCGCGTTGAGCGCTCCCAACTCACTAAAATCTGCGCGCAGCTTTCAAGCCTTTCCTTGCGCTCTGCAGATTTCACCACGCGACCAGCAATGCAATTCACCACCGCGAGCTTTCGAGCCGCATGGTTGCATTGCTGATCGCGTGCCCGCCCACTCATTTGAATTTTGTTTATTATCTAAAGCTACCGACTATGACACCTTAACTATCTAACAAAACAATCGATACCTCCAAGAACTTAATGGCTACAAAATTCAAATATAAACTTAATGACTATAATCCAGTTCGTTTCCTTTCACTATCTACGAAATTCAAATATAAACTTAATGACTATAATCCAGTTCGTTTCCTTTCACTATCTTACACACTACGAATATAACTCACTAACCAACTTACTTACTACAAAATATAACCCACTACTAACTTACTCACTACAAATATATCTTAGTGCTAACTTACTCACTACAAATATATCTTACTACTAACTTACTCACTACAAATATATCTTACTACTAACTTACTCACTACAAACTACAGCAAACTCGACAGCTGTAATGCAAAATGTAAGGTGGGCAAAAGGCCGCCTTACAGGTTAAGAATTTCAAGATAGCAAGATGTTACTCACCCCATTTTCTATCGAATGAAGCTGAGGTGGAATTGCATATATTTGTAGATGCAAGTGAACAGGCATTTGCTGCAGTTGCTTATTGGAGGATTACAGTAAACAATCATATTAATGTCGTATTCGTTGCAGGAAAATCGAGATGTGCTCCTTTAAAACACTTGTCGATATCCCGACTCGAATTGCAGGCTGCAGTACTTGGAGTGAGACTCAGAAGCTCAATTTTGGAATGCCACGACATCAGCATGCGGCGGTCAGTAATGTGGACTGACTTTGAAACGGTTCTATCATGGATTGGCCCTGATCAACGACAATATAAACCGTTTGTGGCTCACCGTATAGGTGAAATCTTGGAACCAACTGAAATTGACAGCTGGCGGTGGATTCCAACGAACATGAATGTTGCTGATGTAGCTACGAGGGCACAGAAGAGTCGGAATTATGTGCCTAATGGATTGTGGACAACAGGTCCAGCATTTCTGCAACAAGATGAAATACTTTGGCCAGCACAGAAAATAAGTTATGTAAGCGAGGACTCAACGGAACGTCGTAAGCATATATCAACAGTTCCTGTGATTGATATACAGCGATTCTCAAATTATATGCGATTGAAACGTACAGTAGGTTGGATAGTAAGATTTATGAATCAACAACAGGTTTTTGCACAGGAAATAGATGACCTGCAGAAAGATGGATCTGTATCAAAGAATAGCGATATACACTCATTGGCGCCTACACTTAACAAAGAAGGAGTCATAATTCTAAATAGCAGACTTGGCAATGCCACAGCGGTCTCAGAAGGTGTACGAGAACCAATAGTTTTGCCTAAAGATCATCTGATTACTAAATTATTTGTACAGCGATATCACGAGCGTTTTCATCATCAAAATAAATAATTGATTATTGCAGAAATTAGACAGAAATTCTGGATCACATGTTTACGTAGTTTAGTCGGACAAACAAAGAGAAATTGTCAATATTGCAAGAATGCAAATGTAAAGCCGGAGGCGCCATTTATGGGGCAACTGCCCATAGATCGGGTGACGCCATACATGAGACCATTTTCATACACGGGTCTCGACTACTTTGGTCCAGTAATGGTGACTGTAGGACGACGAGAAAAGATGGGTCGCGTTGTTCACATGTTTGACAGTACGAGCAGTTCACCTGGAGTTAGCAGAAAACTTTTCTACTGACGCATGTATATTGTGCATACGAAACTTCGTGAATAGGCGAGGCATTCCCGCACGGATAAGGTCGGATATGGGAACGAACTTCGTGGGAGCAGACAATGAAATACGAAAGGTTAAAGAAATATTTGATTTTGAGAATATTCAGTCAGAATTGGCCAACAAAGGGATTCAATGACAGTTCAATTGTCCAGCAAACCCAAGCTCTGGTGGCTGCTGGGAACGTTTAGTTCAATCAACGAAACGCGCATTGGCGGTAACTCTAAGGCAACAGGCACCACGTGTTGAAACTTTGAGAAGTTTACTCATTGAAGCAGAGAATATCATCAACAGTAGACCACTAACACATGTTGCAGTCGATTTCGACGATCCACAGCCACTGACGCCGAATCATTTTCTACTGGGAACATCAAACTCTACTCAAACACCTGGAGATACTAGCGAGTATCCGCATCATAAACAATATCGGATTTCTCAACAATTGAAAAATAACTTTTGGAAACGTTGGATACGAGAATATTTGCCAACACTAACAAGACGAACAAAGTGGAACGTCAAGAGAAGGCCTATACAAATAGGAGATGTTGTCATCATATGTGAAGACAATCAGCCGAGAGGCAGTTTTAAAAAAGGCGTTGTAATCAGCACCATTCCAGCGAGGGATGGAATCATACGTTTAGCGGAGGTGAAAACATCAACGGGTATTTTGAAGCGTCCCGTATCTAAATTAGCTATTCTAGATGTTGTTGGTAAAACTCCCTTGTAGTTTTACGGTGGGCGGAATGCTGTGAATTGAAAACATAATTTGAATATTTGTTCTGTTGCCCTAGTAGTTATCGATAGGTCGCAGCCCTGGTTCAAAACTTCAATACGTCGATAGGTTAATGGCAGAAAGAGTCGAAAAGCGGCAGCACAACACATAAAAATAAATGGCTTAAACTTAGATTTAATCTTTAATTTGCTCGTTATTGTTCGCATTAAGTTTGTTTTAAGTTGTTTGAATAAACAAATGAAACGTTCGAAGGACGAGTGAAAGTTATTCTATTTTCGTGAAGTTGAAAATATACAAACTTGCTAGCAAGAGTAGCAACACATACAGATACACATAAGTCTGCACGCATAGCATCAAGCATTACAGCCTTCTTATGCACGCGCTCACTTTAATGTGTGTATGTGTGTATGTATGTGCACATAAATACGTACTCTAGCGTGTTCTAAGAATCTCAAATGCGAATGATTTGTTTTTGTATTGTTCTTGAAGTTTTCAACCGCTACTCTGGCTTTTCGTAACAAGAATGTCCTATCGTTTTATTTACTGTTGTTGAAAGCAAGTGGTAGCGCTGTCGGCAGAGGCGCCGCTATAATTCGTTTTAGTTATTTTGACAAACATGCTATTTGGCTTGGGTGCGAGTGCAAATCCCGCGAAAAACTCTTTTTATACCATGAACCCATTGAAAATGGGAAATCAGGGTATAATGGTTTTGTTAAAAGTATGTAACAGGGAGAAGGAGGCGTGGCAGACCCCACAAAGTATATATATTCTTGATCAGGGCGACGAACTCAGTCGATTTAGCCCTGTCCGTCTGTCTGTCCGTCCGTCCGTCCGTATGTATGAACGCGTCGATTTCAGAAGCTATAAGAGCTAGAGACTTGAACTTAAAATGACCGTATATACAGCACGGATATCGAGTTTATCACTAAAAATCGATAACTCATCCCGTTATTTTTTTTATCGATCAAAAACCTTATCGAAATGCAGTTATAAAATTATATCTCCTACATCTTTAGAGCTAGAGTATCCATATTTTAAATGTAGATTGATATGTACGTTATAGAATTTCGATTTTTGTTCAATTTCACCCCCTCACCCATAAGTTTGTAAAAGGCGTATTTCAAATACTAGAGACTTGAGCTTTGGAAAATATACGCATAGTAATGATAAAACCACAATCTGAAAGTTTCATGGAGAACGTACGTCCAGAAAAAAAGTTATTAAACAATTAAGATCCCATAGTAAGCCCACACTGCAGCCCATGCGTGCGCGCCTATATGTGTCTATGTATGTGTGTTTGCGTGTGTATGTGTGTGTTTGTAAGCAGAGAGACGCTAAAAATTATTGAAATGGCTGTTGCTCGAAGGGTTCAGGGGATCTCGTAGTCGAGCAGTCTCGACTAGAGCTTTCTTACTTGTTATACCCTGAACCCATTGAAAATATGAAATCAGGGTATAATGGTTTTGTTAAAAGTATGTAACATATATATTCCTGATCAGGGCGACGAGCTGAGTCGATTTAGCTATGTCCGTCTGTCCGTCTGTCCGTATGCTTGAACGCGTCGATTTCAGATGATATAGAAGCTAGAGACTTCAACTCATAGCACGCGGATATCGAGTTTATCACCAAAAACCGATAACTCATCCCGTTATTTTTTATCGATCAAAAATCTTATCGAAATGCAGTTATAAAATTATATCTCCTACATCTTTAGAGCTAGAGTATCCAAATTTTAAATGTAGATTGATATGTACGTTATAGAATTTCGATTTTTGTTCAATTTGATATAAACACACGTGCGTGTGTATGAGTGTGTTTGTGTAAGCAGAGAGACGCTAAAAATGATTGAAATAGATGTTCTTTGAAGGGTTCAGGGGATCTCGTAGTCGAGCAGTCTCGACTAGAGCTTTCTTACCTGTTTTTCATGGGCTTCATCGATACACTTTTTTTTTCGCACATTACATATTCCAGTACTACCACTGGCCTTCAACATATAAAATGTATTACCAACAAATTTTGTACTTAGCTTTTCTCTCAATGAACATTCTGGAACCTCCTGGAATCTCATTCTCCGCTTCAAGCATCAGCACATTACAACCGGCGGCGGCGCTGCACTGCTCCTCACACTTTTTGTTTGTCTTTTGTTATTTTTTATCGTTTGATGCTACTCACTCTATCTCTCGCTCACTTTCGGTTTCATTGCCAAGCAAGAAAAAAGAAAAAACACACCGCAAGCAACATGAACATGCACGAACATGATCCTCCTCGCTGCGCTATTAATTTTTGTGAAGTTGAACCAACTCACATTGACCTCGTCAGATGCCGGCTTTTACATGTTAATCAAATTTTAATTTTATTGCTTCACTTCTCATGTTGAGTCGCGAGCCAGATCCCACTTCTGATGTCAAAGCTGAAAACAAAACACAGTATCCCTTAGCGCAGCGAGTTTCGGTGGCCGTCCACTTCTCAAACGATTCTTTTTCTTTCTTATTTCTTGTCTACCACCGAACCACACTCGACGACAGCTACAAACGCTGTCGTCCCGCTAAAACGGGACTTTTCCAGCCTGCAAAACATAATCGACCATTACAGCAGTCGCAACACACAAAATAGCAAAACCATGCGCATTCACATGCTGCACTCTAAATACTCTTCACAACTTTACCATGTATGCTGTGCTCGTGTCAGACCAAATCAATCACCATACCCATACTCGCATTCTTTGTTTAAGAGAATCGAACACACACATGTATGAAGACATGCAAAGAGGGAAATAGGCAAGTAGGTAGAAAGCAGTGCGCTCCAATATATTAACACTACTTGCCGTTCGACATACATATATTATTTATGGGGGTCCAATAAATGGAAGCCCGTGTCCCGAGCAGGCCTTAGATTTTTTTGTCAAGCCTAAATTTGACACGGGCGCAAAAAAAAATTTGTTGCTGGGCTTTTATAAATTATTTCCCGCGCACTAGTTCCTTGAAATATATACATATAGATCTATATTTAATGCGCAACGTAGAGGGTTTTTTTTTAAAGAGCTACATTTTTCACGTTTGCTACTTATATAGCTTTGTGTAGATAAAAGCTTAAGGATTTTATGGTCTCTAAAGTTGGCTGCACTGCTAATTGTAGGTGCTGAATACGCTCAGCGGGACAATATCAGCTGTTACGCCTCACAGTGGGGCCTTTGCTCATTTTGCGTTGCAAAAATCATAACTTTTGAAACAAGCAAGATATTTCAAAAATTTAAAAAGCATTCGACAGAGAATTCTTTAACCTTTAAAATGAATCTAACCACAAGGTGCTGCGTTAACAGGTGGCTTCACAGTTTTACCTCAAAAATGAAAAATGTGATTATAGTCAAAAATGACATATATCTGTATGAAAAAGTGAACTTTTTGATTGAAAATAATTTTTAATTTATTATATTTCTGAAATATGACTAGTTTTAGAATAATTTAAATAATAATTTACAAAAAGGGACAGCAACGGAAATTTTTACAATTTATAAAAACCCAACCCCATTCAACAAATGTTTTGCCGTCGGCATTTCTACCTACTGCATACAGCTGCATGCAAATTTGACCTATTTTAGTACATTTTGTGCGTTTTTATGCCGATTTTGGGTTAGTTTTTTGATAAAAAAAACCAAAGTTGTAAATTCTTGCAGCCAATTTTTTATGAATCTTGTAGATTATATATTTTTTAACAAGTGTGTATAAACCGAAGTTCGGAAATCGCCGGCAATCGAATATATTTAATCCACTTTAGGTAAAAAAAAAGGCAAAATTTGGACGTTACCTAGAATGAATGTATCTCGTAAACTAATAAACAGAATGACATCATTTTTCTTTTAGTTTGTTGGGAATAAACCAATCTTTCCAACGATACCAAGAAATCAACAATCCGTACATTATATTTGCCTCAGTTCGGTCGCAAAGTGCAAATTTTTTTACAAAATTTCGATGTTTTGGTTCAGTTTGCAAATTTGCCCAACTTTGAGGGGTCATAACTACCCTTAAAATTCACCTATTTTCAAAAATCTTTTGGAAACTGTCCTTATGGTTAATTTCCAATCGAATGGCATCAAAAAATCCGAAATCGGTGATTATGACTTTACTTATTTTTGCCACGCTCTGCCGGCAGAGGCCCTACTGTGCGCCTGCGCGACAACTTTGCTGCACCCACCAAAAGCTCTCCGATGAAACTCTGCAAGCAAACGAAAAAGTTCGGTGTACCCTTTAAAGCTTTTGAAAGCCTGAGTAACATTTGAATAATTATTTTTTATACCCTGAACCCATTGAAAATGGGACATCAGGGTATAATGGTTTTGTTGAAATGTATGTAACAGGCAGAAGGAGGCGTGGCAGACCCCACAACGTATATATATTCTTGATCAGGGCGACAAACTGAGTCGATTTAGCCCTGTCCGTCTGTCTGTCTGTCCGTCTGTCCGTATGTTTGAACGCGTCGATTTCCGAAGATATAAGAGCTAGAGACTTGAATTTTTTTTTAAATGACCGTATATACAGCGCGGATGTCGAGTTTATCACTAAAAATCGATAAATCGATCATCCCGTTATGTTTTTATCGAATAAAAACATTCAAGTTTGAATCAGGCGCCAGTATAGCCAATTGTGAATGATTTTTCATTTTTTTAAATTTGTCACATATTCAATGGAATATGTAGATCATATGCTGAAAGTTTCATTAAATTCCGTTAGTTCTATCAATTTTTTAAAAATCATCAAATGTTTGGCCAATTAACAAACGCACGTGAAACAGTCACAGCAGTTTTCCTATACGTGTGCACACACACATTAAAATAAACAATTAGTTTAGTTTCGATTTGCTAGATGGCGCTGCAGCAGTGAATGTATTGCTGTTTTGCCATTAGTCTGTCAACAAGTGGAGTGGCGTTGTGGAAAGCAGCGTGTCGCACGATCAAGAAGTCTCGGGTTCAAATCCCAGAGCGGGCGCATTTTATGTTAACTTTTTTAATTGTTTTAAAATATTCAAGTATTTAATTAAATGAGTCTTCTATTTCTCTTATATTTTTAAAATACATTTAAATTGAAAATTTAACCACACTGAATGATTTTTCATTTTCTTAAATTTGTCACATATTCAATGGAATATGTAAATCATATGCTGAAAGTTTCATTAAATTCCGTTAGTTCTATCAATTTTTTAAAAATCATCAAATGTTTGGCCAATTAACAAACGCACGTGAAACAGTCACAGCAGTTTTCCTATACGTGTGCACACACACATTAAAATAAACAATTAGTTCAGTTTCGATTTGCTAGATGGCGCTGCAGCAGTGAATGTATTGCTGTTTTGCCATTAGTCTGTCAACAAGTGAAGTGGCGTTGTGGAAAGCAGCGTGTCGCACGATCAAGAAGTCTCGGGTTCAAATCCCAGAGCGGGCGCATTTTATGTTAACTTTTTTAATTGTTTTAAAATATTCAAGTATTTAATTAAATGAGTCTTCTATTTCTCTTATATTTTAAAATACATTTAAATTGAAAATTTAACCACACTGAATGATTTTTCATTTTCTTAAATTTGTCACTATTCAATGGAATATGTAGATCATATGCTGAAAGTTTCATTAAATTCCGTCAGTTCTATCAATTTTTTAAAAATCATCAACTGTTTGGTCAATTAACAAACGCACGTGAAACAGTCACAGCAGTTTTCCTATACGTGTGCACACACACATTAAAATAAACAATTAGTTTAGTTTCGATTTGCTGGATGGCGCTGCAGCAGTGAATGTATTGCTGTTTTGCCATTAGTCTGTCAACAAGTGGAGTGGAGTTGTGGAAGGCAGCGTGTCGCACGATCGAGAAGTATCGGGTTCGAATCCCAGAGCGGGCGCAATTTATGTTAACTTTTTTAATTGTTTTAAAATATTCAAGTATTTAATTAAATGAGTCTTCTATTTCTCTTATATTTTTAAATACATTTAAATTGAAAATTTAACCACACTGAATGTACATTTTTCATTTTTTTAAATTTGTCACATATTCAATGGAATATGTAGATCATATGCTGAAAGTTTCATTAAATTCCGATCGAGTTCGGGTTCGAATCCCAGAGCGGACGCAATTTGTGTTAATTTTTTTAATTGTTTTAAAATATTCAAGTATTTAATTAAATTAGTCTTCTATTTCTCTTATATTTTTAAATACATTTAAATTGAAAATTTAACCACACTAAATGTACATTTTTATTAGTTTGGTTCAGGGTAGTATCTAGTCGAGCACTCTCGACTAGAGTTTCCTTACTTGTTTTTTATTGAACTCGCATTTTGAATCAACGGTTAATTCAGCAATAAAAAAAAACAGAAAACATTACAGCTCATATATCCTGCATATACATATTGTAGTATGTTGTATGTCATATAAGCATATGCTCACAGTATTGTAGTGTATACAATATATGAAGTTGACATATGCCCAAAATATAAGTAAGAGTATCATGCTCACAACATAGCAAACCTTTGTTGCTTTATTTATATTATAACAACTATACATAAGTGCCGTAATACGATCGGTCACTTATGTACAGACCAGCCTGCAGCGTGGGATCTGCAACGTAAGCATTGTTACGCTCTTGTCCACGCCGCAGCTTAAACGCTAAATGTATGTATATGCCTTCTGCATATGCATACAAATATATATACACACACATAAAGCATGCTATATACTCCCATTCTGCCGCTGCTATAAGCGACAGAATTCTTTATGTAAACTTTATGTATTTTAGGCTAAGACTTTATTTGAATAAAATACGGAGAGCATTCGCTGCCCGGAACCCAAACTAAACAGTTCAAATCTTTTAATTTCAAATATGTTTACATGGCGACCATGACAAGTGTCACTCTCGTGCAATTCAAATTTTGTGTTAAGAACTAAAAATACTTAAATAAGTGTTATGTGGCTGCATACCTATTGGCTGTTCTCGGTGGACAAGAAAATTCTCAACTCTGAAGGGCAAAAGCATAGACGATCTGATCAGGGAGGGTCGTGAGCAGCTATCATCGATGCCCGTTGTGATAACAACAGCAGCAGCAACAACAATATTCGTATGTACTAAACGTACGAAAAACAACAATGAGCCGCAGCATTTCTACATGAGTAAAACTAAGGACTCAGCTCTTTGAATACAAAGAGCTGAACAGCAAAAGCAACAACAACAAGATCAGAACCAGCAGCCACAACAACTAAATGAAAATAGCGGCGACTTGTGAGTACACATGCTGTGTAAGTTAACAACAAAAATATTCTTCAAGTTAAAAACAAAAATATTTTACATTGCAACAAAACCCAATGGGAATTGTTGCATGATCAGACCAACAAGCCAAAACTGCTGACACAATGTCTAGCAGACTTCCCGAACACGCCGACCAGAGCTCCAGCAATTCTAAGAAGAATTGCACAACGGGTCAATAACACCACGAGCGACGCCGCTGCCAACGTCGTCGACTGAACCACAGCTTCTCTAGGGATAGAATTGATATAAGTTTTTCAGTTGCAAATTTCCTCTTTAATAAAGCATACCTTGTGTCAACAATAAAACATCAAAACATCTTTTTTTATCGTTTTAATAAAGAAAGAAATTAACTGGCGCCCGAGCAGGGACCGGCTTCGCGCGCAATACAGCAAAACGTTTAGTACGTGCGTGATACTGCAAAGTAAAATCAGAGTCGGTTTCAATAAAACGAAAATTCGATCGCGTTACAACACAGCAAAACGCTTGTACGAGCGCGGCCGAAAATCACCAAAGCAACTCACGTCGCGTAACTTCGACGTTCGGTGAAATTCGTTAAAGGTAGTCTAGAACTTGATCGTTCGATTGCCCATCGGTGGACGGTAATCCTGTACGGCCCGCCCACAGGATACTTCAACGGAGTCTGGTCGCAGGATCCCCAGTAGGAACAACCAAAAAGGATGAAATCCGGATCAGCAGTGAAGACCGCCACATCATCATTATTGTAAGTTAAAGATATAAGAACACGAAACACAAACTAACAAAACAAAAAAAATAAGTGTAATAAAATATAAGAAAAGTTTTTGAGAAAAGTAAAAATTAAATAAGTGTAATAAAATATATATATTTTTTGAGAGAAATAAAAGTTAAACAAGTTTAAGAAAATTTAAGAAAAATTTTGAGAAAAATAAAGAGAAACAAGTAAGAAAGCTCTAGTCGAGACTGCTCGACTAGGAAATCCCCTGAACCCTTCGGAGAACTGATATTTCAATAATTCTTCCCGTCTTTCTGCTTACAAAAGAAACACACACACTCACACATGCACACGCGGATACACATACATAGACACTCATAGGCACGCACGCATAAACACACATGGGCTGCTGTGTGGACTTACCATGCGAACTTTATTGTTTAATAACTTTTTTTGTGGTTGTACGTTCTTCATGAAACTTTCAGATTGTGGTTTTATCATTACTAAGCGTGTATTTGCCAAAGCTCAAGTCTCTAGTATTTGAAATACGTCTTTTACAAAGATGAGGGTAAGGGGGTGGATATAGGGGTGGCGGGTGAATTATAACAAAAATCGAAATTCTATTACGTGCAGTCGAGTCTACATTTAAAATTTGGAGACTCTAGCTCTAAAGTTGTAGGAGATATAATTTTATAACTGCATTTCGATAAGGTTTTTGATCGATAAAAAAATAACGGGATGAGTTATCGATTTTTAGTGATAAACTCGATATCCGCGTGCTATATACGAGCATTTTAAAAAAAAGTTGAAATCTCTAGCTTCTATTTTTATCGACGCGTTCAAACATACGGACAGGCGGACAGACAGACAGACAGACGGACAGGGCTAAATCGACTCAGTTCGTCGCCCTGATCAAGAATATATATACTTTATGGGGTCTGCCACGCCTCCTTCTGCCTGTTACATACATTTCAACAAAAACATTATACCCTGATTTCCCAATGGGTTCAGGGTATAAAAATACAATATTAAGAAAATACAAAAAATAAAGAAAAGCGTAAAGCGATCAAAGTTAAAGTGACTACAAAAGTAGTATAAAATAGCCCACCTTTGCGATTCCCAAGGGACCCTCCAAAGTAGAAGGGAAAAACCAGCCACTGGTCTTAATATAACAAAAAAAATAAAATTTAAAATAAAAAAAAAAAAATAAAAAAAAAATTGTATTATAATAAAAATTTCTTTATATTAAATTAAGTTGTACTACTGATAATCATAAACTAACACTAACTAACTCACTAAATTCAATCAGAAATCCACCTGTAAACATAAAACAATAGATCAAAGTCACAATAAAAGGCAGTTAATAACGTATGGCTAACGAGAATAATTTGATTAGGCCCCCAGTGTTAGTCGAACAACCCCAAGTAGGTGCACACATTACCAATAGACAGCAACAACGACATATAGACCGTCAGAACGAACACTTACAGAATAGAGGCATGGCGAATAACGCAAAACAGTTGATTGCAGCCACTGTCGCTCAAATTTTGACAGAACAACTTCCGACGCTAGTGAGACAAATAGTTAACCCTTCCAGGGAATTCAATGACGTGGGCGATCAGACTATAAATGACAATCAAAATTTGAACGACCTTAACAGAGTACCAGACATTGTCAAAAGTCTTAGGGAATTTTCCGGCAATAAAATCGAATTTAGCTCATGGAAAAAGAGTGTAGATCGCATACTCTGCATATATGCAAGCCAAGTTGGATCACCAATGTACTAGGGTATTTTGCATACCGTGAGAAATAAGATCATCGGCCAAGCCGACGCGGCCCTCGAATCATACAATGTACCCCTTAATTGGAATGCCATCTCCAAGTGTCTCACACTGCACTATGCAGATAAAAGAGATATAAATACATTAGAATATGAGATGACTATGTTAATACAGGGCAACAACCAGACAGTAGAACAGTTTTATCAGGTTGTCTACAACCAGCTGACTTTAATACTGAACAAGGTAGGATGTATGGAACTCAATAGAGAGTCAGAAATACTCATGTCGAAAATGTACAGGGAAAAAGCATTAGACACTTTCATCAGAGGTTTGAGAGGAGACTTGCCACGTATTCTTAGCATAAAGGAACCAGCAGACCTTCCCTCAGCCCTCCATTTATGCTTAAAATTAGAAAATCAGAACTATAGAACAAACATAGCTTTCAATAAAAGCCATCAAACAGGTCACAAAAGCGTAGTCCGAAACGCAACACCACCCATGTTACCACCGCGTATGGTTCAACACGTACAAAATCCCCCTCAAATGATGAGAACTGTACCAATCGGTTTCAGAACTCAAGTGCCAATGCAACATGCATGGCCAAATACCATGAATCAGGGACACCAATACCATAGACAACAACATTACCAAACGCAACCTCATCAGACAAACGTACCGCCCCGACCATTAGCACCCAAACCACACGTTGACAAAAGCATCCAAACACGGATGGTAAATTACATGAACAGGCCAAATTTTGAACCAGGAAAAAGACCCCCACCAATAACAAATACAACAGATAAAAGACAAAGAAACTTTAACATTCAAACGGGAGAAGAATATCGCGACAGTGACTACCACAACGCCCACATAACTATGGAAGAATACGGACAGACCATCGAAAGCTACGAGCAACAGACCGAACACGAACAATCACTACAAGAGTACGCACAACAAATAGAACAAGATGACGACGAACAAGGGAGCCCCATTGAACATAATAACATCAATTTTTTAGAGTAACTAGCTCTTCGCTTCCTTACATAGAATGTAAGACAAAAAGCGGAGAGATACTTAAAATACTAATAGACACAGGTTCAAACAGAAATTACATACAGGCCAAACTAGTTTCTAACCCGATTCCCAATCAAAAACCTTTCGAAGCCGTAACAGTCGGCGGAAATATAAAAATAACTCACCATAAAATCGCTAATCTCTTTGACAGACAAGATATTCAAGTAAAATTTTTCCTATTACCTACGTTAAAAGCATTTGACGCAATTCTGGGCAACGACAGCCTTAAAGAACTAGATGCTGTAATCCATAGCAGCAAAAATCATTTAATAATTAAAAATACCATATTTATACCCCTTAGACAGAAAAAAATTGAGGCAGTTAACGCTGTCATACCACGGACAGATCACATAACTATCGAACAGAAACAAAGATTAAAAGATTTAGTTACGAAATACGCCAACTTATTTGCCACCCCAAACGAAAAACAAGTAAGAAAACTCTAGTCGAGAGTGCTCGACTACGAGATCCCCTGAACCCTTCAAGCAACAGCCATTTCAATCATTTTTAGCGTCTCTCTGCTTACACAAACACACACATACACACGCAAACACACATACATAGACACTCATAGGCACGCACGCATAAACACACATGGGCTGCAGTGTGGGCTTACTATGGGAACTTAATTGTTTAATAACTTTTTTTCTGGATGTACGTTCTCCATGAAACTTTCAGATTGCGGTTTTATCATTACTATGCGTATAATTGCCAAAGCTCAAGTCTCTAGTATTTGAAATACGCCTTTACAAACTTATGGGTGAGGATGTGGATATAAGGGTGGGGGGTGAAATTGAAGAAAAATCGAAATTCTATAACGTACATATCAATCTACATTTAAAATTTGGATACTCTAGCTTTAAAGTTGTAGGAGATATAATTTTATAACTGCATTTCGATAAGGTTTTTGATCGATAAAAAAATAACGGGATGAGTTATCGATTTTTAGTGATAAACTCGATATCCGCGTGCTATATACGAGCATTTTAAAAAAAAAGTTGAAATCTCTAGCTTCTATATCTTCAGAAATCGACGCGTTCAAACATACGGACAGACGGACAGACAGACAGACAGACGGACAGGGCTAAATCGACTCAGTTCGTCGCCCTGATCAAGAATATATATACTTTATGGGGTCTGCCACGCCTCCTTCTGCCTGTTACATACATTTCAACAAAAACATTATACCCTGATTTCCCATTTTCAATGGGTTCAGGGTATAAAAATACAATATTAAGAAAATACAAAAAATAAAGAAAAGCGCATGGCGAATAACGCAAAACAGTTGATTGCAGCCACTGTCGCTCAAATTTTGACAGAACAACTTCCGACGCTAGTGAGACAAATAGTTAACCCTTCCAGGGAATTCAATGACGTGGGCGATCAGACTATAAATCAAAATTTGAACGACCTTAACAGAGTACCAGACATTGTCAAAAGTCTTAGGGAATTTTCCGGCAATAAAATCGAATTTAGCTCATGGAAAAAGAGTGTAGATCGCATACTCTGCATATATGCAAGCCAAGTTGGATCACCAATGTACTAGGGTATTTTGCATACCGTGAGAAATAAGATCATCGGCCAAGCCGACGCGGCCCTCGAATCATACAATGTACCCCTTAATTGGAATGCCATCTCCAAGTGTCTCACACTGCACTATGCAGATAAAAGAGATATAAATACATTAGAATATGAGATGACTATGTTAATACAGGGCAACAACCAGACAGTAGAACAGTTTTATCAGGTTGTCTACAACCAGCTGACTTTAATACTGAACAAGGTAGGATGTATGGAACTCAATAGAGAGTCAGAAATACTCATGTCGAAAATGTACAGGGAAAAAGCATTAGACACTTTTATCAGAGGTTTGAGAGGAGACTTGCCACGTATTCTTAGCATAAAGGAACCAGCAGACCTTCCCTCAGCCCTCCATTTATGCTTAAAATTAGAAAATCAGAACTATAGAACAAACATAGCTTTCAATAAAAGCCATCTGTTGAGCTATCGAGATTTTTCGAATAGCTTTAAATCATTAAACGATTGAATTCACTTAATGATTAGTTTATTAGCGATTATTAGAGTTTACAGAGTTTATGTGATAGACGCGAGCAAGCGACTAGGCTGTCGTGCTGTCCGCTACTATGTTTGTAATAGTCAATCTAACACTGCATATGCTCTAAACACGAGTTAATTGCATACTAAGTACAATGGCCGCGAGCCGGCGGATTAAGCTGAGCCGGTGCGTGGGTGAAAGACACAACGCAAAAGGGAGAGCGTGATCTCCGTTACAAATTCTCTTAAATGATAACATATTCTATGAACTGCCGCTCTTAATTATAATGAAGCGATGATTGCTGAGCCCAACATCCTCCCCCCGTTGAAGACTTAGTCTTCAACAGAATCCTTAAGGGGCAGCAAGCACAGCTTATTTGTAGCTCTTCTTATCTCGCCAGCTTCAGTTTTTAGTAGGGCTACCCGTGCAACGCCATCACTTCCAGGGATAAGTTCGATTATTCTGGCTAGTGGCCACTTAAGTGAAGGTAGATTCTCATCCTTCACAAGAACTATGTTGCCAATAGCCAAGCCAGGTTTGGAGGTTCTCCATTTCACTCGCTGTTGTAACAAGTTGAGATATTCGTCCCGCCAACGAGTCCAGAACACCTGCTGGAGATAGCTTACGCGCTGCCAAGCATCCAAACGATTAAATTTGAGCCCTGTCAGGTTTGGCTCGCTGAAGGACGAAGGACGGCCACCGTTGAGGAAATGCGCAGGAGTCAACACGTCTATGTCTGATGGGTGCTCTGAAATCGAAACTAAAGGGCGTGAATTAACGACAGCAGCGATGTTGCAAACCAGTATGCGAAGCTCATCGTAAGTTAGGACGGAGGACCCAACACATCGGTAAAAATGATGCTTCGCTGTCTTCACTGCAGCCTCCCACAAGCCACCAAAGTGAGGCGATCGTGGAGGGATGAAATGCCATTCGATTGAGTCTGCCAAACAGAAATCCTTCACAGCCTTCTGGTGAGTGTCTGACAGAAATAGACGCTTCAACTCCTGAAGCTGGTTGCGGGCACCAAGAAAGTTTGTGGCGTTATCCGACCAGATTTGACTTGGCTTTCCTCTGGTGCATATGAAACGTTGAAGTGCATGCAAAAAAGCCGCGGTAGTTAAATCCTTGACTAACTCCAACCAAATAGCCTTCGTAGCAAAACAAATGAACACACAAACGTAGCATTTCACAGGCGCCTTGTTTCGTGACTCAGGCTTGTAAAAGAAGGGTCCGCAAAAGTCAACTCCAGTCACTCCAAAGACCCGATAGCCGTTGACTCGATCCTTGGGTAGATCTGCCATTATGTGTTCAACGAGTCGAGGCCTTGCACGAAAGCAAATTACGCATCTCTGAATTACACTGGCTACAGTTTTTCTACCTCCAATTGGCCAATATTGGGAACGAACCAACGCAAGCACTGCTCGGGGACCAGCGTGCAAGTTTTGCTGATGGAAATGCATTATGATGGCTCTAGTTACTGGATGAACTTTGGGCAAAATAATTGGATGGCGACTATCGAAATTTAAAGTTGAGTTTTTGAGACGACCATCGACACGTAGCAGCCCAATCTCATCAAGGAACGGTGACAGCGAGGCTAGACTGCTGGATGACGGAACCATTCCTTTATTTCGAAGAGCAT
Organism: Drosophila mulleri; assembly: GCA_035047565.1. NCBI lineage: Eukaryota > Metazoa > Arthropoda > Insecta > Diptera > Drosophilidae > Drosophila > Drosophila mulleri. The sequence goes on from JAWNPK010000034.1 coordinate 19,382, forward strand.
TTATGTCGTCTGAGAGATGTGTTCGTTGAATCATTCTTAACAGTATATGAGTGCCGTTCCGGATGTCTGCTAGGGTTATTCCTGGACCATGACTTTTTTTAATAAACTTTGATACGTATGCAAACGTACGCTGCAAGCGGCCGAAAGAATTCACAAACTTGCAGTCCATAGAGACATCATGGACTGCGTCCTTTACAAGAAGCACAGTTCTTCGACGCTCAATTGAAGTTCTTTCTGGAAGTGCTGAGACTGGCCACTGAGATCTGGGCTTACAGAGGAAACCTGGACCGTTGAACCAATGTAATGATGCATTTAAATCCGAGGGCAATGCACCCCGAGATAATATATCCGCGGGATTCAGTGTTGTAGGTATATAGTGCCATTCCATTGCTGATGTGAGATCTTGTATCGTGGCGATGCGATTTGAAACAAAAACGTTAAATCGTCCGGGCTCGTCATTGATCCAAGAAAGCGCAACAGTAGAGTCAGACCAACAATGAAACTCGCCTGCGAAAATGCCTAAGCGAGCCACTTCATTCATTAGACGCGCAAGCAACTCTGCCCCGCATAGTTCCAGCTTGGGAACCGTGAGCGTTTTTAGAGGCGCAACTCGAGACTTAGAGCAAAGCAACCTGCTGATGGTATGCTGACCCCTGGATACAATATAAATGCAAGCTCCGTATGCCTCGATGCTGGCATCGCAGAATCCATGGACCTCAACCTTCGATCCTGGTATTAATGATAGCCTGGGAAATGCACTACTAAGACCATTGCCAAAGTTGCTGCAAATGTCTAGCCATGCAGTGTGACATGCAGACGGGAGACTCTCGTCCCAATCAAGTTTATGCCTCCAGAGTTGTTGCAAGAAGATTTTAGCCTTCGTTATTACTGGGCCGACCAGGCAGAGGGGATCATAAAACCTAGCAATAGACGAGAGAACAGAGCGCCTGGAGGGCTTAGAGGCTGAATTCAGGGCTAGATATGAGAAAAGAAGTTGATCAGATGCCGGATCCCATGCAAGGCCAAGTGTCTTTGTAATGTCGCTGCCATCATTGAACCTAATGAGCGATTCCTTGTCGCAGTCTGTTACGCCGTCCAGTACCATGGGATGGCTTGAACACCACTTCCTCAATTTAAACTTCCCACAAGCCAAGATTCCAGCTGTCTCTTGCATAACAAGTTTTGCTTCTTCGACTGAATTTCCTCCACTAATCAAATCATCAACATAGAAATCGCGAAGCAATACGTCGGACCCGACTGGGAATGCGTTCCTTTCATCTACGGCAAGCTGATGCATGGCGCGCACAGACAAAAATGACGCTGGTTTTGTTCCATATGTTACCGTATCAAGCCTGAAAACTTCCAACTCATCATCTGGGGAATTCCTCCATAAAATGCATTGTAGATAGCTGTCCGGCTCAGGTACTTTCACGCAACGATACATTTTGCAAATATCGCCGGTGAGTGCAACTGGATAAGATCGGAAGCGCAATAATATGTCGACTAATTTTGGCTGAATGACGGGACCTGACATTAGAATGTCATTCAACGAATGCCCAGTTGTTGTAGATGCAGATCCATCAAAGACGACGCGAAGCTTGGTAGTTGTGCTATCATCCTTCAGAACGCAGTGATGAGGAAGAAAATATCTGCATAGATGGAATGAATTTAGAGGAACGCGTGACATGTGACCAAGTTCAAGATACTCTTTCAGAAATGCTGAGTATTGAGACCTTATATGCGGCAAACGACTCAATTTCTTTTCCAAATTGAGAAACCGATGTCGCGCTTGCTCATAAGAATCTCCAAGAAGCTCGCAACTAAGCTTAACAGGCAGGCGTACTGTATATTGGCCACTAGCCAATCGATTGTAATACCTCGCAAAATGCGCTTCGCAGTCTGAGTCTTCCTTGCTGAACCTTACAATGGAATCGCTGCAGCGCTCGACTTCCCAAAAGCGACGAACGAGACTGTCCAACTTGATATCAGCACAGGAGTCTGTAATCGGATCCGAAGGCGCCTTTGAAGCTATTAGCACGGCGTTGTGGTTGCGAGCCTCGCCACCTGATACAACCCAAACAAGACGAGTCTTCTGTAACAATGGAAATCCAGGCATCAACTTGATTTGTCCCACGCAGAGCAAATCATAAAACAGGCTAGCTCCGATAAGCAGATCTACTCGTTGCGGCCTATGGAAAGCTGGATCTGCCAGCACTATATTGTGCGGTATGCTCCAATTGCTCGTATTCACATTAGAACTGGGCTGCCTGCCAGTTATATTTGCAGCTACCATAGCCGTTATGCTAGTTGTATATTCAGATGCATGAGCTTGAAGAGTGAGGCAAATGCTGCTACCATCCATGGCAACATTGGAGTCGCCTACGCCGCATACAGATACCACCGATTTTGTTCTCTTAAGTTGCAGGAGATTCGCAAATCTGGCTGTAATGAGATGTAGTTGAGAGCCTGAATCTAAAAGTGCACGACAAGGAACAAGCTCGCCAAACCGATTCCTTGCCAGAACCACTGCGGTAGCCAGGAGCACATCGCTGTGCAGATCCTTGGATAAGAGAGTAGTGGCCGGTGCTGAGGGCTGAGGGATAGTCTGTACTCTTGATGTTGAAGATTGTTGATGGGGCGGAATTGCTGCCTGTGATGTGCTGGAGTGGCCGAGATGAAGAAGCGTATGATGCTTGACTCCACAGACCCGACAACTGCGCGAGCCACATTGTCGCGACTGATGACCTCCCTTGAGACAATTCAAACATAAGCCAGCCTTTCGGACCTCATTCAGGCGAAGACTAGGAGACAAGTTTGCGAATCTTGGGCATTTGTAGATTGTGTGCTCAAGATCATTACAAAAATTGCAACTGTGCGTACTGTGGCCGGTTACGAGAAATGCTGATCTACTGGTAGCAACCTTACTGCAAGAATTCATCGGCTTACTTGACGAATAGTTTGTAAGAGCAAATTTCATCGATTCCAAAGTACGGCAACGAAGCTCAAGAAATGAGGAGACTTCTTCATATCTGGGTATCTGAAGAGCCATTTCTGAGTTGTCCAATTTCTCTTCCCATTTAGCTTGTGAGGCCTCATCAAGCTTCTGTAGCAGTATCTGAGCAATCATGGCACTGGCTATCTGCTCTGTTGTACCCAGACTACTGAGCGCACGCATATGGACATTGAAGCTGTCAGATAGCTCACGCAGCTTGATTATGGATCCATTTTCTACTCTTTTGAGACCTAAGATCCTTACGATGTGGGCCTGGAAGATTAAACGTCGATTATCATATCTCTGCTTTAATAAATTTATGGCAATTATATAATTATCATTAGAAATTTCCAAAGAGCGAACCGTATCCAACGCTGCGCCATCGAGGCAGGACCGGAGGTGCTGAAGTCTTTCCATATTGCTGATTTCTGGCCGACTTTCAATGATTGTGGAAAACATTGAGTAGAAGTCAGCCCAATTAGCATATCCACCGCTGAACGTAGGTAGCTTTAATGGCGGCAACGCAGGTGCAGGCTGCAATCTGGGAGCGGATGCGAGAGGAGGGTCAATTGGACGACTAAACGTGGAACTATGATGCGCTTGAGCAGTACGACTTTGCACTTCGGACATTATTGTTGACTGCATGACCATTATTAAATCATCAAAGTCAGTGCGCAAATTGCTGGACATCTCAGTAAAGTCGAGCTCCTCTAGACTTTCATGGGCTTTGCTAAAGGAGTGGCTTAGCTTGTCGATATGCTCCAGTAGAACATTTAGAACGCTGTCACTGTGATCGGCAAGAGCATCTGAATCGACCTTGGGTTGTAGCTTTTTTACGCGTTCAAACACCGACTGTACCTTGAGCTTATAAAACCGCACGCGATCTTCGGGAGCAACTGCACTAGCATCTAAATTCGCCATGACGAGTACAGCAAGAGTAACACGAATAGAGTTCAAAGTCGTTGGTGCAAGCGTGATTGCAAGAGTAAAGTAAATGTATATATGCTATAGCGCAGACACAAACTTGGAATAAGTCGTATTTGTCGAGCAGAGTACTTGCAACTTTAATAAACTGGCAAAATGGTATTCAAATAATAGACACGTATGAATTGTTGCACACCGGTACGATTATTATGGACGCGCTCGTATCGCAGCCGTGGCGAAAGAGTGCAATGCCAACGAAGAATAACGGCAAGCATGTAATTACACTGTGCTTATGCAAACTTAATCACTTATAGATTGAAGCTTTAGAACACGCAGTCACTAAACATAGAAATAGTTGAGAAATTAGCTGATTCTTTATTAGATTGTCATTTGCAGAAGTTTTCGCATGTGTACTACTTTTACGGGCGCCAGTGTATTGCAGACCGAACGAAAGAGTGCCTGGCGAATTGGCAAAGTAACGGCACTCAACTAATCGCTATATACACTGCTTATGTTCACGGGGTATGTATGTATGTGATGCTGTCAATATATATATGTAAATATGTAGAAAGAAACGAAAAGAGAAAAAATCACGTCGGGGTCACCAAATGTTGAGCTATCGAGATTTTTCGAATAGCTTTAAATCATTAAACGATTGAATTCACTTAATGATTAGTTTATTAGCGATTATTAGAGTTTACAGAGTTTATGTGATAGACGCGAGCAAGCGACTAGGCTGTCGTGCTGTCCGCTACTATGTTTGTAATAGTCAATCTAACACTGCATCTGCTCTAAACACGAGTTAATTGCATACTAAGTACAATGTACGCGAGCCGGCGGATTAAGCTGAGCCGGTGCGTGGGTGAAAGACACAACGCAAAAGGGAGAGCGTGATCTCCGTTACAAATTCTCTTAAATGATAACATATTCTATGAACTGCCGCTCTTAATTATAATGAAGCGATGATTGCTGAGCCCAACACCATCAAACAGGTCACAAAAGCGTAGTCCGAAACGCAACACCACCCATGTTACCACCGCGTATGGTTCAACACGTACAAAATCCCCCTCAAATGATGAGAACTGTACCAATCGGTTTCAGAACTCAAGTGCCAATGCAACATGCATGGCCAAATACCATGAATCAGGGACACCAATACCATAGACAACAACATTACCAAACGCAACCTCATCAGACAAACGTACCGCCCCGACCATTAGCACCCAAACCACACGTTGACAAAAGCATCCAAACACGGATGGTAAATTACATGAACAGGCCAAATTTTGAACCAGGAAAAAGACCCCCACCAATAACAAATACAACAGATAAAAGACAAAGAAACTTTAACATTCAAACGGGAGAAGAATATCGCGACAGTGACTACCACAACGCCCACATAACTATGGAAGAATACGGACAGACCATCGAAAGCTACGAGCAACAGACCGAACACGAACAATCACTACAAGAGTACGCACAACAAATAGAACAAGATGACGACGAACAAGGGAGCCCCATTGAACATAATAACATCAATTTTTTAGAGTAACTAGCTCTTCGCTTCCTTACATAGAATGTAAGACAAAAAGCGGAGAGATACTTAAAATACTAATAGACACAGGTTCAAACAGAAATTACATACAGGCCAAACTAGTTTCTAACCCGATTCCCAATCAAAAACCTTTCGAAGCCGTAACAGTCGGCGGAAATATAAAAATAACTCACCATAAAATCGCTAATCTCTTTGACAGACAAGATATTCAAGTAAAATTTTTCATATTACCTACGTTAAAAGCATTTGACGCAATTCTGGGCAACGACAGCCTTAAAGAACTAGATGCTGTAATCCATAGCAGCAAAAATCATTTAATAATTAAAAATACCATATTTATACCCCTTAGACAGAAAAAAATTGAGGCAGTTAACGCTGTCATACCACGGACAGATCACATAACTATCGAACAGAAACAAAGATTAAAAGATTTAGTTACGAAATACGCCAACTTATTTGCCACCCCAAACGAAAAACAAGTAAGAAAACTCTAGTCGAGAGTGCTCGACTACGAGATCCCCTGAACCCTTCAAGCAACAGCCATTTCAATCATTTTTAGCGTCTCTCTGCTTACACAAACACACACATACACACGCAAACACACATACATAGACACTCATAGGCACGCACGCATAAACACACATGGGCTGCAGTGTGGGCTTACTATGGGAACTTAATTGTTTAATAACTTTTTTTCTGGATGTACGTTCTCCATGAAACTTTCAGATTGCGGTTTTATCATTACTATGCGTATAATTGCCAAAGCTCAAGTCTCTAGTATTTGAAATACGCCTTTACAAACTTATGGGTGAGGATGTGGATATAAGGGTGGGGGGTGAAATTGAAGAAAAATCGAAATTCTATAACGTACATATCAATCTACATTTAAAATTTGGATACTCTAGCTTTAAAGTTGTAGGAGATATAATTTTATAACTGCATTTCGATAAGGTTTTTGATCGATAAAAAAATAACGGGATGAGTTATCGATTTTTAGTGATAAACTCGATATCCGCGTGCTATATACGAGCATTTTAAAAAAAAGTTGAAATCTCTAGCTTCTATATCTTCAGAAATCGACGTGTTCAAACATACGGACAGACGGACAGACAGACAGACAGACGGACAGGGCTAAATCGACTCAGTTCGTCGCCCTGATCAAGAATATATATACTTTATGGGGTCTGTCACGCCTCCTTCTGCCTGTTACATACATTTCAACAAAAACATTATACCCTGATTTCCCATTTTCAATGGGTTCAGGGTATAAAAATACAATATTAAGAAAATACAAAAAATAAAGAAAAGCGTAAAGCGATCAAAGTTAAAGTGACTACAAAAGTAGTATAAAATAGCCCACCTTTGCGATTCCCAAGGGACCCTCCAAAGTAGAAGGGAAAAACCAGCCACTGGTCTTAATATAAAAAAAAATAAAATTTAAAATAAAAAAAAAAATAAAAATAAAAAAAAAATTGTATTATAATAAAAATTTCTTTATATTAAATTAAGTTGTACTACTGATAATCATAAACTAACACTAACTAACTCACTAAATTCAATCAGAAATCCACCTGTAAACATAAAACAATAGATCAAAGTCACAATAAAAGGCAGTTAATAACGTATGGCTAACGAGAATAATTTGATTAGGCCCCCAGTGTTAGTCGAACAACCCCAAGTAGGTGCACACATTACCAATAGACAGCAACAACGACATATAGACCGTCAGAACGAACACTTACAGAATAGAGGCATGGCGAATAACGCAAAACAGTTGATTGCAGCCACTGTCGCTCAAATTTTGACAGAACAACTTCCGACGCTAGTGAGACAAATAGTTAACCCTTCCAGGGAATTCAATGACGTGGGCGATCAGACTATAAATGACAATCAAAATTTGAACGACCTTAACAGAGTACCAGACATTGTCAAAAGTCTTAGGGAATTTTCCGGCAATAAAATCGAATTTAGCTCATGGAAAAAGAGTGTAGATCGCATACTCTGCATATATGCAAGCCAAGTTGGATCACCAATGTACTAGGGTATTTTGCATACCGTGAGAAATAAGATCATTGGCCAAGCCGACGCGGCCCTCGAATCGTACAATGTACCCCTTAATTGGAATGCCATCTCCAAGTGTCTCACACTGCACTATGCAGATAAAAGAGATATAAATACATTAGAATATGAGATGACTATGTTAATACAGGGCAACAACCAGACAGTAGAACAGTTTTATCAGGTTGTCTACAACCAGCTGACTTTAATACTGAACAAGGTAGGATGTATGGAACTCAATAGAGAGTCAGAAATACTCATGTCGAAAATGTACAGGGAAAAAGCATTAGACACTTTCATCAGAGGTTTGAGAGGAGACTTGCCACGTATTCTTAGCATAAAGGAACCAGCAGACCTTCCCTCAGCCCTCCATTTATGCTTAAAATTAGAAAATCAGAACTATAGAACAAACATAGCTTTCAATAAAAGCCATCAAACAGGTCACAAAAGCGTAGTCCGAAACGCAACACCACCCATGTTACCACCGCGTATGGTTCAACACGTACAAAATCCCCCTCAAATGATGAGAACTGTACCAATCGGTTTCAGAACTCAAGTGCCAATGCAACATGCATGGCCAAATACCATGAATCAGGGACACCAATACCATAGACAACAACATTACCAAACGCAACCTCATCAGACAAACGTACCGCCCCGACCATTAGCACCCAAACCACACGTTGACAAAAGCATCCAAACACGGATGGTAAATTACATGAACAGGCCAAATTTTGAACCAGGAAAAAGACCCCCACCAATAACAAATACAACAGATAAAAGACAAAGAAACTTTAACATTCAAACGGGAGAAGAATATCGCGACAGTGACTACCACAACGCCCACATAACTATGGAAGAATACGGCAACAGACCGAACACGAACAATCACTACAAGAGTACGCACAACAAATAGAACAAGATGACGACGAACAAGGGAGCCCCATTGAACATAATAACATCAATTTTTTAGAGTAACTAGCTCTTCGCTTCCTTACATAGAATGTAAGACAAAAAGCGGAGAGATACTTAAAATACTAATAGACACAGGTTCAAACAGAAATTACATACAGGCCAAACTAGTTTCTAACCCGATTCCCAATCAAAAACCTTTCGAAGCCGTAACAGTCGGCGGAAATATAAAAATAACTCACCATAAAATCGCTAATCTCTTTGACAGACAAGATATCCAAGTAAAATTTTTCCTATTACCTACGTTAAAAGCATTTGACGCAACGACAGCCTTAAAGAACTAGATGCTGTAATCCATAGCAGCAAAAATCAATTAATAATTAAAAATACCATATTTATACCCCTTAGACGGAAAAAAATTGAGGCAGTTAACGCTGTCATACCACGGACAGATCACATAACTATCGAACAGAAACAAAGATTAAAAGATTTAGTTACGAAATACGCCAACTTATTTGCCACCCCAAACGAAAAACAAGTAAGAAAACTCTAGTCGAGAGTGTTCGACTACGAGATCCCCTGAACCCTTCAAGCAACAGCCATTTCAATCATTTTTAGCGTCTCTCTGCTTACACAAACACACACATACACACGCAAACACACATACATAGACACCCATAGGCGCGCACGCATGGGCTGCAGTGTGGGCTTACTATGGGAACTAATTGTTTAATAACTTTTTTTCTGGACGTACGTTCTCCATGAAACTTTCAGATTGTGGTTTTGTCATTACTATGCGTATAATTGCCAAAGCTCAAGTCTCTAGAATTTGAAATACGCCTTTTACAAACTTATGGGTGAGGGGGTGGATATAAGGGTGGGGGGTGAAATTGAACAAAAATCGAAATTCTATAACATACATATCAATCTACATTTAAAATTTGGATACTCTAGCTCTAAAGATGTAGGAGATATAATTTTATAACTGCATTTCGATAAGGTTTTTGATCGATAAAAAAATAACGGGATGAGTTATCGATTTTTATTGATAAACTCGATATCCGCGTGCTATATACGAGCATTTTAAAAAAAGTTGAAGTTTCTAGCTTCTATATCTTCTGAAATCGACGCGTTCAAACATACGGACAGATGGACAGACGGACAGACGGACATGGCTAAATCGATTCAGTTTGTCGCCCTGATCAAGAATATATATACTTTGTGGGGTCTGCCACGCCTCCTTCTCCCTGTTACATACTTTTAACAAAACCATTATACCCTGATTTCCCATTTTCAATGGGTTCAGGGTATAAAAACAAGTAAGAAAACTCTAGTCGAGAGTGCTCGACTACGAGATCCTCTGAACCCTTCAAGCAACAGCCATTTCAATCATTTTTAGCGTCTCTCTGCTTACACAAACACACACATACACACGCAAACACACATACATAGATACCCATAGGCGCGCACGCATGGGCTGCAGTGTGGGCTTACTATGGGAACTTAATTGTTTAATAACTTTTTTTCTGGACGTACGTTCTCCTTGAAACCTTCAGATTGTGGTTTTATCATTACTATGCGTATAATTGCCAAAGCTCAAGTCTCTAGTATTTGAAATACGCCTTTTACAAACTTATGGGTGAGGGGGTGGATATAAGGGTGGGGGGTGAAATTTAACAAAAACCGAAATTCTATAACGTACATATCAATCTACATTTAAAATTTGGAGACTTTAGCTCTAAAGGTGTAGGAGATATAATTTGATAACTGGTTTTCGATAAGGTTTTTTATCGATAAAAAAATAACGGGATGAGTTATCGATTTTTAGTGATAAACTCGATATCCGCGTGCTATATACGAGCATTTTAAAAAAAAGTTGAAGTCTCTAGCCTCTATATCTTCTGAAATCGACGCGTTCAAACATACGGACAGACGGACAGGGCTAAATCGACTCAGTTCGTCGCCCTGATCAAGAATATATATACTTTATGGGGTCTGCCACGCCTCCTTCTGCCTGTTACATACATTTCAACAAAAACATTATACCCTGATTTCCCATTTTCAATGGGTTCAGGGTATAATAAAAATACATAATAGAGCTCACCGCAACGCAATAGAAAATGAAAAACAATTATCAGAAACCCATTACTTCCCTAAAATGAAACAGAAAATAGCCACATTAGTCAAACAATGTCAAGTTTGTAAAGATGAAAAATACGACAGACAACCAAACAACCCTAAACTAAATGAAACACCCATACCTCAATATCCTGGACATATAATTCATGTAGACATATACACGACAGGCAAAAACTTAGTCCTGACAGCAATAAATAAATTTTCGAAACTAGCTCAAGGACGCATAATCAAATCTAGAGCAATAGAGGACATAAAAAAACCACTTCACGACATTTTATTCTATTATGGAGTTCCGAAATTCGTGGTCATAGATAACGAAAAATCTCTGAATTCAGCATCCCGAACATTCATGATGCGAGATCAATTAGGGATTGAAATTTATAACACTCCACCTTATAAAAGCACAGTCAAAGAACAAGTCGAACGATTTCACTCTACGCTTTCAGACATTATGAGATGTAACAAAAGAAAACAAGAATATAAAACTTTTCAAGAATTAATTGACAAATCAATATACGACTATAACTACACCATTCATTCAACGACTAACAGACGACCACTAGATTTGTTTTTTGGCAGAAACCTAACGACGAACCCAGAACAATATGAACAAGTAAGAAAGCTCTAGTCGAGACTGCTCGACTACGAGATACCCTGAACCCTCCGAGCAACAGCCATTTCAATCATTTTTAGTGTCTTTCAGCTTATACAAACACACACACACACGCAAACACATACATAGACACCCATAGGCACGCACGCATTAACAGGCATGGGCTGCAGTGTGGGCTTACTATGGGAACTAAATTGTTCAATAACTTTTTTTGTGGACGTACGTTCTTCATGAAACTTTCAGAATGTGGTTTTATCATTACTATGCGTATATTTGCCAAAGCTCAAGTCTCTAGTATTTGAAATACGCCTTTTACAGAGATGAGGGTAAGGGGGTGGATATAGGGGTGGGGGGTGAATTATAACAAAAATCGAAATTCTATAACGTGCAGTCGAGTCTACATTTAAAATTTGGAGACTTTAGCTCTAAAGGTGTAGGAGATATAATTTTATAACTGGTTTTCGATAAGGTTTTTGATCGATAAAAAAATAACGGGATGAGTTATCGATCTTTTGTGATAAACTCGATATGCGCGCGCTATATACGAGCATTTTAAAAAAAAGTTGAAGTCTCTAGCTTCTATATCTTCAGAAATCGACGCGTTCATACATACGGACAGATGGACAGACGGACAGACGGACATGGCTAAATCGATTCAGTTTGTCGCCCTGATCAAGAATATATATACTTTGTGGGGTCTGCCACGCCTCCTTCTCCCTGTTACATACTTTTAACAAAACCATTATACCCTGATTTCCCATTTTCAATGGGTTCAGGGTATAAAAACAAGTAAGAAAACTCTAGTCGAGAGTGCTCGACTACGAGATCCCCTGAACCCTTCAAGCAACAGCCATTTCAATCATTTTTAGCGTCTCTCTGCTTACACAAACACACACATACACACGCAAACACACATACATAGATACCCATAGGCGCGCACGCATGGGCTGCAGTGTGGGCTTACTATGGGAACTTAATTGTTTAATAACTTTTTTTCTGGACGTACGTTCTCCTTGAAACCTTCAGATTGTGGTTTTATCATTACTATGCGTATAATTGCCAAAGCTCAAGTCTCTAGTATTTGAAATACGCCTTTTACAAACTTATGGGTGAGGGGGTGGATATAAGGGTGGGGGGGTGAAATTTAACAAAAACCGAAATTCTATAACGTACATATCAATCTACATTTAAAATTTGGAGACTTTAGCTCTAAAGGTGTAGGAGATATAATTTGATAACTGGTTTTCGATAAGGTTTTTTATCGATAAAAAAATAACGGGATGAGTTATCGATTTTTAGTGATAAACTCGATATCCGCGTGCTATATACGAGCATTTTAAAAAAAGTTGAAGTCTCCAGCCTCTATATCTTCTGAAATCGACGCGTTCAAACATACGGACAGACGGACAGGGCTAAATCGACTCAGTTCGTCGCCCTGATCAAGAATATATATACTTTATGGGGTCTGCCACGCCTCCTTCTGCCTGTTACATACATTTCAACAAAAACATTATACCCTGATTTCCCATTTTCAATGGGTTCAGGGTATAATAAAAATACATAATAGAGCTCACCGCAACGCAATAGAAAATAAAAAACAATTATCAGAAACCCATTACTTCCCTAAAATGAAACAGAAAATAGCGACATTAGTCAAACAATGTCAAGTTTGTAAAGATGAAAAATACGACAGACAACCAAACAACCCTAAACTAAATGAAACACCCATACCTCAATATCCTGGACATATAATTCATGTAGACATATACACGACAGGCAAAAACTTAGTCCTGACAGCAATAAATAAATTTTCGAAACTAGCTCAAGGACGCATAATCAAATCTAGAGCAATAGAGGACATAAAAAAACCACTTCACGACATTTTATTCTATTATGGAGTTCCGAAATTCGTGGTCATAGATAACGAAAAATCTCTGAATTCAGCATCCCGAACATTCATGATGCGAGATCAATTAGGGATTGAAATTTATAACACTCCACCTTATAAAAGCACAGTCAAAGAACAAGTCGAACGATTTCACTCTACGCTTTCAGACATTATGAGATGTAACAAAAGAAAACAAGAATATAAAACTTTTCAAGAATTAATTGACAAATCAATATACGACTATAACTACACCATTCATTCAACGACTAACAGACGACCACTAGATTTGTTTTTTGGCAGAAACCTAACGACGAACCCAGAACAATATGAACAAGTAAGAAAGCTCTAGTCGAGACTGCTCGACTACGAGATACCCTGAACCCTCCGAGCAACAGCCATTTCAATCATTTTTAGTGTCTTTCAGCTTATACAAACACACACACACACGCAAACACATACATAGACACCCATAGGCACGCACGCATTAACAGGCATGGGCTGCAGTGTGGGCTTACTATGGGAACTAAATTGTTCAATAACTTTTTTTGTGGACGTACGTTCTTCATGAAACTTTCAGAATGTGGTTTTATCATTACTATGCGTATATTTGCCAAAGCTCAAGTCTCTAGTATTTGAAATACGCCTTTTACAGAGATGAGGGTAAGGGGGTGGATATAGGGGTGGGGGGTGAATTATAACAAAAATCGAAATTCTATAACGTGCAGTCGAGTCTACATTTAAAATTTGGAGACTTTAGCTCTAAAGGTGTAGGAGATATAATTTTATAACTGGTTTTCGATAAGGTTTTTGATCGATAAAAAAATAACGGGATGAGTTATCGATCTTTTGTGATAAACTCGATATGCGCGCGCTATATACGAGCATTTTAAAAAAAAGTTGAAGTCTCTAGCTTCTATATCTTCAGAAATCGACGCGTTCATACATACGGACAGATGGACAGACGGACAGACGGACATGGCTAAATCGATTCAGTTTGTCGCCCTGATCAAGAATATATATACTTTGTGGGGTCTGCCACGCCTCCTTCTCCCTGTTACATACTTTTAACAAAACCATTATACCCTGATTTCCCATTTTCAATGGGTTCAGGGTATAAAAACAAGTAAGAAAACTCTAGTCGAGAGTGCTCGACTACGAGATCCCCTGAACCCTTCAAGCAACAGCCATTTCAATCATTTTTAGCGTCTCTCTGCTTACACAAACACACACATACACACGCAAACACACATACATAGATACCCATAGGCGCGCACGCATGGGCTGCAGTGTGGGCTTACTATGGGAACTTAATTGTTTAATAACTTTTTTTCTGGACGTACGTTCTCCTTGAAACCTTCAGATTGTGGTTTTATCATTACTATGCGTATAATTGCCAAAGCTCAAGTCTCTAGTATTTGAAATACGCCTTTTACAAACTTATGGGTGAGGGGGTGGATATAAGGGTGGGGGGTGAAATTTAACAAAAACCGAAATTCTATAACGTACATATCAATCTACATTTAAAATTTGGAGACTTTAGCTCTAAAGGTGTAGGAGATATAATTTGATAACTGGTTTTCGATAAGGTTTTTTATCGATAAAAAAATAACGGGATGAGTTATCGATTTTTAGTGATAAACTCGATATCCGCGTGCTATATACGAGCATTTTAAAAAAAGTTGAAGTCTCTAGCCTCTATATCTTCTGAAATCGACGCGTTCAAACATACGGACAGACGGACAGGGCTAAATCGACTCAGTTCGTCGCCCTGATCAAGAATATATATACTTTATGGGGTCTGCCACGCCTCCTTCTGCCTGTTACATACATTTCAACAAAAACATTATACCCTGATTTCCCATTTTCAATGGGTTCAGGGTATAATAAAAATACATAATAGAGCTCACCGCAACGCAATAGAAAATAAAAAACAATTATCAGAAACCCATTACTTCCCTAAAATGAAACAGAAAATAGCGACATTAGTCAAACAATGTCAAGTTTGTAAAGATGAAAAATACGACAGACAACCAAACAACCCTAAACTAAATGAAACACCCATACCTCAATATCCTGGACATATAATTCATGTAGACATATACACGACAGGCAAAAACTTAGTCCTGACAGCAATAAATAAATTTTCGAAACTAGCTCAAGGACGCATAATCAAATCTAGAGCAATAGAGGACATAAAAAAACCACTTCACGACATTTTATTCTATTATGGAGTTCCGAAATTCGTGGTCATAGATAACGAAAAATCTCTGAATTCAGCATCCCGAACATTCATGATGCGAGATCAATTAGGGATTGAAATTTATAACACTCCACCTTATAAAAGCACAGTCAAAGAACAAGTCGAACGATTTCACTCTACGCTTTCAGACATTATGAGATGTAACAAAAGAAAACAAGAATATAAAACTTTTCAAGAATTAATTGACAAATCAATATACGACTATAACTACACCATTCATTCAACGACTAACAGACGACCACTAGATTTGTTTTTTGGCAGAAACCTAACGACGAACCCAGAACAATATGAACAAGTAAGAAAGCTCTAGTCGAGACTGCTCGACTACGAGATACCCTGAACCCTCCGAGCAACAGCCATTTCAATCATTTTTAGTGTCTTTCAGCTTATACAAACACACACACACACGCAAACACATACATAGACACCCATAGGCACGCACGCATTAACAGGCATGGGCTGCAGTGTGGGCTTACTATGGGAACTAAATTGTTCAATAACTTTTTTTGTGGACGTACGTTCTTCATGAAACTTTCAGAATGTGGTTTTATCATTACTATGCGTATATTTGCCAAAGCTCAAGTCTCTAGTATTTGAAATACGCCTTTTACAGAGATGAGGGTAAGGGGGTGGATATAGGGGTGGGGGGTGAATTATAACAAAAATCGAAATTCTATAACGTGCAGTCGAGTCTACATTTAAAATTTGGAGACTTTAGCTCTAAAGGTGTAGGAGATATAATTTTATAACTGGTTTTCGATAAGGTTTTTGATCGATAAAAAAATAACGGGATGAGTTATCGATCTTTTGTGATAAACTCGATATGCGCGCGCTATATACGAGCATTTTAAAAAAAAGTTGAAGTCTCTAGCTTCTATATCTTCAGAAATCGACGCGTTCATACATACGGACAGATGGACAGACGGACAGACGGACATGGCTAAATCGATTCAGTTTGTCGCCCTGATCAAGAATATATATACTTTGTGGGGTCTGCCACGCCTCCTTCTCCCTGTTACATACTTTTAACAAAACCATTATACCCTGATTTCCCATTTTCAATGGGTTCAGGGTATAAAAACAAGTAAGAAAACTCTAGTCGAGAGTGCTCGACTACGAGATCCCCTGAACCCTTCAAGCAACAGCCATTTCAATCATTTTTAGCGTCTCTCTGCTTACACAAACACACACATACACACGCAAACACACATACATAGACACCCATAGGCGCGCACGCATGGGCTGCAGTGTGGGCTTACTATGGGAACTTAATTGTTTAATAACTTTTTTTCTGGACGTACGTTCTCCTTGAAACTTTCAGATTGTGGTTTTATCATTACTATGCGTATAATTGCCAAAGCTCAAGTCTCTAGTATTTGAAATACGCCTTTTACAAACTTATGGGTGAGGGGGTGGATATAAGGGTGGGGGGTGAAATTTAACAAAAATCGAAATTCTATAACGTACATATCAATCTACATTTAAAATTTGGAGACTTTAGCTCTAAAGGTGTAGGAGATATAATTTGATAACTGGTTTTCGATAAGGTTTTTTATCGATAAAAAAATAACGGGATGAGTTATCGATTTTTAGTGATAAACTCGATATCCGCGTGCTATATACGAGCATTTTAAAAAAAGTTGAAGTCTCTAGCCTCTATATCTTCTGAAATCGACGCGTTCAAACATACGGACAGACGGACAACGGAAGCGAGACAGACGGACAGGGCTAAATCGACTCAGTTCGTCGCCCTGATCAAGAATATATATACTTTATGGGGTCTGCCACGCCTCCTTCTGCCTGTTACATACATTTCAACAAAAACATTATACCCTGATTTCCCATTTTCAATGGGTTCAGGGTATAATAAAAATACATAATAGAGCTCACCGCAACGCAATAGAAAATAAAAAACAATTATCAGAAACCCATTACTTCCCTAAAATGAAACAGAAAATAGCGACATTAGTCAAACAATGTCAAGTTTGTAAAGATGAAAAATACGACAGACAACCAAACAACCCTAAACTAAATGAAACACCCATACCTCAATATCCTGGACATATAATTCATGTAGACATATACACGACAGGCAAAAACTTAGTCCTGACAGCAATAAAAAAATTTTCGAAACTAGCTCAAGGACGCATAATCAAATCTAGAGCAATAGAGGACATAAAAAAACCACTTCACGACATTTTATTCTATTATGGAGTTCCGAAATTCGTGGTCATAGATAACGAAAAATCTCTGAATTCAGCATCCCGAACATTCATGATGCGAGATCAATTAGGGATTGAAATTTATAACACTCCACCTTATAAAAGCACAGTCAAAGAACAAGTCGAACGATTTCACTCTACGCTTTCAGACATTATGAGATGTAACAAAAGAAAACAAGAATATAAAACTTTTCAAGAATTAATTGACAAATCAATATACGACTATAACTACACCATTCATTCAACGACTAACAGACGACCACTAGATTTGTTTTTTGGCAGAAACCTAACGACGAACCCAGAACAATATGAACAAGTAAGAAAGCTCTAGTCGAGACTGCTCGACTACGAGATCCCCTGAACCCTTCAAGCAACAGCCATTTCAATCATTTTTAGTGTCTTTCAGCTTATACAAACACACACACACACGCAAACACATACATAGACACGCATAGGCACGCACGCATTAACAGGCATGGGCTGCAGTGTGGGCTCACTATGGGAACTAAATTGTTTAATAACTTTTTTTCTGGACGTACGTTCTTCATGAAACTTTCAGATTGTGGTTTTATCATTACTATGCGTATAATTGCCAAAGCTCAAGTCTCTAGTATTTGAAATACGCCTTTTACAAAGATGAGGGTAAGGGGGTGGATATAGGGGTGGGGGGTGAATTATAACAAAAATCGAAATTCTATAACGTGCAGTCGAGTCTACATTTAAAATTTGGAGACTTTAGCTCTAAAGGTGTAGGAGATATAATTTTATAACTGTTTTTCGATAAGGTTTTTGATCGATAAAAAAATAACGGGACGAGTTATCGATCTTTGGTGATAAACTCGATATGCGCGCGGTATATACGATCATTTTAAAAAAAAGTTGAAGTCTCTAGCTTCTATATCTTCAGAAATCGACGCGTTCATACATACGGACAGATGGACAGACGGACGGACGGACGGACGGACGGACGGACGGACAGACAGACGGACAGGGCTAAATCGACTCAGTTTGTCGCCCTGATCAAGAATATATATACTTTGTGGGGTCTGCCACGCCTCCTTCTCCCTGTTACATACTTTTAACAAAACCATTATACCCTGATTTCCCATTTTCAATGGGTTCAGGGTATAAAAACAAGTAAGAAAACTCTAGTCGAGAGTGCTCGACTACGAGATCCCCTGAACCCTTCAAGCAACAGCCATTTCAATCATTTTTAGCGTCTCTCTGCTTACACAAACACACACATACACACGCAAACACACATACATAGACACCCATAGGCGCGCACGCATGGGCTGCAGTGTGGGCTTACTATGGGAACTTAATTGTTTAATAACTTTTTTTCTGGACGTACGTTCTCCATGAAACTTTCAGATTGCGGTTTTATCATTACTATGCGTGTATTTGCCAAAGCTCAAGTCTCTAGTATTTGAAATACGCCTTTTACAAACTTATGGGTGAGGGGGTGGATATAAGGGTGGGGGGTGAAATTTAACAAAAATCGAAATTCTGATAGATCACGTACAATCGAATCTACATTTAAAATTTGGAGACTTTAGCTCTAAAGGTGTAGGAGATATAATTTTATAACTGGTTTTCGATAAGGTTTTTTATCGATAAAAAAATAACGGGATGAGTTATCGATTTTTAGTGATAAACTCGATATCCGCGTGCTATATACGAGCATTTTAAAAAAAAGTTGAAGTCTCTAGCTTCTATATCTTCTGAAATCGACGCGTTCAAACATACGGACAGACGGACAAGGCTAAATCGACTCAGTTCGTCGCCCTGATCAAGAATATATATACTTTATGGGGTCTGCCACGCCTCCTTCTGCCTGTTACATACATTTCAACAAAAACATTATACCCTGATTTCCCATTTTCAATGGGTTCAGGGTATAATAAAAATACATAATAGAGCTCACCGCAACGCAATAGAAAATAAAAAACAATTATCAGAAACCCATTACTTCCCTAAAATGAAACAGAAAATAGCGACATTAGTCAAACAATGTCAAGTTTGTAAAGATGAAAAATACGACAGACAACCAAACAACCCTAAACTAAATGAAACACCCATACCTCAATATCCTGGACATATAATTCATGTAGACATATACACGACAGGCAAAAACTTAGTCCTGACAGCAATAAATAAATTTTCGAAACTAGCTCAAGGACGCATAATCAAATCTAGAGCAATAGAGGACATAAAAAAACCACTTCACGACATTTTATTCTATTATGGAGTTCCGAAATTCGTGGTCATAGATAACGAAAAATCTCTGAATTCAGCATCCCGAACATTCATGATGCGAGATCAATTAGGGATTGAAATTTATAACACTCCACCTTATAAAAGCACAGTCAAAGAACAAGTCGAACGATTTCACTCTACGCTTTCAGACATTATGAGATGTAACAAAAGAAAACAAGAATATAAAACTTTTCAAGAATTAATTGACAAATCAATATACGACTATAACTACACCATTCATTCAACGACTAACAGACGACCACTAGATTTGTTTTTTGGCAGAAACCTAACGACGAACCCAGAGCAATATGAAAAATCTAGACAAGACACCATTGACAGACTTAGACAGAAACAAACGATGGACTTACAGAACCACAATAAAAGACGCAACGAAATACGTACCTACACACAGGACAAAAAATATACGTCATGATCAACAATAGACTAGGAACTAAATTGTCTCCCAGATACAAAAAAGAAACAGTAAAAGAGGACAGAAACACAACAGTACTAACCTCAACAAATAGAGTCATACACAAAAGCAATATAAACAAGTAAGAAAACTCTAGTCGAGAGTGCTCGACTACGAGATCCCCTGAACCCTTCAAGCAACAGCCATTTCAATCATTTTTAGCGTCTCTCTGCTTACACAAACACACACATACACACGCAAACACACATACATAGACACCCATAGGCGCGCACGCATGGGCTGCAGTGTGGGCTTACTATGGGAACTTAATTGTTTAATAACTTTTTTTCTGGACGTACGTTCTCCATGAAACTTTCAGATTGTGGTTTTATCATTACTATGCGTATAATTGCCAAAGCTCAAGTCTCTAGTATTTGAAATACGCCTTTTACAAACTTATGGGTGAGGGGGTGGATATAAGGGTGGGGGGTGAAATTGAACAAAAATCGAAAATATATATACATATCAATCTACATTTAAAATTTGGATACTCTAGCTCTAAAGATGTAGGAGATATAATTTTATAACTGCATTTCGATAAGGTTTTTGATCGATAAAAAAATAACGGGATGAGTTATCGATTTTTAGTGATAAACTCGATATCCGCGTGCTATATACGAGCATTTTAAAAAAAAGTTGAAGTCTCTAGCTTCTATATCTTCTGAAATCGACGCGTTCAAACATACGGACAGACGGACAGAACGGACAGACGGACAGACAGACAGACAGGGCTAAATCGACTCAGTTCGTCGCCCTGATCAAGAATATATATACTTTATGGGGTCTGCCACGCCTCCTTCTGCCTGTTACATACATTTCAACAAAAACATTATACCCTGATTTCCCATTTTCAGGGTATAAAAAGTTTACAAAAACAGTGCATTAGAAGGATTTTGAACAAACTAAATATTAATAAACAAGAGAGAAACATTAAAACGAACAATATCAAAGCATCTTCATTAGCAAAGCAAAGTGAAAAAAAAAGAAAAAAGACTTGGTGGTGTTTGGACAAGATCATGCATTGAACAAGGATCTTGGACAAGTTCAAGTTTATTAAATGCTGAAACTGAAAAGGTGAATTAAAATATATAAAAGTGCAAAACCTATATATGGAATAAATATTATGAAATTAAACTAATTTCAATTCCCGACAGTACAACCTTGATGTCTGAACAAGATCACTGCATCGAGCAAGGATCCTGGGCAACTTCAATTGTATAAAAAAAATGGAGAAGAGGAAACAAATAAAATAAAATAAACAAAATTTAAAATATCACACAATACTCAAGTAAGTAAGAACAAATGTGTGTGTAACCTTTGTATTATACAAAACCAAATGTACATACATAGGTATGTTACAAAAAGATCACTGCATCGAGCAAGGATCCTGGGCAACTTCAATTGTATAAAAAAAATGGAGAAGAGGAAACAAATAAAATAAAATAAACAAAATTTAAAATATCACACAATACTCAAGTAAGTAAGAACAAATGTACATACATAGGTATGTTACAAAACATGACTGATGTCTGTCCGCCCTTAGGTATGATAACTGCAACGCGCAAGAATCATACCTCGCTTCAGCACAGTTGTGAAACAAAACAAGAATACAATTTAATTATACAAAAAAAATATAATAATAATAGTAATAATAATAATAATGATAATAATAATAGCAATAATACTATTCACAGAGCAAGAAAAGCAAAGGGAAGAAGAGACAATAACGGAAACGCAACAACTACAGCCCAAATTCATCGTTACGCTACAAGTGGATGGATACCATACAGGGATAACATATACCGTACCTACTACCCCACTTAAGTATCTACAATAAGTAATATCGAATATAAAATAAGAAACGCATAGCCTAGACACCCACATATTCCAATACGCATTATTATTATATATATTCATTACACACACATACATACGCATAAAATCAGACATATCATGCCAAAAACAACAACAACAAGAAGTGCAAGGCGCACTGCTAACACAGAAGACAGGGAAGAATCGCCGATTTTTAATGAGTCACTGGATGAACACATACCACCGGCTCAAGAACCCACTTCAGATAGACATAATATAACAATATAGCGGATCTTATAAAGACAATGCCCATTTATGAAGGAAATGCAGAAGAATTAGGAGAGTTCATTTCAAACGTCGAGGAAATACTCTTGTTTATAAAAGGTTCAGAGCAAACCACTACAGGGTTATTTATCTTAAGAGCAATTAGGAACAAAATACAAGGGAAAGCCCACGAAACTTTATATCAAACAGGAGTCAAATTAAATTGGAACGATATCAAAAATACACTAGTAAGACACTTTTCGGACAAAAGGACAGAATCTGATTTAATTGCTGAACTAGGTATTTTAAGAACACAGAGTCACCCCGTAGAAATTCTTTACGAAAAGGTTACCAACTTGCAGCGAACTTTAATAAACATTGTTAACGAAAAAGAAAGTAACCCAACAGTGCGAGAAACAAAAAAAGACTTTGTTATAAAACAATGCTTAGCCACATTCCTAAGAGGACTACGGGGACCATTAGGGCCTAGTATCCGAGGAAGAAACCCAATAGATGCCTATGAACTAGCAAAAGCTGAAAAAGAAATTTTTAAAAATCAAAGGCAAGATAGATTCTGGAGTCAAACTAATAAAAATTCAATTAATTTTAAAATAGTTTTACAGGTCGTGAGTCAAATAAATCACAAAAGCAACAAATCGGAGAAAAAACTAATTACAGTAATAACCCGTACAGCCATGATAACATTAATAGAGAGCAACAGAACAGACAGTTTAAACGTAATAACAGAGAAAACTACAGTGGACAATCCAGAAATACTAAATTTTCTAAACAGTCTTATGATTCATTCATGTCTAGAGACCAGGGAAAGAAAAATAACAATAACCAGGAAGAAATACATAACATTAATGATGAAAATTTTCAATTAGCAGCCTCAATAACCAACCAGGGTACATAACAAGGGACAGGCATGGAACTGACCTACCTTATATCTTGATAGAGTCTATATTTAATAAACAATTGAAATTTTTGATTGATACAGGATCTACAGTATCTTTTATTGACCCTTTATTTGTGGCACCAGAACTCCATATAAGACTAAATGAACCAAAAATAATAAAAACAATAGTAAACTCACACACATTAGATTTAGCCTGCACATTGAAGATATTTGATGAGTTTCAACAACAAGGAACATTTAATTTTTTGCTATTCAAATTTCACTCATTTTTTGATGGTCTTATCGGCATTGATATATTGAAACAATTACGAGCAAAGGTCGATGTAGATAAATTAATTCTACAAACACCCAATGCGCAATTGGTTATACACACAAAAGAAAATATAACAGGCAAAAGACAGGTGATTGAAGAGGCAACAAGATGTACGATTCAAATACCTGTGAGTTTAAAGGAGGGTGCTTTCTATTGCCCAGAAATTCGACTAGGTAACGAATTAGTTATTTCAAAGGGTTTATACTCGGAAAAAACAATTTCAGCATAATGGAGATTACTAACTACGCAGATACGGAAAAAGTCGTTTATTTCGATCAACCGTTATTAGTAACTCCATACATAGAAGAAGCAATACATCGAAGTGAATTTGGCTTTTCAAAACGCCTCAAATACAGTAACAACTTCTTTTAATTTTCAAGAAAAAATAAGAATTAACCAATTAAACACTGAGGAAATCGAATCTCTAAAAAAACTCTGTTTAGAATTTGCCGAAATATTTTACGACGATAGGAACCGATTAACATTCACAAATAGTGTGAAACATAAAATTCCTACTACGGATGACATTCCCCTCTACACAAGACCGTATAGATATGGTTTTAACGAAAGAAAAGAAATACAAGCTCAGATAAAGAATCTACTTAATCAGAAAATTATCAGACATAGTCATTCCCCCTGGAGTGCACCTGTATGGTTAGTTCAAAAGAAATTAGATTCAACAGGACAAAGAAGGTGGAGGTTAGTGATAGATTATAGGAAACTAAATGAAACAAGTAAGAAAACTCTAGTCGAGCGTGCTCGACTACGAGATCCCCTGAACCCTTCAAGCAACAGCCATTTCAATCATTTTTAGCGTCTCTCTGCTTACACAAACACACACATACACACGCAAACACACATACATAGACACCCATAGGCGCGCACGCATGGGCTGCAGTGTGGGCTTACTATGGGATCTTAATTGTTTAATAACTTTTTTTCTGGACGTACGTTCTCCATGAAACTTTCAGATTGTGGTTTTATCATTACTATGCGTATAATTGCCAAAGCTCAAGTCTCTAGTATTTGAAATACGCCTTTTACAAACTTATGGGTGAGGGGGTGGATATAAGGGTGGGGGGTGAAATTGAACAAAAATCGAAATTCTATAACGTACATATCAATCTACATTTAAAATTTGGATACTCTAGCTCTAAAGATGTAGGAGATATAATTTTATAACTGCATTTCGATAAGGTTTTTTATCGATAAAAAATAACGGGATGAGTTATCGATTTTTAGTGATAAACTCGATATCCGCGTGCTATATACGAGCATTTAAAAAAAAGTTGAAGTCTCTAGCTTCTATATCTTCTGAAATCGACGCGTTCAAACATACGGACAGACGGACAGACAGACGGACAGGGCGAAATCGATTCAGTTTGTCGCCCTGATCAAGAATATATATACTTTATGGGGTCTGCCACGCCTCCTTCTGCCTGTTACATACATTTCAACAAAAACATTATACCCTGATTTCCCATTTTCAATGGGTTCAGGGTATAAAAAAAATAAAGTTATTATAGATGAAGAATTTCAATCAACATTTGAAACTTGCAAGTCTCTTTTATGTAACGACCCTATACTGATATATCCTGATTTTACTAAGCCGTTTATATTAACAACGGATGCTAGTGATTTCGCTTTAGGGGCAGTATTATCCCAAGGGACGGTGGGATCAGACAGTCCTGTGTCTTTTGCTAGCAGAACCTTATCAGATACTGAATCAAACTATTCTACGGTTGAAAAAGAGATGATTGCCATAATTTGAGCAATAAAACACTTCCGCCCCTTTCTTTACGGCCAAAAGTTTAAAATCGTAACAGACCACAAACCTCTAACTTTGCTAATGAGTTTTAAGGAACCTAATTCAAAACAAGTAAGAAAGCTCTAGTCGAGACTGCTCGACTACGAGATACCCTGAACCCTCCGAGCAACAGCAATTTCAATAATTTTTAGTGTCATTCAGCTTAAACAAACACACACACACACGCAAACATATACATAGACACCCATAGGTACGCACGCATTAACAAGCATGGGCTGCAGTGTGGGCTTACTATGGGAACTTAATTGTTCACTAACTTTTTTTGTGGACGTACGTTCGTCAAGAAACTTTCAGAATGTGGTTTTATCATTACTATGCGTGTATTTGCCAAAGCTCAAGTCTCTAGTATTTGAAATACGCCTTTTACAGAGATGAGGGTAAGGGGGTGGATATAGGGGTGGGGGGTGAATTATAACAAAAACCGAAATTCTATCACGTGCAGTCGAGTCTACATTTAAAATTTGGAGACTTTAGCTCTAAAGGTGTAGGAGATATAATTTTATAACTGGTTTTCGATAAGGTTTTTGATCGATAAAAAAATAACGGGATGAGTTATCGATTTTTAGTGATAAACTCGATATCCGCGTGCTATATACGAGCATTTTAAAAAAAAGTTGAAGTCTCTAGCTTCTATATCTTCAGAAATCGACGCGTTCATACATACGGACAGACGGACAGACGGACGGACGGACAGACGGACAGACGGACATGGCTAAATCGACTCAGTTCGTCGCCATGATCAAGAATATATATACTTTATGGGGTCTGCCACGCCTCCTTCTGCCTGTTACATACATTTCAACAAAAACATTATACCCTAATTTCCTATTTTCAATGGGTTCAGGGTATAAAAACAATTATCAGAAACCCATTACTTCCCTAAAATGAAACGGAAAATAGCGACATTAGTCAAACAATGTCAAGTTTGTAAAGATGAAAAATACGACAGACAACCAAACAACCCTAAACTAAATGAAACACCCATACCTCAATATCCTGGACATATAATTCATGTAGACATATACACGACAGGCAAAAACTTAGTCCTGACAGCAATAAATAAATTTTCGAAACTAGCTCAAGGACGCATCATCAAATCTAGAGCAATAGAGGACATAAAAAAAACACTTCACGACATTTTATTCTATTATGGAGTTCCGAAAATCGTGGTCATAGATAACGAAAAATCTCTGAATTCAGCATCCCGAACATTCATGATGCGAGATCAATTAGGGATTGAAATTTATAACATTCCACCTTATAAAAGCACAGTCAAAGAACAAGTCGAACGATTTCACTCTACGCTTTCAGACATTGTTCATGAACATGCATGAAAATAAAAATATGATAAGTAGGGGAACATACGCACGATGCACTCGACAGCTAGCATAAAATAAATAACATATGTTTCAAGTGTGAACTGTCAAGTTAGGCATAAAATATGACCCTGACCCTTAGCGATTAGAATACTTAAGAGACGAGCGCTGAGCATTACAAACTCAGCGATAGCTAATAAGCCAACGCGGATTCTTATAAACTCAGCGATAGAATAATAATATGTAATAGACCAATGCTGAGCCTTACACACTCAGCAATAGACGCATTAGATTTAATGATTGAAATTATGCATGAGCCTGGGTATATAAACCCAGGCCCAGCAGAATAAAGATTCAATACGAAACTAAACACCATCATAGTCAAGTGTATTCGTTCAGACATTATGAGATGTAACAAAAGAAAACAAGAATATAAAACTTTTCAAGAATTAATTGACAAATCAATATACGACTATAACTACACCATTCATTCAACGACTAACAGACGACCACTAGATTTGTTTTTTGGCAGAAACCTAACGACGAACCCAGAACAATATGAACAAGTAAGAAAGCTCTAGTCGAGACTGCTCGACTACGAGATCCCCTGAACCCTTCAAGCAACAGCCATTTCAATAATTTTTAGGGTCTCTCTAGGCGCGCACGCATGGGCTGCAGTGTGGGCTTACTATGGGAACTTCATTGTTTAATAACTTTTTTTCTGGACGTACGTTCTCCATGAAACTTTCAGATTGTGGTTTTATCATTACTATGCGTATATTTGCCAAAGCTCAAGTCTCTAGTATTTGAAATACGCCTTTTACAAACTTAATGGTGAGGGGTTAGATATAGGGGTGGGGGGTGAAATTGAACAAAAATCGAAATTCTATAACGTACATATCAATCTACATTTAAAATTTGGATACTCTATCTCTAAAGATGTAGGAGATATAATTTTATAACTGCATTTCGATAAGGTTTTTGATCGATAAAAAAATAATGGGACGAGTTATCGATTTTTGGTGATAAACTCGATATGCGCGCTGTATATACGGTCATTTTAAAAAAAAGTTGAGGTCTCTAGCTTCTATATCTTCTGAAATCGACGCGTTCATACATACGGACGGACGGACGGACGGACGGACGGACAGACAGACGGACAGGGCTAAATCGAGTCAGTTCGTCGCCCTGATCAAGAATATATATACTTTGTGGGGTCTGCCACGCCTCCTTCTCCCTGTTACATACTTTTAACAAAACCATTATACCCTGATTTCCCATTTTCAATGTGTTCAGGGTATAAAAATCTAGACAAGACAACATTGACAGACTTAGACAGAAACAAACGATGGACTTACAGAACCACAATAAAAAACGCAACGAAATACGTACCTACACACAGGACAAGAAATATACGTCATGATCAATAATAGAACTAAATTGTCTCCCAGATATAAAAAAGAAACAGTAAAATAGGACAGAAACACAACAGTACTAACCTCAACAAATAGAGTCATACACAAAAGCAATATAAACAAGTAAGAAAACTCTAGTCGAGAGTGCTCGACTACGAGATCCCCTGAACCCTTCAAGCAACAGCCATTTCAATCATTTTTAGCGTCTCTCTGCTTACACAAACACACACATACACATGCAAACACACATACATAGACACCCATAGGCGCGCACGCATGGGCTGCAGTGTGGGCTTACTATGGGAACTTAATTGTTTAACAACTTTTTTTCTGGACGTACGTTCTCCATGAAACTTTCAGATTGCGGTTTTATCATTACTATGCGTATAATTGCCAAAGCTCAGTCAAAGTCTTTATTATTTGAAATACGCCTTTTACAAACTTATGGGTGAGGGGGTGGATATAAGGGTGGCGGTGAAATTGAACAAAAATCGAAATTCTATAACGTACATATCAATCTACATTTAAAATTTGGATACTCTAGCTCTAAAGATGTAGGAGATATAATTTTATAACTGCATTTCGATAAGGTTTTTGATCGATAAAAAAATAACGGGATGAGTTATCGATTTTTAGTGATAAACTCGATATCCGCGTGCTATATACGAGCATTTAAAAAAAAAAGTTGAAGTCTCTAGCTTCTATATCTTCTGAAATCGACGCGTTCAAACATACGGACAGACGGACAGACAGACGGACAGGGCTAAATCGACTCAGTTCGTCGCCCTGATCAAGAATATATATACTTTATGGGGTCTGCCACGCCTCCTTCTGCCTGTTACATACATTTCAACAAAAACATTATACCCTGATTTCCCATTTTCAATGGGTTCAGGGTATAAAAACGTTTGACATTTATAGACTACTCGTAACAATGGCGATGATGGTACAACCTATTGAACCGAATATGGACATAACGAATCATACGGAAGCACAAACCATAACGATCTACGACGGACTATGCAAAATACAAACAACGACAACAAGAATTATCCACATTATTAACTTAGGCAGAAAAGAAGCTTTAGAGCAGATAGAATTTCATACAGAAACAAGGTCACTGGTAGGGCAAACGATGTCCTAACCAATCATGGAACCGTACTTAACTTTGAGGCGATACTTGCTAGATTAGATTTTGCATATAGTGACAAGCGTCCGATGCATATTTTGGAACAAGAATTAAGCGTATTACGACAGGGTAACTTATCAGTTCTTGACTATTACAATCTGGTCAACAAAAAATTAACTCAGATAATAAACAAAACTATCATGACATACGGCGATAAAGCCAATTTAATTAACGAATTAAATACTAAAAACAGGGATAACGCTTTGCGAGTTTTCACTACAGGCCTTAACGGCTCATTATCCAACATTTTGTTTTCTCTTAACCCAGAAAACCTTCCAAATGCTTTAGCAAAAGCTCAAGAACTAGAAACGAATCATCAAAGAGCTAATTTCGCTTATAACCATTCCTTTAATTCGCAACAATCACATGCGAATAAAACTGAACAAACGAAGCAAAACTAATCTGATCAACCTTATAAAAAATATGATAACCACTTGCGATTCAATCAAAGCTCGCAAAATCAGAAACATCCAAACGCTCAACCCCCTCAAGAACCCATGGATGTAGATAAATCCATTCAAATACAAAACCCGTCCTTTCAACAGAATCCAAATTTGGAGCAAGCCAATAAAAGAGGATTCTCTTCAAAAACAATTCATCAACCGAAAAAGGCTATGCGCGTATATAATATTCAGGAGGATCATTCTTTAGAGGAGCAAGGGGAGACCTCCCATTCATCTATAGAATAGATAAAACAAGTAAGAAAACTCTAGTCGAGAGTGCTCGACTACGAGATCCCCTGAACCCTTCAAGCAACAGCCATTTCAATCATTTTTAGCGTCTCTCTGCTTACACAAACACACACATACACACGCAAACACACATACATAGACACATATAGGCGCGCACGCATGGGCTGCAGTGTGGGCTTACTATGGGAACTTAATTGTTTAATAACTTTTTTTCTGGACGTACGTTCTCCATGAAACTTTCAGATTGTGGTTTTATCATTACTATGCGTATATTTGCCAAAGCTCAAGTCTCTAGTATTTGAAATACGCCTTTTACAAACTTATGGGTGAAGGGGTGGATATAAGGGTGGGGGGTGAAATCGAACAAAAATCGAAATTCTATAACGTACATATCAATCTACATTTAAAATTTGGATACTCTAGCTCTAAAGATGTAGGAGATATAATTTTATAACTGCATTTCGATAAGGTTTTTGATCGATAAAAAAATAACGGGATGAGTTATCGATTTTTAGTGATAAACTCGATATCCGCGTGCTATATACGAGCATTTTAAAAAAAAGTTGAAGTCTCTAGCTTCTATATCTTCTGAAATCGACGCGTTCAAACATACGGACAGACGGACAGACAGACGGACAGGGCTAAATCGACTCAGTTCGTCGCCCTGATCAAGAATATATATACTTTATGGGGTCTGCCACGCCTCCTTCTGCCTGTTACATACATTTCAACAAAAACATTATACCCTGATTTCCCATTTTCAATGGGTTCAGGGTATAAAAATAAACAAGCAATTAAAAGTACTAATAGATACAGGTGCTACATGTTGTTATATTAAAAAGGGAATATATGATAACCCAGAGGAGCTAGCTATTAAAAAAAGAGTAAAAACTGTAAACGGATACAGCATCATAACACACTTTCATAATATAAATATTTTCGGCAAATGATATAGATTTTATGAAATCAGTAACCTAGAAGCTGATTTGTTAATCGGCTATAATCTATTAAAAGATATCAATGCAATAATTGACCTATCAAAAGGTTCCTTGCAGTATAATAATAAAACGGAAAAAATTAATTTAGTAAATTCGAATCTAGATAAGGAGCATTGCGCCACTCCTTATCTAAATTATGAAACTCTTAAATCAGATTCATTATACCCTGAACCCATTGAAAATGGGAAATCAGGGTATAATGTTTTTGTTGAAATGTATGTAACAGCCAGAAGGAGGCGTGGCAGACCCCATAAAGTATATATAATCTTGATCAGGGGACGAACTGAGTCGATTTAGCCTTGTCCGTCTGTCCGTATGTTTGAACGCGTCGATTTCAGAAGATATATAAAAAACCTTATCGAAAACCAGTTATAAAATTATATCTCCTACACCTTTAGAGCTAAAGTCTCCAAATTTTAAATGTAGACTCGACTGCACGTGATAGAATTTCGATTTTTGTTATAATTCACCCCCCACCCCTATATCCACCCCCTTACCCTCACCTTTGTAAAAGGCGTATTTCAAATACTAGAGACTTGAGCTTTGGCAAATACACGCTTAGTAATGATAAAACCACAATCTGAAAGTTTCATGAAGAACGTACGTCCACAAAAAAAGTTATTAAACAATAAAGTTCCCATGGTAAGTCCACACAGCAGCCCATGTATGTTTATGCGTGCGTGCCTATGAGTGTCTATGTATGTGTATCTGCGTGTGCATGTGTGAGTGTGTGTGTTTCTTTTGTAAGCAGAAAGACGGGAGGAATTATTGAAATATCAGTTCTCCGAAGGGCTCAGGGGATTTCCTAGTCGAGCAGTCTCGACTAGAGATTTCTTACTTGTTATTCAATGTATCTGACATAGAATCATCGTCATCAAGTGACTCTGATTGCCCCAAACTGAACTTCAAGAGAAATAAGCATAAAATGAAGAAAGCTAAAAAGAGCAGGCAACAAAAATTGTCGGTATCCTCTACAAGCACTTCTATATGCAAAGTAAATCATTCCACTGATAAAATGGCTAACCTCGCAAATCTTGAAGAACAGATCATTCAGGAAATTAAAACCAAACACTCCCAAATACAACTTTCTCTTCCTTTTAGAACAGATATAAGATGTGAAATCAGAACGGTAACAGATACTCCAATCTATAGTAAACAATACCCTTACCCGCATTCAGTTAATAACTTCGTTAATAAAGAGATTAATAGGATGCTAAATGATAATATAATAAGGCCAAGTAAAAGCCCTTATAACTCTCCAGTATGGGTTGTAGGAAAAAAGGGTTTTAATGAAGATGGCACACCAAAACACAGATTGGTTATCGATTATAAAAAACTGAATAGCAATACAATCCCTGATAGATATCCGATGCCAGATGCCTCGGTAATACTATCTAATTTAGGTAAAGCAAAGTTCTTCTCAACTATTGATCTAGAGTCTGGTTTTCATCAGATCTTGATGAAAAACGCAGACATTGACATTGGACTTGCGAACGCACCTAGCATTTTCCAAAGAGCAATGGACAATATTCTACGCGACAAAATTGGTAAAACTTGCCACATCTATATAGATGACATAATAGTCTTTTCAGAAAATATCGAACAACATTTCAACGACCTACGAGAAATCATTGAAATATTATTTAAAGCCAATATGAAAATATCTCTAGAAAAATCTAAATTCTTTAAAAAAGAAATCGAATTCTTAGGATATATGGTATCTCATAATACTATCGCAACCGACCCCAAAAAAGATAGAAACTATTTTGAAATATCCCCCTCCCAATAACTTGAGAGAATTACGAAGCTTTCTAGGTCTAACTAATTATTACAGAAAATTCGTACAAAACTACGCAAATATAGCCAAGCCACTGACAAAACTGCTACAAGGACATAATGGTATGATTTCAAAACACATGTCGAAAAAAACAAAAATATCTCTAAACGACGAAGCCCATTCAGCGTTCGAAACTTTAAAATCACATTTAGCTACAAAGGTTGAATTAACTCAACCAGACTATTCCAAAAAGTTCGTTCTTACTACAGACGCTTCCGACATCGCTATAGGCGCCGTCCTTTAACAAGAAAATAAAGCAATAACATTAATTTCAAAAACTTTAAATAAAACAGAGAGAAATTATGCAACAAACGAAAGGGAATTATATGCCATTGTCTGGGCATTAAAAAATCTTCGTAATTACTTATATGGTATTACAAATCTAGAAATTCAAACAGACCATCAACCACTTTCTTTCGCGGTTTCTGCTCGAAATCCTAATTCAAAAATGAAAAGATGGCACGCCTTCATTGAGGAATTTTCCCCCACCATTCTCTATAAACCTGGGTCAACCAATATTGTTGCTGACGCATTATCCAGAGTAGTAATAAACCACATCTCCACTAAACACAACCAAATGTCCGATAACAAACCCTCGTCTGTCAATGAATCTTCATCCGATATTGAAACTATACATTCAGCCGACAGCAGCCATGATTACATATTAGAAGAAACAAAAAAACCACTAAACCAATTTAAACAGCAACTACTCATTTCAAAAAATAATTTTACTATCCATGAAAAATGTAACCCTTTCAATAAAACTAGACATATTATAGAATACGATACACTAGACAACCTAATCACAATACTTAAAGAATTTCTACAGCCAAATATAACTACAGGAATCCATTGCAGTCTTGAAGACCTATACGAAATTCAAAATACGCTAAAAATCACCTTTACAAATAAATTTTTTATTTACCAGAAAATTCGTCGTAGATATCGAAAACAAAAACGACTAAGAAATCATTATAGAAGAAACACATGCTCGTGCTCATAGAGGTTTCGATGAAAATCATAAACAAATTTTTAAATATTATTATTGGCCAACACTATACAAAACTCTCAAACAATACATACGACATTGCGAAATCTGCAATAAAAATAAATACGATAGAAACCCAAAACAAATACTTATTTCCAAAGCACCAATTCCAAAAACAGAAGGTGAACAGTTACATATAGATATTTTTTATGCTCAAAAACTATCATTCATCACTTGTATAGATGCTTATTCCAAATTCCTAGTTATTAAAGAAATCAATAACAAGTCTGATATGGCTAACAAGGTATTAGAATTGATCCAAATTTTTCCATTTGCTAAATCAATAATGCTAGATAATGAACCTAGTTTTTCATCAGCACAATTCAAATCAACAATGTCCCGTTCAGGCATAACTATTTATTATGCAGACCCCAGACACAGCCTTAGTAACGGTCAAGTAGAAAGAGTTCATTCAACACTTATTAAAATTTCTCGATGCATCCAAGAAGAATTTAATATAATTGACTATTCTGAAGTAATATACCGCGCAGTTAAAGAATATAATAACACAATACAATCAACAACCCAACAAAAACCATGCGAAATTCTATTCAATAAAATAAATCATTCTGAATTGCCCGAAAAACTAGAATCAGCTCAATCCAAAATGCTAGAATACCATAACAAAAAAAGGATATCTAACAAGTAAGAAAGCTCTAGTCGAGACTGCTCGACTACGAGATCCCCTGAACCCTTCAAGCAACAGCCATTTCAATCATTTTTAGCGTCTCTCTGCTTACACAAACACACACATACACACGCAAACACACATACATAGACACCCATAGGCGCGCACGCATGGGCTGCAGTGTGGGCTTACTATGGGAACTTAATTGTTTAATAACTTTTTTTCTGGACGTACGTTCTCCATGAAACTTTCAGATTGTGGTTTTATCATTACTATGCGTATAATTGCCCAAGCTCAAGTCTCTAGTATTTGAAATACGCCTTTTACAAACTTATGGGTGAGGGGGTGGATATAAGGGTGGGGGGTGAAATTGAACAAAAATCGAATTTCTATAACGTACATATCAGTCTACATTTAAAATTTGGATACTCTAGCTCTAAAGATGTAGAAGATATAATTTTATAACTGCATTTCGATAAGGTTTTTGATCGATAAAAAAATAACGGGATGAGTTATCGATTTTTAGTGATAAACTCGATATCCGCGTGCTATATACGAGCAATTTTAAAAAAAGTTGAAGTCTCTAGCTTCTATATCTTCTGAAATCGACGCGTTCAAACATACGGACAGACGGACAGACGGACGGACGGACAGACGGACAGACGGACAGACAGACGGACAGGGCTAAATCGACTCAGTTCGTCGCCCTGATCAAGAATATATTTACTTTATGGGGTCTGCCACGCCTCCTTCTGCCTGTTACATACATTTCAACAAAAACATTATACCCTGATTTCCCATTTTCAATGGGTTCAGGGTATAAAAAGGATATCTAAAAATTATCAAGTAGGTGAAATCATTTATGAAAAAAAACATGGCGAAAGAAATAAATTACAGCCGAAATATAAAAAACAAGTAGTCAAAGAAGATTTAGGAAATACAGTAAAAAAAAATAATAGAGACCGCATAATTCATAAAGATAATATAAGATCTTAATAAAACAATTTTTCTTTAAATTTTAGCATGACCATAATATATGTACTAATTACTTTACTGCCCTTCTGCCGCCCCGATATCATAAACTACTCCAATGACGACTACGTTTTACTTGAGGACGATGACAATTTTCTATTATACGAAACATTCGGAGAAGTCTTCCACGTTACTTTTAATTTAAGTTTTTATAATGACATATTTGAAAAAGAGCTAACATTTTTCAGTAATAGAAGTAACTCTACTGACTGGGAAATAACTATGGAACTAAATTTAATTAAAACCCTGCTTTCTCAACTTACACCCCATAGAGTCTCTAAGCGAAGTATCAATGAATTAGGTACTATTTTTAAATGGATTACAAGAACACCAGACCATAATGACATGATAACAATTCAAAATAAAATAAACGAACTCATTGAAAATAATAATATACAAAATCAAATTAATTCTGCAATTTTTAAAGAAGTTACTAAAATAACAAATCTTCTAGAAAATATTAAATTCAATCAAGAAATATTATTGAAACAAGTAAGAAAGCTCTAGTCGAGAGTGCTCGACTACGAGATCCCCTGAACCCTTCAAGCCACAGCCATTTCAATAATTTTTAGTGTCATTCAGCTTAAACAAACACACACACACACGCAAACATATACATAGACACCCATAGGAACGCACGCATTAACAGGCATGGGCTGCAGTGTGGGCTTTCTATGGGAACTTAATTGTTCAATAACTTTTTTTGTGGACGTACGTTCTTCATGAAACTTTCAGAATGTGGTTTTATCATTACTATGCGTATATGTGCCAAAGCTCAAGTCTCTAGTATTTGAAATACAGAGATGAGGGTAAGGGGGTGGATATAGGGGTGGGGGGTGAATTATAACAAAAATCGAAATTCTATAACGTACATATCAATCTACATTTTAAATTTGAAGACTCTAGCTCAAAAGATGTAGGAGATATAATTTTATAACTGTTTTTCGATAAGGTTTTTTATCGATAAAAAAAACAACGGGACGAGTTATCGATTTTTGGTGATAAACTCGATATCCGCGCCGTATATACGGTCATTTAAAAAAAAGTTCAAGTCTCTAGCTCTTATATCTTCTGAAATCGACGCGTTCATACATACGGACGGACGGACGGACGGACGGACGGACAGACAGACGGACAGGGTTAAATCGACTCAGTTCGTCGCCCTGATCAAGAATATATATACTTTGTGGGGTCTGCCACGCCTCCTTCTCCCTGTTACATACTTTTAACAAAACCATTATACCCTGATTTCCCATTTTCAATGGGTTCAGGGTATAAAAATATCGATTAAAACTATTATCACTTGATCAATCATTTTTAGCGTCTCTCTGCTTACACAAACACACACAAACACACGCAAACACACATACATAGACACCCATAGGCGCGCACGCATGGGCTGCAGTGTGTGGGCTTACTATGGGAACTTAATTGTTTAATAACTTTTTTTCTGGACGTACGTTCTCCATGAAACTTTCAGATTGTGGTTTTATCATTACTATGCGTATAATTGCCCAAGCTCAAGTCTCTAGTATTTGAAATACGCCTTTTACAAACTTATGGGTGAGGGGGTGGATATAAGGGTGGGGGGTGAAATTGAACAAAAATCGAATTTCTATAACGTACATATCAGTCTACATTTAAAATTTGGATACTCTAGCTCTAAAGATGTAGAAGATATAATTTTATAACTGCATTTCGATAAGGTTTTTGATCGATAAAAAAATAACGGGATGAGTTATCGATTTTTAGTGATAAACTCGATATCCGCGTGCTATATACGAGCATTTTAAAAAAAGTTGAAGTCTCTAGCTTCTATATCTTCTGAAATCGACGCGTTCAAACATACGGACAGACGGACAGACGGACGGACAGACGGACAGACAGACGGACAGGGCTAAATCGACTCAGTTCGTCGCCCTGATCAAGAATATATTTACTTTATGGGGTCTGCCACGCCTCCTTCTGCCTGTTACATACATTTCAACAAAAACATTATACCCTGATTTCCCATTTTCAATGGGTTCAGGGTATAAAAATAAGCCAATAGAAGTAATTACAGATGGTGCAATTTTAATATCAGGAAAAAATTGCGTTAATAACACCTGGCTTACAAGCACTTATCTCATAACTTTCAAAACCATTGTAACCATAAACAATATTACTTACACAAACGAAATAGAGAAACTGCTTAATTATGTAAAACATAACAAATTTACAAATTATTTAATTACTGAATATAAAAACTCTAATGACACCGAATTACGATTAGAAAATACTAACACTCTATCAAAAATTGTAATAGAATTAGAAAACAACCACACAAAAATAACATTCATTATATTTTTAATAATTTTTACATTCATTATGATAAAGCTTCTCAAATTTTGTTCACGGAAAAATTTCAATCCTATTACATTTTTATTTTCAAACCCGTCAAATAATCAAAATATTCAAAATTCTGATATACTAAATGCCATAAATAATCAAATCGAATTTCTAATGAGAAATCGTTAAGAATCGAGAACGATCCTTCTTAAGAAAGGGGGAGTTATCACCACGCAACTCAGGCAAATCTTATGACAAATGTAAACAACTTTCAAATAACATATTTCCCTCTATAGTATCACGCCACTCAGCCCAGACATAAAAGCTTCTTGCACTATTCCCACAGAGTAAGCAGTTTTAGCCTTAATATAAACATAAGATTTCCCTGCGTTGTTTCCATGAGCCCATAGAGCCGGCAACCTAGCTTTGATGTAAACAAATCTTAATTTCACAATCCCGATATAAAATCACGTAAGCAAATCTTGGGAGCTTTGAGCTTTAATGAGGGAATCTTTAGCATAAACATTAGCTGACTTGCAGCATAAGATCATATCTTGTAATCAGTTCAATTTTGGAGTTTAATAAAAGAACACTAAGTTCACTAATTATAAAATTATTTTTATTATCAACTTGCAAAGGCAAGAAGATTAATTTGCATACAAATATATATACACACGCATACAGCATGCTATATACTCCCATTCTGCCGCTGCTATAAGCGACAGAATTCTTTATTTAAACTTTATGTATTTTAGGCTAAGACTTTAATTGAATAAATTACGGAGAGCATTCGCTGCCCGGAACCCAAACTAAACAGTTCAAATCTTTTAATTTCAAATATGTTTACAATATATCTACAGTACTCCAACTCTATAATTTCCTAATCTCTTTAGACTACTGCAATAGATTTTTTAATAAGCTTATAAGAAACCTAAAATTCAGAACCATTTTGCGACTCATTTATTCATGGTATTTTTTATTTGTACACTAAATTTAAATTGTAGTCATTTGAAATGGCAATAAAAACAATAGAGACAACACGGACTTACAAAAAATAAAGTATATGTATAGAAATAGAAGCACAAAGTTTCTAGCGGCGTATGAAGTTGCGATAGCCCATAAAGGCCAAGGCCCACATGCGCCTGAGTCCACGGCGACGATGCAGCAGATCATCCGCCGACTTCGACTTGACGGGAAGCTAGCGGGGAGTTTCTAAAGGCATGTTGAGCAGCAAGCAGTGGCTGTCGTCGGCAGATGCTGCTCTCTCCGGCTCTTCAGGTAGATCCTCTTCAGGCTGCTCCTCGCTGGGCAGCGGCCGCATGGGGGGCACCACAGCTGTGGGAGGGGGCGCGGCTTGCACTGCCAATCCAGCAGCAGCATCATCAGTTGGGATCTCGCTTTGGCCCTCAGTTTAGGCTCTGCTCCCATTGCTCTCGCTTCCTAATCCAGTCGTGTTCGTCAGGCTGCGTATGCTGCGCAGCGGTTGCTGTTGCTCTTGCACTCTGCTGCTGCTCCTGACCAGGCAGAGCTCACTCTGGGATCGATTCGTCAGGTCGTTTGGTGAGCGTCGATAGCGTTGCTGTTGCTCCTTGAGCAACATGAGCAGGCCGTGCAGCAGAAACTTTTTCCTGGATATCATCTCCCGCGTGTGCCTGGCCCGCAGATCCGTAGTCGCCTCCACAGAACGCGGCCACAGGGAGCTGCTGTTCGATGCATGCCACCGCCGCTCCCATAGTACCGTTAGCGACTTCTTGCGCTGCATCATTGCATCCCGCTGCTGGAGCAGGCAATGGGCGCATACGCTACTGCCGATCAGGGTCGAGGTGCCTACCGATACGGATCGTTTGCGCTTGGGCGCCATCTCAGCCGTCAGCATGTCGCCCGCCTCCTGTATAGGATTGATGTGGGCCACATTGCTGGGCGAATCGCCGTACTTTGCGTATGTTGAGTCCAACATATCTCCCGACATGCTACACCTCTTCAGTGGAAACATTTATTGAGCTCGAAATTCGCGGACTTTTTTCTTTTTCTTTTTCACTTAAATAATTTATGGGAATTATGTAAAAGCGAAATTGTGTTTGCAATACTTTTGATTTATCAAATACACATAACTGTTAACTGTTTGACAAACTAAACGAAGCTGAGCTGAAAAAGCAAATATAGTTGAATTTTAGAGTATTTGTGCAAAGAGTGCTGCAAGCCAAAGTGCAGCAACCGGGCGTGGGGAAAAAAGGACGATCCATATGTTAAGTGAAGTGGAAAGCTGTGAAAATAGGGATAGCAACAACGGGACATCTCTTTGATGGCAGCTGGAAGGTGGAGATGGAGGTGTAGGTAGGCCGGCGCAAGTGGAGATGAGTGGAGTGATTTCATGCTGACATTTTATTGGCAACTGCTGCCACTGCTCCTGCCACTGTCACTACTCCTGCTCCTGCTCCTGCCTGGCTGTCTGGCTGTGTGGCATGCCAGCTCATTTCACAGCTGAATGGCATAGAGCATCGCATGTTATCATTAGAATTTTATGCACGGCTGATAAGCGAACTATGAGTGGAAGATGAGTAGCACTTACCAGAGTTGAGATGTGCACAACGTGAGATACTTTTTCCAGCCAAATATGGTCAGTGATACTAATGAAGCTATTAAAAGAAAGTGTTAGTAAAAAAACTTATAGAAATATATTGTATATATGTCGTATCAGTTCGATTTTACGCTGTTGTTGAAGTTGCAATTTGATTTTTAATGCAGTAGTGCTGAGAAAGACTGACAATTTGCATTATTCGTTTGACTTAGTGTATCGTCACTAGAAAGCGACAACTATAGCTGTTGATGAACGTGGTCCCGGGTGTCGCTGGATTAGAGAGAGACGCCTAGTTATGTCATTCACACAGGGTCGCTATGCTTTCGATGAATAAGAATATGCGACCAGAATGAGTGGAGAGAGACGGGCACTGTTAGTTAAAGACAATTGAACAAGAAGGAGCTTGGAAAAAGAATTAAGCGACACCGATAACTCGTTATTAGGCGCAGCTATAATGGAAGGCAAGAACGAAAAACGCAACGCCACGACATCAGAAGTGGGATCGGCACCACCTCCTACTTTCCCGAAATTTAATGAAATTTGTCAAGACTATTAATACGAGAGAGAGAGACAAAAAGAGTGGAAAGTGGCATCAAAAAAAAAAAAAAAACGTGACCGCGTTGCTAAAGTGATTTGAGTGTTCAATAGTTTAAATTGCGGTATAAGAAAGAGCAAAGTTTTGTTTTTATTAAATAATAAGCTCGCAGAAATGTATGGTGCAGTGCAGCGCCACCGAGAAAAAAGCTAAGTACAAAATTTGTTGGTATATTTGTTGAAAGCCAGTGGTATTCTGTAATATGTAATACGCGAAAATACTTAAAATCCATTTGTTTACACAGAAGTAATTTTTTGGTGATCTTTGACCTGCAGTACGCAATCAACTGCTCGAGGATATGTTGTCTTTTTATACCCTGAACCCATTGAAAATGGGAAATAAGGGTATAATCTTTTTGTTGAAATGTATGTAACAGGCAGAAGGAGGCGTGGCAGACCCCATAAAGTATATATATTCTTGATCAGGGCGACGAACTGAGTCGATTTAGCCCTGTCCGTATAAATGTAGACTCTACTGCACGTGATAGAATTTCGATTTTTGTTATAATTCACCCCCCACCCCTATATCCACCCCCTTACCCCCACCTTTGTAAAAGGCGTATTTCAAATACTAGAGACTTGAGCATTGGCAAATACACGCTTAGTAATGATAAAACCACAATCTGAAAGTTTCATGAAGAACGTACGTCCACAAAAAAAGTTATTAAAAAATAAAGTTCCCATGGTAAGTCCACACTGCAGCCCATGTGTGTTTATGCGTGCGTGCCTATGAGTGTCTATGTATGTGTATCCGCGTGTGCATGTGTGAGTGTGTGTGTTTCTTTTGTAAGCAGAAAGACGGGAAGAATTATTGAAATATCAGTTCTCCGAAGGGTTCAGGGGATTTCCTAGTCGAGAGTCCAGATGAGACTGAGAGTTATCCGTCGGGTGCGACGATGAGTTATCCGTCAGATGTGACGATGTGTTATCCGTCTAATAGAGACGATGAGTTATTCGTCAGGTGTGACGATGTGTTATCCGTCTAATAGAGACGATGTGGTATCCGTCGGGTGTGACGATGAGTTATCCGTCTAAGAGAGACAATGAGCTATCCGTCAGGTGTGACGATGTGTTCTCCGTCTCAGAGAGATGATGAGTTATCCGTCAGGTGTGACGATGTGTTATCCGCCTAAAAGAGGCGATGTACTATCCGTCAGGTGTGACTTGAAGCTTGAACAGCGAAAATGGTATACTGGCGGAAAACCAATGATTGGTATGAACAAGAAATGAAAGAAAGAATGGCTGTATCCGTCTCGGCAAGACGAAGTGATGAATTTTGAAGTTACAAAATCGAGATTAACAGAAGAATAATGTTAATAATAAAAACAAGTAAGAACGTTGCAGTCGGGCGATACCGATTGCAGAATACTCATTCACAGCCCAAACGTTGATCCCATTATAATTAATTGGCTCACGCATATAAATATCGCAATTTGATACTACAAATGCGGATTGCCACGCCCCTAGTGGCCGTAGACGCCTCATTTTTGGCCTGTTCTTAAAACGAGCTAACGGTAACGTACATGCCAAATTTGAATGCTTACGCTCCAAAAAATGTGAAAATTACAGGGTATTTTTCGATATGCCACGCCCCCAAAGAGGCGTAACGATTATTTTTACCAGTAACTCAACTATCCAAATTTGAAGCATCTAGCTCTTAAACTGTAGGAGATATAAGCTTTTGCGGTTTGCCACGCCCCCTTTGGGCGGACATATATCCACCATAGCTCGTTGGACGTAGGTTGTCACCCCGCGTATATATACCAAATTTCAGGTCTCTAGCATCAATAGTGCCTAAAATATAGCAAAATTTGAAAAATCACTATATCTTCAGGTCCGATTAGCCACGCCCCTAGTGAGCGTAAACATACAATTTTTTCATCAGTCATTATAGAATCATACCATTAGCTCACGTGCAAAATTCAACTTTCTAGCTTTATGACTTCCGGAGATACAGTTTTATCCGATTTGCCACGCCCCCAATGGGCGTAGATATATCCGCCATAGCTTAATGGACTTGGCTAGTCGACGCGGACCTACATACCAAATATCAGCTTTCTAGCTCTTCAACTAATATGGTTTCTGGTATATCGGAAAATTCATTTTCCGATTTGCCACGCCCCTAGTGGGTGGATCAGGAAAATTTTAACACTTTATTAATCGGAGTTATACGCGAGTATGTGTTCCAAATTTCAAGACTCTAGCTTCAATAGAGGCGAAATGAACTGCGTTCATACGGACAGACGGACAGACGGACGGACATTGAACAAAACCAATATACTAATTCACTTCGTGAATGAGTATAATAATTCACTTCGTGAATGAGTATAATAATTCACTTCGTGAATGAGTATAAAAAGATAATAGATACCGAAGTCTAAGAAAACACAAATGCAAAATAGAACTGTAATAATTAATAATTGTAAAGAAATAATAACAAAATAAAATTGAAAAATAAATAAACAATAAAAAAAGA
Organism: Drosophila mulleri; assembly: GCA_035047565.1. Taxonomy (NCBI): domain Eukaryota; kingdom Metazoa; phylum Arthropoda; class Insecta; order Diptera; family Drosophilidae; genus Drosophila; species Drosophila mulleri. Next base: position 62,943 of record JAWNPK010000034.1, read on the forward strand.
AACGAAAATAATAATAATTGTAAAAATAAAAATATTTTTAATTAAAATCAAAAAGTAAATAATAAATAAAATAATAATAAATAAAACAAGTAAGAAAGCTCTAGTCGAGACTGCTCGACTACGAGATCCCCTGAACCCTTCAAGCAACAGCCATTTCAATCATTTTTAGCGTCTCTCTGCTTACACAAACACACACATACACACGCAAACACACATACATAGACACCCATAGGCGCGCACGCATGGTCTGCAGTGTGGGAACTTAATTGTTTAATAACTTTTTTTCTGGACGTACGTTCTCCATGAAACTTTCAGATTGTGGTTTTATCATTACTATGCGTATAATTGCCCAAGCTCAAGTCTCTAGTATTTGAAATACGCCTTTTACAAACTTATGGGTGAGGGGGTGGATATAAGGGTGGGGGGTGAAATTGAACAAAAATCGAATTTCTATAACGTACATATCAATCCACATTTAAAATTTGGATACTCTAGCTCTAAAGATGTAGAAGATATAATTTTATAACTGCATTTCGATAAGGTTTTTGATCGATAAAAAAATAACGGGATGAGTTATCGATTTTTAGTGATAAACTCGATATCCGCGTGCTATATACGAGCATTTTAAAAAAAAAGTTGAAGTCTCTAGCTTCTATATCTTCTGAAATCGACGCGTTCAAACATACGGACAGACGGACAGACGGACGGACAGACGGACAGACGGACAGACAGACGGACAGGGCTAAATCGACTCAGTTCGTCGCCCTGATCAAGAATATATTTACTTTATGGGGTCTGCCACGCCTCCTTCTGCCTGTTACATACATTTCAACAAAAACATTATACCCTGATTTCCCATTTTCAATGGGTTCAGGGTATAAAAATAAGCCAATAGAAGTAATTACAGATGGTGCAATATTAATATCAGGAAAAAATTGCGTTAATAACACCTGGCTTACAGGCACTTATCTCATAACTTTCAAAACCATTGTAACCATAAACAATATTACTTACACAAACGAAATAGAGAAACTGCTTAATTATGTAAAACATAACAAATTTACAAATTATTTAATTACTGAATATAAAACCTCTAATGACACCGAATTACGATTAGAAAATACTAACACTCTATCAAAAATTGTAATAGAATTAGAAAACAACCACACAAAAATAACATTCATTATATTTTTAATAATTTTTACATTCATTATGATAAAGCTTCTCAAATTTTGTTCACGGAAAAATTTCAATCCTATTACATTTTTATTTTCAAACCCGTCAAATAATCAAAATATTCAAAATTCTGATATACTAAATGCCATAAATAATCAAATCGAATTTCTAATGAGAAATCGTTAAGAATCGAGAACGATCCTTCTTAAGAAAGGGGGAGCTATCACCACGCAACTCAGGCAAATCTTATGACAAATGTAAACAACTTTCAAATAACATAATTCCCTCTATAGTATCACACCACTCAGCCCAGACATAAAAGCTTCTTGCACTATTCCCACAGAGTAAACAGTTTTAGCCTTAATATAAACATAAGATTTCCCTGCGTTGTTTCCATGAGCCCATAGAGCCGGCAACCCAGCTTTGATGTAAACAAATCTTAATTTCACAATCCCGATATAAAATCACGTAAGCAAATCTTGGGAGCTTTGAGCTTTAATGAGGGAATCTTTAGCATAAACATTAGCTGACTTGCAGCATAAGATCATATCTTGTAATCAGTTCAATTTTGGAGTTTAATAAAAGAACACTAAGTTCACTAATTATAAAATTATTTTTATTATCAACTTGCAAAGGCAAGAAGATTAATTTGCATACAAATATATATACACACGCATACAGCATGCTATATACTCCCATTCTGCCGCTGCTATAAGCGACAGAATTCTTTATTTAAACTTTATGTATTTTAGGCTAAGACTTTAATTGAATAAATTACGGAGAGCATTCGCTGCCCGGAACCCAAACTAAACAGTTCAAATCTTTTAATTTCAAATATGTTTACAATATATCTACAGTACTCCAACTCTATAATTTCCTAATCTCTTTAGACTACTGCAATAGATTTTTTAATAAGCTTATAAGAAACCTAAAATTCAGAACCATTTTGCGACTCATTTATTCATGGTATTTTTTATTTGTACACTAAATTTAAATTGTAGTCATTTGAAATGGCAATAAAAACAATAGAGACAACACGGACTTACAAAAAATAAAGTATATGTATAGAAATAGAAGCACAAAGTTTCTAGCGGCGTATGAAGTTGCGATAGCCCATAAAGGCCAAGGCCCACATGCGCCTGAGTCCACGGCGACGATGCAGCAGATCATCCGCCGACTTCGACTTGACGGGAAGCTAGCGGGGAGTTTCTAAAGGCATGTTGAGCAGCAAGCAGTGGCTGTCGTCGGCAGATGCTGCTCTCTCCGGCTCTTCAGGTAGATCCTCTTCAGGCTGCTCCTCGCTGGGCAGCGGCCGCATGGGGGGCACCACAGCTGTGGGAGGGGGCGCGGCTTGCACTGCCAATCCAGCAGCAGCATCATCAGTTGGGATCTCGCTTTGGCCCTCAGTTTAGGCTCTGCTCCCATTGCTCTCGCTTCCTAATCCAGTCGTGTTCGTCAGGCTGCGTATGCTGCGCAGCGGTTGCTGTTGCTCTTGCACTCTGCTGCTGCTCCTGACCAGGCAGAGCTCACTCTGGGATCGATTCGTCAGGTCGTTTGGTGAGCGTCGATAGCGTTGCTGTTGCTCCTTGAGCAACATGAGCAGGCCGTGCAGCAGAAACTTTTTCCTGGATATCATCTCCCGCGTGTGCCTGGCCCGCAGATCCGTAGTCGCCTCCACAGAGCGCGGCCACAGGGAGCTGCTGTTCGGTGCATGCCACCGCCGCTCCCATAGTACCGTCAGCGACTTCTTGCGCTGCATCATTGCATCCCGCTGCTGGAGCAGGCAATGGGCGCATACGCTACTGCCGATCAGGGTCGAGGTGCCTACCGATACGGATCGTTTGCGCTTGGGCGCCATCTCAGCCGTCAGCATGTCGCCCGCCTCCTGTATAGGATTGATGTGGGCCACATTGCTGGGCGAATCGCCGTACTTTGCGTATGTTGAGTCCAACATATCTCCCGACATGCTACACCTCTTCAGTGGAAACATTTATTGAGCTCGAAATTCGCGGACTTTTTTCTTTTTCTTTTTCACTTAAATAATTTATGGGAATTATGTAAAAGCGAAATTGTGTTTGCAATACTTTTGATTTATCAAATACACATAACTGTTAACTGTTAACTGTTTGACAAACTAAACGAAGCTGAGCTGAAAAAGCAAATATAGTTGAATTTTAGAGTATTTGTGCAAAGAGTGCTGCAAGCCAAAGTGCAGCAACCGGGCGTGGGGAAAAAAGGACGATCCATATGTTAAGTGAAGTGGAAAGCTGTGAAAATAGGGATAGCAACAACGGGACATCTCCTTGATGGCAGCTGGAAGGTGGAGATGGAGGTGTAGGTAGGCCGGCGCAAGTGGAGATGAATTTGATTTCATGCTGACATTTTATTGGCAACTGCTGCCACTGCTCCTGCCACTGTCACTACTCCTGCTCCTGCTCCTGCCTGGCTGTCTGGCTGTGTGGCATGCCAGCTCATTTCACAGCTGAATGGCACAGAGCATCGCATGTTATCATTAGAATTTTATGCACGGCTGATAAGCGAACTATGAGTGGAAGATGAGTAGCACTTACCAGAGTTGAGATGTGCACAACGTGAGATACTTTTTCCAGCCAAATATGGTCAGTGATACTAATGAAGCTATTAAAAGAAAGTGTTAGTAAAAAAACTTATAGAAATATATTGTATATATGTCGTATCAGTTCGATTTTACGCTGTTGTTGAAGTTGCAATTTGATTTTTAATGCAGTAGTGCTGAGAAAGACTGACAATTTGCATTATTCGTTTGACTTAGTGTATCGTCACTAGAAAGCGACAACTATAGCTGTTGATGAACGTGGTCCCGGGTGTCGCTGGATTAGAGAGAGACGCCTAGTTATGTCATTCACACAGGGTCGCTATGCTTTCGATGAATAAGAATATGCGACCAGAATGAGTGGAGAGAGAGACGGGCACTGTTGGTTAAAGACAATTGAACAAGAAGGAGCTTGGAACAAGAATTAAGCGACACCGATAACTCGTTATTAGGCGCAGCTATAATGGAAGGCAAGAACGAAAAACGCAACGCCACGACATCAGAAGTGGGATCGGCACCACCTCCTACTTTCCCGAAATTTAATGAAATTTGTCAAGACTATTAATACGAGAGAGAGAGACAAAAAGAGTGGAAAGTGGCATCAAAAAAAAAAAAAAACGTGACCGCGTTGCTAAAGTGATTTGAGTGTTCAATAGTTTAAATTGCGGTATAAGAAAGAGCAAAGTTTTGTTTTTATTAAATAATAAGCTCGCAGAAATGTATGGTGCAGTGCAGCGTCACCGAGAGAAAAGCTAAGTACAAAATTTGTTGGTATATTTGTTGAAAGCCAGTGGTATTCTGTAATATGTAATACGCGAAAATACTTAAAATCCATTTGTTTACACAGAAGTAATTTTTTGGTGATCTTTGACCTGCAGTACGCAATCAACTGCTCGAGGATATGTTGTCTTTTTATACCCTGAACCCATTGAAAATGGGAAATAAGGGTATAATCTTTTTGTTGAAATGTATGTAACAGGCAGAAGGAGGCGTGGCAGACCCCATAAAGTATATATATTCTTGATCAGGACGACGAACTGAGTCGATTTAGCCCTGTCCGTCTGTCTGTCCGTCTGTCCGTATGTTTGAACGCGTCGATTTCAGAAGATATAGAAGCTAGAGACTTCAACTTTTTTTTTAAAATGCTCGTATATAGCACGCGGATATCGAGTTTATCACTAAAAATCGATAACTCATCCCGTTGTTTTTAGATCGATAAAAAACCTTATCGAAAACCAGTTATAAAATTATATCTCCTACACCTTTAGAGCTAAAGTCTCCAAATTTTAAATGTAGACTCGACTGCACGTGATAGAATTTCGATTTTTGTTATAATTCACCCCCCACCCCTATATCCACCCCCTTACCCTCACCTTTGTAAAAGGCGTATTTCAAATACTAGAGACTTGAGCTTTGGCAAATACACGCTTAGTAATGATAAAACCACAATCTGAAAGTTTCATGAAGAACGTACGTCCACAAAAAAAAGTTATTAAAAAATAAAGTTCCCATGGTAAGTCCACACTGCAGCCCATGTGTGTTTATGCGTGCGTGCCTATGAGTGTCTATGTATGTGTATCCGCGTGTGCATGTGTGAGTGTGTGTGTTTCTTTTGTAAGCAGAAAGACGGGAAGAATTATTGAAATATCAGTTCTCCGAAGGGTTCAGGGGATTTCCTAGTCGAGCAGTCTCGACTAGAGCTTTCTTACTTGTTACCATATACAATTACAGAAAGCTGTTGCCGATGAGTTTTTCATTTATTAAGTCAGTTTCAATTTCTATGCTGTGCTATACTGCATTTTCATCACTATTATTTGACGGATAGAGATTTTGTCGTTTTTACAGAACACAAAGATTGTTTGCTTTTTATAGACATCATTTTATTTACAGTAAAGAGACGGCAAAAGAATGTTGACTTCTTTTCCTGAAATCTCTCATGCATTCGTAATTATCTTATGGCCGAACAGCAAAAAGATTCTGATGTAGCTCATATTGTGAAGAAGTTGCAATTCGTTGGGCGAGGACATTGGACAATTATATGAATTAAGAGCATAAATATTCTGTCGAACAATTCAGAGAAATGGTCGAACTCGACCTCTGCTGATTGTCAGGAGTTAAATGTTGATGTGAATGCTGTATTTTATTTTGATGAATTAATTCCCTAGAAAGAAAGTCTTAGAGGGGAATGAATAGTTAAAAGAAAGAAATGATGGCGCTTAAAGAGATGTCAGTAGAGAGTAATGGAGAGCAATGGAACCTAACATGTGAGATACATTGGTGGATATCAGCCACTATACCTGAGAATCTTTCTGGTAAATAAGTCATTGTACTGTTAGCGCTATTAAGGACACGAGGTAATGTGTTATCCTAATGTGTCGCTGGTAGTCATTGACAGTAAGATTTTGAGTATGTTGTTGTCCTGATAACCTAAGTAATCTTCACATTTCGTTTTATTTTGGAAACTATGTCAATGGAATGACTTAGTTTGTTTTATTCATTTATACTTTGGCAAGATGCTCTCGATGAGATACAGCTTGCACTAAATTGTACAATTGTACACAATTGTACAACCTGTCGTACAATTGAAGCAAGTTCTCTAGAGATGCTAATAGGGAAAGAGGCGCGACCCCTGGGATTAGTTCCACCTTGCGAAACTGAGTCTGAGGTAGACTTGGAAACTGCTAGAGCCAGAGCCGCGAACAAAATGAACTCTATAGCCTGCTATGACAAGATAAGATTCGATAGGAGCAAGGCAAATGTTGTTAGATACAAAGTTGGTGATTACGTCTTGCTCAAGAACGAAGAAAGGAATCAAGCGAAGCTGGATCCTAAATTTAGGGGGCCATTTTATTAGTGGTTGAAGTTTAATGAAGGTATTTAATAAAGTCGCTTTCAAATAATCGCCAGTATAAATATAGCCACGAAAACATTCGAAAAATGCCAAATGATCATGTACCTAACGAACTAGACATATAAAGAGCCTAGCCTGCCAAAGAGTCCAGATGAGACTGAGAGTTATCCGTCGGGTGCGACGATGAGTTATCCGTCAGATATGACGATGTGTTATCCGGCTAAAAGAGACGATGAGTTATCCGTCAGGTGTGACGATGTGTTATCCGTCTAATAGAGACGATGAGTTAAACCGTCAGGTGTGACGATGTGTTATCCGTCTAATAGAGACGATATGGTATCCGTCGGGTGTGACGATGAGTTATCCGTCTAAGAGAGACAATGAGCTATCCGTCAGGTGTGACGATGTGTTCTCCGTCTAAGAGAGATGATGAGTTATCCGTCAGGTGTGACGATGTGTTATCCGCCTAAAAGAGGCGATTTACTATCCGTCAGGTGTGACGATGAGCTTGAACAGCGAAAATGGTATACTGGCGGAAAACCAATGATTGGTATGAACAAGAAATGAAAGAAAGAATGGCTGTATCCGTCTCGGCAAGACGAAGTGATGAATTTTGAAGTTGCAAAATCGAGATTAACAGAAGAATAATGTTAATAATAAAAACAAGTAAGAACGTTGCAGCCGGGCGATACCGATTGCAGAATACTCATTCACAGCCCAAACGTTGATCCCATTATAATTAATTGGCTCACGCATATAAATATCGCAATTTGATACTACAAATGCGGATTGCCACGCCCCTAGTGGCCGTAGACGCTTCATTTTTGGCCTGTTCTTAAAACGAGCTAACGGTAACGTACATGCCAAATTTGAATGCTTACGCTCCAAAAATGTGAAAATTACAGGGTATTTTTCGATATGCCACGCCCCCAAAGAGGCGTAACGATTATTTTTGGGACATCGATAGAGGATGTTACCAGTAACTCAACTATCCAAATTTGAAGCATCTAGCTCTTAAACTGTAGGAGATATAAGCTTTTGCGGTTTGCCACGCCCCCTTTGGGCGGACATATATCCACCATAGCTCGTTGGACGTAGGTTGTCACCCCGCGTATATATACCAAATTTCAGGTCTCTAGCATCAATAGTGCCTAAAATATAGCAAAATTTGAAAAATCACTATATCTTCAGGTCCGATTAGCCACGCCCCTAGTGAGAGTAAACATACAATTTTTTCATCAGTCATTATAGAATCATACCATTAGCTCACGTGCAAAATTTCAACTTTCTAGCTTTATGACTTCCGGAGATACAGTTTTATCCGATTTGCCACGCCCCCAATGGGCGTAGATATATCCGCCATAGCTTAATGGACTTGGCTAGTCGACGCGGACCTACATACCAAATATCAGCTTTCTAGCTCTTCAACTAATATGGTTTCTGGTATATCGGAAAATTCATTTTCCGATTTGCCACGCCCCTAGTGGGTGGATCAGGAAAATTTTAACACTTTATAAATCGGAGTTATACGCGAGTATATGTTCCAAATTTCAAGACTCTAGCTTCAATAGAGGCGAAATGAACTGCGTTCATACGGACAGACGGACAGACGGACGGACAGCAAGACGGACATTGCAGAAAACCAATATACTAATTCACTTCGTGAATGAGTATAATAATTCACTTCGTGAATGAGTATAAAAAGATAATAGATACCGAAATCTAAGAAAACACAAATGCAAAATAGAACTGTAATAATTAATAATTGTAAAGAAATAATAATAACATAAAATTGAAAAATAAATAAACAATAAAAAAAAAACGAAAATAATAATAATTGTAAAAATAAAAATATTTTTAATTAAAATAAAAAAGTAAATAATAAATAAAATAATAATAAATAAAACAAGTAAGAAAGCTCTAGTCGAGACTGCTCGACTACGAGATCCCCTGAATCCTTCAAGCAACAGCCATTTCAATCATTTTTAGCGTCTCTCTGCTTACACAAACACACACATACACACGCAAACACACATACATAGACACCCATAGGCGCGCACGCATGGTCTGCAGTGTGGGAACTTAATTGTTTAATAACTTTTTTTCTGGACGTACGTTCTTCATGAAACTTTTAGATTGTGTTTATATCATTATGCCGAAACTCAAGTCTGTAGTATTTGAAATACGCCTTTTACAAACTTATGGGTGAGGGAGTGGATATAGGGGTGGGGGTGAAATTGAACAAAAATCGAAATTCTATAACGTACATATCAATCTATATTTATATATTTTGATCGATAAAAAAATAACGGGACGAGTTATCGATTTTTAGTGATAAACTCGATATGCGCGCTGTATATACGGTCATTTAAAAAAAAAAGTTCAAGTCTCTAGCTCTTATATCTTCTGAAATCGACGCGTTCATACATACGGACGGACGGACGGACGGACAGACAGACGAACAGGGCTAAATCGACTCAGTTCGTCGCCCTGATCAAGAATATATATACTTTGTGGGGTCTGCCACGCCTCCTTCTCCCTGTTGCATACTTTTAACAAAGCCATTATACCCTGATATCCCATTTTCAATGGGTTCATGCTGCCGTAATTCGCACAATTTGGCCCCAATAGTCGCTTTACAAAAGCAGCAGTACGCTTTTGTAGCGTCAGTTGGCACTTTGCGTAGCCACTCCTTAAAGTCAGGGCACTTTGTCCACGAATCGCGAAAATTTTGTTTGTAGGTAATTTTCGGCATTTTTTCAAATGTGAGCAAACGTTTGAGAATTTGCAACAGGTGTGACCGAAAGTTATCAGCGAAAATTACCATACATGTAAACTCAAAATGGCACTTTAAAAAAAAGTTATTATCGATTTCTCGATCAAAATGACCGAAAGCTACAAAACAATCAAAAAACAAAAATTGTTTTGTACTACATTTTTTGCAAGCCAAAATAAGCCAAATTAAATTTGGAATAAGCTAGATCTCAAGCTATAAGCTTTTCATTAATTTTCCAAGCTTTTTGATTTCAAAATATGCTAAATCTAGCTTAAAATAAGCTAAAATGGCAACACCGCTAAGCACGCAGACGAAATAGTCATTTTGTATGCGCTTGTCGTTTTTGTCCTACTCTCTCTCACACTCCATCTCTCTTTCTCTCTCTGTGGGCTCTCAAATCATGAAACTCAGCAGCGCACAAAAATTGAAATTTGTTCGCGACGGTCCCAGCTCTTTCCTTTTGAGTGAAGAGTATACCGAAATCTTAAAATCGTTTGCGACATTCATGCAAACAAAATGTTAGCGATTCGATATATATTTATGGGAAGGGTATGCAAGCGTTGAGGCGCATAAAGAATATGATCTCGCTACGGGCCACGATTGAGTGATAGTAGGTTATGCCACTGACCAAACAACACATAGACTAGACATGTAGAACAAAATTTTCTACAGCTCGAAACTGTTAAGTTGGTCGACCACTATACTTCGTATTTGCTCGGCTCGGTCGCTGGAGGTTCGAGCAGAGAAAATACCACGATTGAGTGATAGTAGGCACTGACCAAACAACACATAGACTAGACATGTAGAACAAAATTTTCTACAGCTCGAAACTGTTAAGTTGGTCGACCACTATACTTCGTATTTGCTCGGCTCGGTCGCTGGAGGTTCGAGCCAGCGATGCCAAGTCAAAATTTGAGAATTACGTAGCCAGGTTCCAAAATCTACGTATTTTTACGTAGCACAATTTTGCTGAAATACGTAGATCTACGTACTTTTTTTAAAAGCAATTATACATATTCATTTATGTACACTACGAACGTATAAAAAGAGCACAAAAAGCACTTGGACACACGACACAAACTTGACAATTATAAAACCCAACACTATACATACTTCTCAAATTTTTTTTTTGGTTAACAGAAGCTTCATGCTTCTCTACGTCTCTCTTGCCAGAAGAGCATTTGAGATCTGCTTTGCAAGATTTGCAATTAAAAAAAAGATTACCCTTACTGCTTCCTGTCAACCAGGAATACTTTTTTTCCCAAGCTGCTGACTAATTCACATTGTAGTGCACTTTCCTTTTCTTGGTTGAAGTTACGTTTGGTTTTTCGTCGGTGTCACTTGTTAACAATTCCATTTTGTTACATGCACATTAATTTCTATCCCTCCAATTCTAAAGTAAGCGATGCCACTTTTTGCAATTTAGCGCTGATAACACAGTGGGCAATCGGCATTCGCAAACATATCGAAATAATAATTTAGTGCTGCTAATCCAATATAAATCATATCATCTTTATTATTTTATTCATAGAATATTGATATTACCCAAAAATTGCAGGTTTTAGGATTTTTGCATTATTTTTTAAAAGTACGTAGTTTTAGTCTCAAAATACGTAGGTACGTAGATCTCCTTTAAAATACGTAGATCTACGTATAAATACGGAGGGTTGGCATCGCTGCCCTCAGCAGCTCACAAAAATTGAAATTTCTGTTCGCGACGATCTCAGCTCTTTCCTTTTGAGTGAAGGGTATACCGAAACCTTTAAAGCATTGGCCACGCTCATACAAAATATTGGCGTTTTCATGAATATTTCTAGGAAGGGTATGGAAGCGTTGAGGCGCATAAAGAATATGATTTGGCGACAAGCATGCACACACACATTTACAGTCCCTTACTACGTGTGTGAGCATTTGTATGCCAGTGTGCGAAGCTTTTGCTGCCTGTAGCAATTTTAACGTCCAGCATTTGCATTTGGTCGATCTTACGGACTGTCATAACCACTTCACACAGATGTGCTATGTGTGAACATACATATGCATGTATGTACATAAGTAGATTTATTTATTATTATTGCTAATCATATTTATAAATGTGTGTATATCCATCAAATACACATTTTCAACCGAAAAAATTATCGTGAAACACTATAAGTTTACTAAATGCTTTGCAATACATGAAATACACATGTCATATTATACTCAACCTGTACTCATTATTGCCAAAATTTTCTGATTAAGTCAAAAAGGCCCATTTTACAGTCACCCTACGATTCAAAACACGCAAAATTTACAAACTACTAAATCCAGAGACAATTATCATCATATTGTGCTTATATATGTCTTGTCCGTGGACCCTTCGCTTTTTATAGCATATGTAAATTAAACATTATAAATTTTTTTGTCATTAAAAATACATGTAAGATGATTTATACATACCAGATAGAGCATCGTTCAAATATTTGAATTGTTTAAATGGCTCTTTGCCGTTTAAGCCGTCGTAATTTAAATTCGGGATGATATTCTTTGAAATGATGCTATCAAAATTTTTAGCTAAATTTCCTTTAACAATTTTTTGAATAATACGCACCTGCATATATAAATTAAAGAAGAAATCGTTAAGTTGAATGATATTACATACAAGACATAAGGTACTTACAAAAGTTTCTTTGTTTTCCTTTATTTGTTCATCTACTTTTTGTAGGTCTCCCATAGTCAATATGGGGAACCAATGCGACTCTGATGCAATATCCTCGTTGGTCAATTTTTTTAGAATAGTAAGAATTTCTATTTGTCTTTTTTCTATATTATTCAGTGTTTTTATACCCTGAACCCATTGAAAATGGGAAATCAGGGTATAATGTTTTTGTTGAAATGTATGTAACAGGCAGAAGGAGGCGTGGCAGACCCCATAAAGTATATATATTCTTGATCAGGGCGACGAACTGAGTCGATTTAGCCCTGTCCGTCTGTCTGTCCGTCTGTCCGTCTGTCCGTATGTTTGAACGCGTCGATTTCCGAAGATATAGAAGCTAGAGACTTCAACTTTTTTTAAAATGCTCGTATATAGCACGCGGATATCGAGTTTATCACTAAAAATCGATAACTCATCTCGTTATTTTTTTATCGATCAAAAACCTTATCGAAATGCAGTTATAAAATTATATCTCCTACATCTTTAGAGCTAGAGTATCCAAATTTTAAATGTAGATTGATATGTACGTTATAGAATTTCGATTTTTGTTCAATTTCACCCCCCACCCTTATATCCACCCCCTCACCCATAAGTTTGTAAAAGGCGTATTTCAAATACTAGAGACTTGAGCTTTGGCAATTATACGCATAGTAATGATAAAACCACAATCTGAAAGTTTCATGGAGAACGTACGTCCAGAAAAAAAGTTATTAAACAATTATGTTCCCATAGTAAGCCCACACTGCAGCCCATGCGTGCGCGCCTATGGGTGTCTATGTATGTGTGTTTGCGTGTGTATGTGTGTGTTTGTGTAAGCAGAGAGACGCTAAAAATGATTGAAATGGCTGTTGCTTGAAGGGTTCAGGGGATCTCGTAGTCGAGCACTCTCGACTAGAGTTTTCTTACTTGTTTTAATTGCCACTATATCCTCCACCTTTGCAAAGCGCTCGTCTTTGTCATCAAACTCCGAAGAAGTTACATTAAAATTTTGCTTAAACATATCTTAAACACAAATAGATTAGTAAACAATACTGTAGTATGTCCACTTTATCAAATGTTCACTGTATTCAGTAACATACATATTTACATATACAAATAATGTCACAAATACATTGATACAATTAAACTGCAATATTCATATATAACTCGCAGTCATAACATAAGTAACATGATCACTCACAGAGCGCGAGTAGTAACTCCGCTGAGTCGGCATATTTTGCATGCGCGACTGTTTCGTAAACAAGTGGACACATTACCCCCTCTCCGTCTGCGACTCTCGCTAGACCCATAAGCTTATACATAAACACTTATACCTAGGCATATATGTATATGTAAGAAGCCGCTCCGCTGCTGGCGTAACCGGCAGCGCAGCTACGCGGCTCTAGCCATAAGAATATATATTCAATAAATTCATTCGTTGTAAACGGCTGAGAAGGCACAGACGTGCCCATAAATAAATGCTTGTCTTTTATTTCAAAACAATTAAACAACCAAAATTCACATAACTACATGGCGACCGTGACCAGTCCTTTAAAGGACTAACCGGATCAGCAACAACAGCAGCAGCAGGCCCAGAAGTACAGCAGCAACGTCGACGAGGAACACAAGCAGCCGCGCACATCCAGCGAGGAGGACTACAGCGAAGGCCAAGAATTCCAACAGCCGCATGCTGGCAGCATAATACATCTGCATGTGACACAGGAGACACAGCAGCAGCAGGCAATGATCAGGAGAAACTATGGTGGCTAAAGACTGAGTGAGTAGAGGCTCTGAGCTATGCCTAAAAATAGGCGCAGTGGAGTTAATAGAAGGCTTAAGAATAAACAAGTAAGAAAACTCTAGTCGAGAGTGCTCGACTACGAGATCCCCTGAATCCTTCAAGCAACAGCCATTTCAATCATTTTTAGCGTCTCTCTGCTTACACAAACACACACATACACACGCAAACACACATATGTACATAGACACCCATAGGCGCGCACGCATGGGCTGCAGTGTGGGCTTACTATGGGAACTAATTGTTTAATAACTTTTTTCTGGACGTACGTTCTCCATGAAACTTCCAGATTGTGGTTTTATCATTACTATGCGTATAATTGCCAAAGCTCAAGTCTCTAGTATTTGAAATACGCCTTTTACAAACTTATGGGTTAGGGGGTGGATATAAGGGTGGGGGGTGAAATTGAACAAAAATCGAAATTCTATAACGTACATATCAATCTACATTTAAAATTTGGATACTCTAGCTCTAAAGATGTAGGAGATATAATTTTATAACTGCATTTCGATAAGGTTTTTGATCGATAAAAAAATAACGGGATGAGTTATCGAATTTTAGTGATAAACTCGATATCCGCGTGCTATATACGAGCATTTAAAAAAAAAGTTGAAGTCTCTAGCTTCTATATCTTCTGAAATCGACGCGTTCAAACATACGGACAGGCGGACAGACGGACAGACAGACGGACAGGGCTAAATCGACTGAGTTCGTCGCCCTGATCAAGAATATATATACTTTATGGGGTCTGCCACGCCTCCTTCTGCCTGTTACATACATTTCAACAAAAACATTATACCCTGATTTCCCATTTTCAATGGGTTCAGGGTATAAAAAGCTGAACTCCTAAAGCTGTTATTTGCCACCAACACGAAAATAAGTTGGGAAAGAGGCAATAAAATACAAGCTGAAATCGACAATATCGAGTCGATTCAGCAAAAATATAAAAGCTCATCCTGTACAGATGAAAAAAGAATCAAGAAAATAAAAATTATTAACGAAATCAAATTTCAAGCAGTACCACCAAAAAAGGAAATCAAAACAAAACCGGAAGATACATGCCCTGCTGACTGCGCTGGACCACTAGAGACGCCTCACTGCGTATACACATGTATGAAAAGGACCAGCACCGGCGCCCCAACAGCCTGACCAAGGACTATAGGGCCGACAGCGCTACATAGAGCGCGCAACATATTTCTAAATATAAAAATAATTATAAATTTAAAAGAACAATTGTTAAACTAAGAATTAAATTAAGTCATGAAATGTAAAGATATGTTTGTAATACTGAGCGATAATTGCGTTGCTCGTAATAGAGTATGGCCTGACAGCCATACGAAACATTAGACAGGAGATCACTGCGCTGATCGAATAGGAAAACTATATTAGAAAGAATATAAATAACGAAGTTGAAAAAAATTAAGAATAGCAAAATTAAAAAAAAAATTAGTTGATTATGAATTAAAAAAAAAATATAATAAATATATAAGAAATGCACTTTATCAAGAATTATTGATTATGAATTGAAGGAAAAAATATAATAAATATATAAGAATAAATATATATAAGAAATGCACCTTATCGAGAATTATTATATTATCGTTTCATACTTCTATGCGAAGTAATAGCATCAGTAAATTTGAAGAAATAGAATCAGAGAAATTAGTCGAATTAGGAATAGTACCCAAAATGGGGATCGTAGACACAAAGGTAGTGGATTCCACTGCTAACGTAATCAATAAAATTGAGTCAAACAATATGGACTCTAAAATAACAAATATATTGCTGTTTATAATCGTCATTATTATGAGTGCATATGTAATTTATAAAGCATATTTGCTGCATAACAAATGCATTACAAAGAGGGCTTTAAGCCGAGCTAATGATCTAGACAAGATCTAAATAAATGCACAGACGGTCTAAACAGGAATAAATAAAAAAAAAAAAGGGAAAACTTTTATATATGTCTAATAATAAAAACACACTCAAAACACAAATATTTGTCTAATATATAGGAAATAACTAAAATGTCAAACGCACGTATTAGAGACCTATGTCAGCAAGTCCTCAGCAGAGAGCCAGAATACCTAGTGAGATCATTAAATGTGTTTCAAAAGCACAAAAAATTTATAAGCGTATATGAATTCTCAGGAGAATATATGGAAATGTTCGGTGGTGTTACATGTCCATTATATGGTCTGACCCAAATCGAGCAAGGTCTTGTCTTAGCGACAACAATTCCTTATTTACAGGCTAAAATTGTAACTGAATATAACCCCATTCTAGGACAATCCAATAAAGTTATGGTGCGATTGCATCGCTAAAAAGCTTTTCAATCCTAAGAATGAATGGGGAACAACTCAGCCTCCATATACGCGAAAAAAGAAAAATTTAGCAAGTCTTATAAATGTGTAACACAGAATAGGACAATACAAAAAGAAACGTTAGATAAGCATGCGAAAATTCTCGTTGATTCATTCAACGACGCACGAACGTTAGTAAATGACAATAGAGAAATAATTGACAAATCAAATTGGACAAAGATTTCAAAACTATTGATCAAACTACGTTCGAACCTTATAAACGTAAAAGAAAACAAGTAAGAAAACTCTAGTCGAGAGTGCTCGACTACGAGATCCCCTGAACCCTTCAAGCAACAGCCATTTCAATCATTTTTAGCGTCTCTCTGCTTACACAAACACACACATACACACGCAAACACACATATATAGACACCCATAGGCGCGCACGCATGGGCTGCAGTGTGGGCTTACTATGGGAACTTAATTGTTTAATAACTTTTTTTCTGGACGTACGTTCTCCATAAAACTTTCAGATTGTGGTTTTATCATTACTATGCGTATAATTGCCAAAGCTCAAGTCTCTAGTATTTGAAATACGCCTTTTACAAACTTATGGGTGAGGGGGTGGATATAAGGGTGGGGGTGAAATTGAACAAAAATCGAAATTCTATAACGTACATATCAATCTACATTTAAAATTTGGATACTCTAGCTCTAAAGATGTAGGAGATATAATTTTATAACTGCATTTCGATAAGGTTTTTGATCGATAAAAAAATAACGGGATGAGTTATCGATTTTTAGTGATAAACTCGATATCCGCGTGCTATATACGAGCATTTTAAAAAAAGTTGAAGTCTCTAGCTTCTATATCTTCTGAAATCGACGCGTTCAAACATACGGACAGACGGACAGACGGACGGACGGACGGACGGACAGACGGACAGACGGACAGACAGACGGACAGGGCTAAATCGACTCAGTTCGTCGCCCTGATCAAGAATATATATACTTTATGGGGTCTGCCACGCCTCCTTCTGCCTGTTACATACATTTCAACAAAAACATTATACCCTGATTTCCCATTTTCAATGGGTTCAGGGTATAATATAAGCTAGATATATTCATACCAACCGTATTGAACACACCTCTAGCTATATTCACTAACATAGAATCAGCTGACGAAAATTCCGATTCTGAATCCGAAACTCAGATAAAAGAAAAAGATCTAAACGATCTAACAATACCAGCTCTATTTACATTATCGGAACCCGATAATGAAATAGAAGAATATTCAGACATAGATTCTAATACAAGTCTAGTAGATAGAAAAATAAACATAATGGCAAACATAAACGATCAAAGAGCCTATATAAAGGACATTTCAAATGCCATTCCGGAATTCAACGGACAAAGAATACATCTTCAAAGATTCATAAGAGCTTTGAAGTTAGTAGATCTTACAAAAGGCACATTTGAAGATATAGCTGTTGAAGTAATAAAATCAAAAATTATTGGCTCAACACTATATAAAGTCCAAGACGAGACATCAATAAAGGCTATAATAAAAAAACTTCAAGATACTATAGTCGGTGAAACATCCGATGTAGTAAAGGCCAAACTATCTAAAACTATGCAAAAAGGAAAAACGGCCGAAAAATTTACGACCGAAATAGACAATTTACGAAGGCTTCTTGAGGCTTCGTATATTGATGAAGGTTTACCAGCAGAACATGCTGATAAATTCAGTACCAAGGAAGCCATTGACGCAATGATTAAAAATTGCGAACAGAGTAAGCTAAAAACAATCCTTGAGGTGGAACTTAAAAAAATAACCAAATATGTACAATGTAGTACAGAAATGACCGGAAATCCCAACACGGTGTTCTACACCCAAAGGGGTCGAGGTAATTTCAATAACAGAGGTCGTGGTAGAGGCAATGGCCGCGGTTATTATAATAATAATAATGATCGCTACAACTACCAAAATACCAATCAAAATAACAACTATAGAGGAAATAGAGGGAATTATAATAATAGAAGTAATAGAGGAAACAGTAGAGGAAATAACCAGCAGAACAGCGGTCATAACCGATACAATAATAACAACAATGTTAGGGTGGCCCAAAATACTTCGGGAAACTCCCAAAACCCTTTAGAAAGTCAGCAGTAAATATATCGGAAATTCACACTATCAATCTCAGCCAAAATATATATGTAAAATTCACAAACGCTAGTACAGGAAATGAATTAGTCTTTTTAGTCGACACCGGCGCAGACATCTCGATATTAAAAGAAAATTCGGATGTTTATCAAAACATCCAAACAAACAATATAATTAACATACAAGGAATAAGTAAGGAAGTTACTAAATCCAAAGGATTTACTTCTATAGAAATACAAACTTCAAAATATATAATTCCACACGATTTTCACATCGTGAATACAAACTTCGCTATTCCATGTGATGGAATACTAGGAATCGATTTTATAAAGAAATATAACTGCGTATTGGATTTCAATCCTACTGAAGACTGGCTAATAATTAGACCAAACAATTTAGAATATCCCATTTATGTTCAAATAACATACAGTTCTGGCAACAACTCCTTAATTCTGCCAGCAAGATCTCAAGTAATCAGAAACATTAAAATAAATTCAGAAGAAGAAAGTATACTTATTTCAAATCAAGAAATTCAACATGGTGTTTACATAGCAAATACCATAGTAAATTCTCAAAACGCATTCTTAAGAATGCTGAATACAACTAACGAAAACCAATTAATTAGCATAAATAGCATAAAACAAGAACCACTTTCGAACTACGAAGTAGTTACAACAACTCCAAAAAAAGAGAAAAAATTGTACTAAGCCAGCTATCAAAAAATTTTCCGCCATTATTCCATAAACAGCTAACGTCGCTGTGCGTACAATATAATGATGTGTTTGATTTAGAAACCGAACCAATGACCACAAATAATTTCTATAAGCAAAAACTGAGATTGGAAGATGATGAACCGATATATATAAAAAATTATAGAAATCCTCAAAGCCAAAAAGAAGAAATTAAGAAACAAGTCCAAAAACTAATTGACGACAAAATAGTCGAACCGTCCGTATCCCCCTATAATAGCCCTTTGTTATTAGTGCCCAAGAAAACACTTCCGAATTCCGAAAAGAAAAAATGGCGATTAGTAATTGACTATCGTCAGATCAATAAAAAATTGTTGTCCGATAAATTTCCACTCCCTAGAATTGATGATATTTTAGATCAACTAGGTAGAGCGAAATTCTTTTCATGCCTAGATTTAATGTCAGGTTTTCACCAAATAGAACTCGAAGAAAGATCAAGAGATATTACTTCATTTTCAACAACCAACGGTTCATATCGCTTCACGCGGTTACCATTCGGTTTAAAAATAGCGCCAAATTCGTTTCAGAGAATGATGACTATAGCATTCTCTGGACTTGAACCCTCTCAAGCATTCCTTTATATGGATGACTTAATAGTCATTGGTTGCTCCGAAAAACATATGCTCAAAAACTTAACTGATGTTTTTGAGAAATGTAGGCAGCACAACCTAAAGTTACATCCAGAAAAATGTTCATTTTGCATGCATGAAGTCACTTTCTTAGGACATAAATGCACAGATAAAGGAATCTTACCCGACGACAAAAAATACGACGTCATTCAAAATTACCCAGTCCCACATGATGCGGACAGCGCTAGACGATTTATAGCTTTTTGTAATTACTACAGACGATTTGTTGAGGAACCATTTGTCATTTTTTTGCACATTTGATATTATTTAGGATATTTGTTATTATTTGTCATTATTTAGCACATTTTTGATTTTTTCTAGTATATCATATAACTTTCATTGTTATCGGCGAATGAAAAGCCGCATCGAGATCAATTATCGGTTAAGTCGATACAATTATAGTAGTATTGAGTAAGCAAACGAACGGACAAGTTGAGCGTACCAGCGATTGGCTGTTATAGTTCATTTTAAATAAAGAAAATGTTTAATTATTCATCATAAATTTGGTCCTTCGAGCCGGATCCGTTGGGCATTGCTACTGAATACTCACTTTGGAGTTTTTGAAAACAACACGCACTATTGGAAAAGTGACGTGTTTTGTCTTGTCGTGTTTTTGCTGCTAGAGACGCAGCATTTACACATTCTTGGAATTACGTATCGATTTTTGGCATCATACGTAATTAGCAGTACGCACTATTGGAAAGGTGCGGTGATTTGTTGTACTGGTTATGTCCGGCTGCTAGAGACGCAGCAATTTCATAACATTACGTTGATACCTGGCTAATTTGGACAACAACTTGGATTGACTGCGGGCAACGAGAAACTGAATGGAAAATCTACGTACTTTACTGGGAGCCAGAGGTAGATTGAAGGCAACGATAACGCGTATTTCTGGATATGCAGAGCATCCACCTGATGGCTGTACGTTCTTCGATATTGATACCAAACTGGACACGCTGGTTCAGGTTTGGAAGCAGTTTGTCAATCTTGGTGACGAACTTTATAAATATGAAGATGTGCAGGGATATGTGGATCCAACAAGTGACAACAATGTATACGAGGAGCGGTTTGAACGAGCTTGTGCCCTTCTTAAGGCACTGCACGCCGAGCACAAACCCCGCAAACTGGAAGAGGTCAATACAACATCCAAGGTGCTCGGAGAAGGGGATGAATCGCCCATCCAATGCATTTTGCAACAAATGCAGCAACAGTCTCAGCTGCAAATGCAACAAATGGAGACTATGGAGCACATAATGCAACGACTGCTACCCAGCAGGTGAATAATGAGTCACCGTCAGGCTCACAGCAAGTCGCAGGACCATCAACGAAGGATTGGGAACTGCCACGGATTCATATCGCACCATTTGATGGAGATTACAAGGAATGGCATGCTTTTAAGGGTCTATTCGACAGTGCCGTTCACAGCAAGACAACGTTGACAAACATCCAGAAGTATATCACTTAAAGTCTTGTTTAAAGGAGAAGCTGAAAAACTTATCCAGCATCTGCTCTTAGCCGAAGCCAAATATGAAATATCTTGGAATTCATTAATTGATCGGTACGAGAAGCCTCGCTATTTGGTAAACTTGTTGTTGGACACATTCACTGGATTGCCCAAGGTTGCGGATCACAACCCAGCAGCGCTTCGATCATTAACAAACGAAGCTGGTACTGTAATTCGGGCATTAGACGCTTCTGGACAAACGGATCGGGATTGTTGGCTGATCTACTTGCTCATCGCAAAGGTTGATGACACCACACGTCGTGAATGGTATGAAAAGAGTCAAGATATGGAAATCCTACGATAACGCAGTTGCTCAAGTTCCTGGATTTACGTTGTGATCGGCTGGAGCTTAGCCAATCTGCAACTCAGACAAGCAGCAAGCCTAGACAGGACAGAGGTACCAGGAACGCCCATGCGCTACTCGCTACTTCAGAACGCTGTGCTAAGTGCGACAAGGAACACGCATTGATGACATGTACGCAGTTCTTGGACCTATCTATTCAGCAACGATATGCCTTTGCAAAGTCAAAACAATGTGTTTTAATTGTTTGAGACTTGGTCATGGAGTGAGCGCTTGTACATCGAAGTCATCATGTAAGCATTGCAAGCGTCGACATCACTCACTTTTGCATTTCGACCAACGGAGTGCGAGGGATAAAGGTGAGCCACAGCAGCGCCAGAAGGATGAGTCGAATGAGGCACCAGGAGCTAGCACAGTAGTAGCACTGACGAATGCCATGAACACTCCGAAAGGTGCAAATATGAGAAGTACACTGCCAACAGCGCAGGTGTATGTGCGCAATTCTCGAGGACAAGATGTTGTTTGCCGCATATTACTGGACTGCGGCTCGGAGTTGTCCTACGTTTCGGAACGGTGTATCCAGACATTGGGTCTGGCCCGTTCACACTCTCGCATTTCTATATCTGGAATCTCCTCAATCAAGGCAGAAATAACAAGAGGGCTCTGTTCACTACACATCAAGTCTCGAGTGTCGGATGCATCGCTTCTGGCCGGTCTCTGAATGATGCGCTTCATATTGGTCCATGCATACAACGAATCTGTTCAACGTATGCATGAGGTTTCGAATGCACAAGTTTGTATTTTCGGCTGATATTGTAAAGATGTTCAGGCAGATTTTGGTTGCACCCAAACATCAGGATTTCCAACGAATATTATGGAGAGAAGATCCGTCAGCACCATTGAAGCACTTCCGACTCTGCACAGTTACATACGGGACTGCGTCTGCGCCATTTCTGGCAGTCCGGGTGTTGGCGCAACTCGCCAAGGACCACGAGCACGAGTTTCCTAGAGAGCTAAGATATTGCTTGAGGATTTCTACGTGGATGATGTATTAACAGGAGCCATGACAGAGGAGGAACTTATTACCATTCAAACTGAGCTGGTTGCACTGATGTCACGTGCACAATTGGAATTGGGAAAATGGATTTCAAATAGCACACGATGACCGCGCGCAAGATAAAGAGTCAACCTTAACGACAACTGCAAAGGTACTTGGACTGAATGGGATCTGGAGAAGTAACCTCATACAAATTATTTATCGGAATGCAAGCTGTACAAAGGAAAGTGCATCCGATTAGCACACATTTTTGATCCACTTGGCATTTTGGCGCCAGTGGTAGTTCAGTTCAAGATTCTACTGCAAGAACTTTGGTTGCTAAATTTAGATTGGGACTCTGAACTCCCAATGAAACAGGCACGCTCTTGGCAGATGTACCGCAAGGATCTTTCACGCTACAACAGTCAAGATACCTGCTTTGTAGACAGCAACATGGAATCTAGGAGCGTAATCGAGGTGTTCCCAGGAGAGGATGGATTAGTACGGGCAGTTAAGTCAAGGTCGTTTCTGGAGAAATTATACGACCCATCACGAAGATTGCAGCCCTACCACACTCTGAAACGGAGTTTCAGGGGGGCCGGGATGTTGAGGAACCATTTGTCATTTTTTTGCACATTTGATATTATTTAGGATATTTGTTATTATTTGTCATTATTTAGCACATTTTTGATTTTTTCTAGTATATCATCACTAACCAGAAAACACATAGATGAGACAACTAGTGTAAAGCGTTTTGCACACTTTTTCTTGGCGTTTAGCACCTCAGACAATTTCGAATTCGAAATTTTCCTTACTTTTAGGTGTTCGAAAATTGCGTCAGCACAATATTTCGCTTCATGTGTCGGCCGAGATGGTCGACTTTTGAACGGAAGATCTCTCTATGCTCAATGTTTTCCTGCTCTCTCTCTCTCTCGATGCTCTCTGCTCTCTCAAATATTTATATGTTGATGATGTGAGCACAAGCAGAGCTCACAAAAATTGAAATTTCTTCGAAGCAAGAACCCATGTCCCCTTCTGTGTGAAGAGTATACCGAACTTTTTAAGCAGTTTGCCATGCTCATGCAATATGTTAGCTTTTTCATGATTATTTTCGGGAAGGGTATGAATGCGTTGGTGCGCATAGTTTTCGCGACGAGCGTGCACACACACACACTACAACCCCTTGCTACATGTGTGAGCATTTGTAAGCGTGTCTTGAAGCTCTAGTGCCTGTAGCAATTTTAGAGCCCCGTATTTGCATTTGGTAGATCTTGTGAGCTGCACACACATACATACATATACTATATGTTTGCTTGTGTTTACGCTGGGGTGCGATGCTTACAATTATGGGATATACTTGTAGAAGATTTGTAGTACATGTGTGTGTGCGATGTGATGTGTGTTGGCATGGGATATGCCTACCTCAACTTAGAATGGTGTGAACGATTTTGGGTTTGAATTGCAGAATCGCGTCAATATTTAAGTACCTGATTTTATTTCAATGATCGTGGGGTGACTATCAGAATGAATTTCTTAAATGGGTATGTCCCAGTGGGCGAAATGGGATGTGGTTTTTTACCCTTCACTTGTGCAATCATACATATGCATATACGTATGCAGTTTTAGTAAAAAGGGTAATTTGACCTGTTTCCGTATTCATCTTTTTAAAAGGGGTCAAATGACCTGCATATGTATGATGCACAAGTGAAAGGGTAAAAAACCACATCCCATTTCGCCCACTGGGATTACACAGGTACCACTTTAAAGAAATTATTCTGATAGTCACCCCACGATCATTGAAATAAAATCAGGTACTTAATTGACGCGATTTGCATTCAAACCCAAAATGTTCACACCATTCTAAGTTGAGGTAGGACACGCCTTCTCCCCCAACACAATTCACGAAAAATTAGTCATACAGGATACAATGCTTCACAAGTGATATCCCATTTTAAGATCGCGACCCCAGGTAAACACAAGCAAACATATATGTATATGTATGTATGTGTGTGAGTACAAGATCTACCAAATGAAATACGGGGCTCTAAATGCTACAGGCAGCTAGAGCTTCAAGACACGCATACAAATCACACATGTAGCAAGGGGTTGTAGTGTGTGTGTGTGTGCACGCTCGTCGCGAAAAATTTTTA
The DNA here is from genome assembly GCA_035047565.1 of Drosophila mulleri. Taxonomy (NCBI): domain Eukaryota; kingdom Metazoa; phylum Arthropoda; class Insecta; order Diptera; family Drosophilidae; genus Drosophila; species Drosophila mulleri. The sequence goes on from JAWNPK010000034.1 coordinate 87,623, forward strand.
ATATGGCACCAACGCATTAACCCTTCCCGAAAATATTAAAAAGAAGCAGAGCATGGCAAACTGCTTAAAAAGTTCGGTATATTTACACAGAAGGGGACATGGGTTCTGCTTCGAAGAAATTTCAATTTTGTGAGTGCTGCTTGTGTCACATGCATACATACATATAAATTGAGAGAGCAGAGAGATCGAGAGAGAGAGAGAGCAGGAAAACTTGAGATAGAGAGATCTTCCGTTCAAAAGTGACATCTCGGCGAGACTGAAGCGAAATGATTGTGCTGACGCACATTTTCGAACCCCGAACCTAAAAGTAAGGAAAATTTCGAATTCGAAATTGTCTGGGGTGCTAAACGCCAAGAAAAAGTGTGCAAAACGCTTTACACTAGTTGTCTCATCTATGTGTTTTCTGGTTAGTGATATCATATAACTTTCATTGTTATCGGCGAATGAAAAGCCGCATCGAGATCAATTATCGGTTAAGTCGATACAATTATAGTAGTATTGAGTAAGCAAACGAACGGACAAGTTGAGCGTACCAGCGATTGGCTGTTATAGTTCATTTTAAATAAAGAAAATGTTTAATTATTCATCACGATTCATTAAAAACTTCGCCGACTATTCTCGTCACATAACAAAGCTATGCAAAAAGGATGTCAAATTCGAATGGACGGCGGATTGCCAAAACGCCTTCGAACATCTAAAATCGGCATTAATGAATCCAACACTCCTCCAATACCCAGACTTCAGCAAAGAATTTTGCATTATAACGGATGCTAGTAAGCAAGCTTGTGGAGCAGTCCTGACACAAAACAAAGATGGACTTCAACTCCCGGTAGCATACGCATCAAGATCTTTTACTAAAGGAGAAAGTAATAAAAGCACAACAGAACAGGAACTAACAGCCATACATTGGGCAATAACATACTTCAGGCCATACATTTATGGTAGACACTTCACTGTCAAAACAGATCACAGGGCACTCACATATCTATTTTCAATGACAAATCCGAGTTCGAAACTCACCAGAATAAGACTTGAATTAGAGGAATATAATTTTACTGTAGAATTTCTAAAGGGAAAAGACAACTACGTAGCCGATGCGCTATCTAGAATAACAATAACAGATTTGAAAAATATACAGACAAATAATAAAATTCTGAAAGTCACTACCAGAAATCAAAGTAAACAGTTAAATTCCTGCGCAGGAAAAGAAAAAGAAAAGGAGGTCTTGCAAAAGCAGACTCCAGATGCTTCTAAGCCCAACGTATACGAAGTCATTGTAAATGACGAAGTACGAAAAGTAGTGACCTTGCGAATAACAAATTCTTTATGTTTATTAAAACACGGAAAGAGTGTTATCGCAAGAATTGATTTTAGCAATATGTACACCAATGAAACTTTTGACTTAGGTCAGTTCTTTCAAAGGCTTGAATCAGAAGCCGGTATACTTAGTATTAGCAAACTCAAAGTGGCACCGAGCGAAAAGATCTTTGAGATTATCTCAATAGAATCTTTTAAATTAATGGGCAATAAATATTTAAAATCTTTAAGAGTAGCGCTACTCAAGCCGGTGACCGTATTATCAAACGATAATAATAAAGAAAAAGAAGCAATACTGTTTACGTTCCATGACGACCCAATACAAGGAGGTCATACTGGAATAGCCAGAACGATAGCCAAAATAAAAAGGCATTATCACTGGAATAAAATGACAAAAGATATATCGAATTATATAAAAAAATGTGAGAAGTGTCAAAAGTCTAAAACGACTAAACACACAAAGACTCCATTAACTATTACCGAAACTCCACAGAGAGCTTTCGACAGGGTAATTGTTGACACGATCGGTCCTTTACCCAAATCCGAATATAGAAACGAATACGCAGTAACTTTAATCTGCGATCTAACAAAATACCTTGTAGCAATCCCAATTAAAGACAAAAGTGCGAAAATAGTAGCAAAAGCTATATTTCAAAATTTTATTCTGGTATACGGTCCAATGAAGACGTTCATTACGGACATGGGTACAGAATATAAAAATTCAATAATTGTAGACTTATGTAAAAATCTTAAAATTAAAAACATAACTTCAACCGCACACCATCACCAGACAGTAGATACCGTGGAACGAAGCCACAGAACACTTAACGAGTTCATACGATCTTACATATCAGTCGACAAAACAGATTGGGACGTATGGTTAAGATACTTCGTATATTGTTTTAACACAACACCCTCTATGGCACATGACTACTGTCCATATGAGCTCGTGTTCGGCAAAACGTCAAACTTGCCAAAGGATTTTAATAGCATAGATAGAATTAAGCCACTTTATAATGTAGAAGACTATGCTAAGGAATCAAAATTTAGACTAGAACAGGCATATAAGATAGCTAAGCTAATGTTAGAAACAAATAAGAAAAAACAAAAAATTTATTACGATAGCAATATTTGAATTAAAAATAGGAGATAGGGTTCTACTAAATAACGAAACAGGTCATAAGTTAGATTTTAAATATACAGGACCATACAAAGTAGAAAGCATAGGAAAAAACGATAATATAACAATTTCAAATAATAAAAATAAAAAACAAGTAGTACATAAAGATAGATTAAAAATGTTGCAAAAAAAAAAATAAAAAAAATAATAATAATTAAATTAGTAAAAAACAAGTAAGAAAGCTCTAGTCGAGACTGCTCGACTACGACATACCCTGAACCCTTCGAGCAACAGCCATTTCAATAATTTTTAGTGTCATTCAGCTTAAACAAACACACACACACACGCAAACATATACACAGACACCCATAGGCACGCACGCATTAACAGGCATGGGCTGCAGTGTGGGCTTACTATGGGAACTTAATTGTTCAATAACTTTTTTTGTGGACGTACGTTCTTCATGAAACTTTCAGAATGTGGTTTTATCATTACTATGCGTATATTTGCCAAAGTCTCTAGTATTTGAAATACGCCTTTTACAGAGATGAGGGTAAGGGGGTGGATATAGTGGTGGGGGGTGAATTATAACAAAAATCGAAATTCTATCACGTGCAGTCGAGTCTACATTTAAAATTTGGAGACTTTAGCTCTAAAGGTGTAGGAGATATAATTTTATAACTGGTTTTCGATAAGGTTTTTGATCGATAAAAAAATAACGGGATGAGTTATCGATTTTTAGTGATAAACTCGATATCCGCGTGCTATATACGAGCATTTTAAAAAAAAGTTGAAGTCTCTAGCTTCTATATCTTCAGAAATCGACGCGTTCATACATACGGACAGACGGACAGACGGACATGGCTAAATCGATTCAGTTTGTCGCCCTGATAAAGAATATATATACTTTGTGGGGTCTGCCACGCCTCCTTCTCCCTGTTACATACTTTTAACAAAACCATTATACCCTGATTTCCCATTTTCAATGGGTTCAGGGTATAAACAAGTAAGAAAGCTCTAGTCGAGACTGCTCGACTACGAGATCCCTTGAACCCTTCAAGCAACAGCCATTTCAATAATTTTTAGGGTCTCTCTGCTTACACAAACACACACATACACACATACATAGACACACATAGGCGCGCACGCATAAACACGCATGGGCTGCAGTGTGGGCTTACTATGGGAACTTAATTTTTAAATAACTTTTTTTCTGGACGTACGTTCTTCATGAAACTTTTAGATTGTGGTTTTATCATTACTATGCGTATATTTGCCAAAGCTCAAGTCTCTAGTATTTGAAATACGCTTTTTACAAACTTATGGGTGAGGGGGTGGATATAGGGGTGGGGGGTGAAATTGAACAAAAATCGAAATTCTATAACGTACATATCAATCTACATTTAAAATTTGGATACTCTAGCTCTAAAGATGTAGGAGATATAATTTTATAACTGCATTTCGATAAGGTTTTTGATCGATAAAAAAATAATGGGACGAGTTATCGATTTTTAGTGATAAACTCGATATCCGCGTGCTATATACGAGCATTTTAAAAAAAGTTGAAGTCTCTAGCTTCTATATCTTCTGAAATCGACGCGTTCAAACATACGGACAGACGGACAGACGGACAGACAGACGGACAGGGCTAAATCGACTCAGTTCGTCGCCCTGATCAAGAATATATATACTTTATGGGGTCTGCCATGCCTCCTTCTGCCTGTTACATACATTTCAACAAAAACATTATACCCTGATTTCCCATTTTCAATGGGTTCAGGGTATAAAAATATAAAGAACAGGAATGATCAACCTGCTTAAAAAAAAAAAAATAACATTTGGATAAGTAATATAACTCAGAAAATAACTCCATTAAAATTACGTTATTTTTCAAAAGGAGGGAGATGTAGTATGTCCACTTTATCAAATGTTCACTGTATTCAGTAACATACATATTTACATATACAAATAATGTCACAAATACATTGATACAATTAAACTGCAATATTCATATATAACTCGCAGTCATAACATAAGTAACATGATCACTCACAGAGCGCGAGTACTAACTCCGCTGAGTCGGCATATTTTGCATGCGCGACTGTTTCGTAAACAAGTGGACACATTACCCCCTCTCCGTCTGCGACTCTCGCTAGACCCATAAGCTTATACATAAACACTTATACCTAAGCATATATGTATATGTAAGAAGCCGCTCCGCTGCTGGCGTAACCGGCAGCGCAGCTACGCGGCTCTAGCCATAAAAATATATATTCAATAAATTCATTCGTTGTAAACGGCTGAAAAGGCACAGACGTGCCCATAAATAAATGCTTGTCTTTTATTTCAAAACAATTAAACAACCAAAATTCACATAACTACAATACTTATGTCTGCGAGTGTAAAATAGGAATAAAAACTAAATTTTCTTTATATGGCAAGCAAATGTATTTATAACTAATTTTGCTAAGATGAACAAGTTCTTCTTCTAGCAGTTTTGTACTTGTTTGAACAATACCAATACGAACACAGCTTCTAGGTGGGCTGAACTTAATATACCAATCCCGAAGTTGGTCTGCTAAGCTTAATCTTTCACTATCGTCTTGCTGGCTATTGCCTTCAGGCATGGGCATGGCAACATCTTCTAAAATTTCATCTTCAGTGCTAGAACAATATAAACTGCTGACTTCATTGGCTAACACATTACTTTCACTTCTTTCCCTGGCAATAAGTCGGCGTATGTTGCGATTACTAAATCCTCTTTTTGTAGGCATATTGCCAAAAAATCACTAACCGAAAGACTCTTTAAAATACACTTATTAGCACACTGAAGTTATAGTCTCTTATATATATATATATATATATAGTGACATAATCATACTGATTACGTCTACAATATTCAGAAGCTGTATGGTCGCGTCATTAAGCTGATTCGTCTTTGCAAGGCGCGCAGCGAGTTTCGTTGACCGAGGTCTAGTATTCGGATGACTTGCGTCGCTTACCATCGAGCCACGCTCGGCGACTGCGACACGGCGCTGTTGCCCCGCTAAGCGACAGTATGTAAGCGACCAATCACAAGACAATTAGAAGTTGATGCAACATTGTTAATGTGTTGGAATTGTGTGGTGAAATGCCCAACACTGAATACTCATACACTCACAAGACAATTAGAAGTTGATGCAACATTGTTAATGTGTTGGAATTGTGTGGTGAAATGCCCAACACTGAATACTCATACACTCACACAGCCTCACACAGTGCATAAATACGTGTCAATAGACACACAATAGTCAGTCTTAAGTTGATATTCAATAAAGCAAGTTGTCATAATCCAACCTTGACTTCGTCTTTTAAATCATATTAGCGTTGCTGTTAGTATATGTCGCAGCATTTATTCGACTCGTAACAGTTTTATCTTAGTGGCGCAGCCGGTAGGATAGTAATAAATTGTGGACCCTGATGCAATAACTAAGTTATTAATTCTTGTGTCCCGTTTACTGCTATCCGCTAAACAACAAACGCGAAGGCAACCCACGCGATGGTCAATATCGCGTCAAGTTTTAAAATAAAACCTCGACAGTGACGTGTATACCGATTGCCGCGGATTGTGCAAAAAACTTGAAAATAATTCAAGAAGACGCTATAGAATTCGAAGAGAATATAATTCCAGAAACATTTGGTTTTCTCGCAAACCTTCGAAAGTGCTATCAGTGCATACAAACCCCAACATACGTACTAGAAATTAGTGAATATAATAAAAACTAACATTAAATAAAAAGAAAATTATCAATACACATACTTAAGTTAGTTTACTAATCATAATAATAAAAATAAATAAATAAACAAAATGGAAGGCGACGCAACAACACCCCTTTCTGATACCAACATGACCCAAGTGATTAATCAACTTAAAAATGTTGAAAAATTCACCGGAAATAAAAACGCTTTATACACGTTCATCAACCGGATCGATTATATACTGGCCCTGTACACCACCAACGATGCGAGGCAGAGATCAATACTCTTTGGACTTGTTGAAAGCTGCATCAGCAGTGAAGTCATGTTATCTCTTGGCATGACCAACCTAACTACATGGACGGATCTCCGAAAACAGCTAATCCTAAACTTCAAGACGCAGACCAAGAACCATATTCTACTGGAGGAATTCAGGAACACTCCGTTCAAAGGCAACGTACGAGCTTTTCTGGAAGAAGCAGAACACCGTAGGCAGATATTGATTTGTAAGCTAGAATTAGAAAATAATCAAGATGAAAAAATACTATATAATCGATTAATTAAAACAAGTATTGACGACCTAATTCAAAAACTTCCTACCAATATTTGTATTCGAATCATAAATTGCGAAATTCCAGATTTAAGATCACTAATTAACATATTACAAGAAAGAAATCTTTTTGATGAACCCTGTCAAAATTTAAATCAAAACAAAGTAAAGCAAGATAAAAATTTTAAGCCAACTTACCCAAATCCAAATATTCAAAAGTTTCCCACATTTCTTCAACCAAACCATCCTTATGTCCCATATCAACCTTATTTTCAACAACCATATCTTCCACCTAATCATTATTCACCTCGACCGATGCAACCAACGCCTAACCCAGTTAGACCATTTAACCCTACACTTAGACCAATTTTCAGACAAAACCAATTTGACAATAATCGTTTTGGACAACATACACAAACAACTCCACAACAAACTCCTTTCAATAGTTTTGGCGTAGCCAACCAACCAACAAAGCGTGTTAGACAAGCAGAAAGTGGACAAAGTAAAATGAGTATAGATGAAGAAACTAGAAATCAAGAAGAGATAAATTATCACGACTATATGCAGAAAGAATATTATAATCAATTAGCTTCTTATTCCCAATACTATCCTCAATATTACCAAGAACAAAGTTATCCACAAACCTCGGACTATACATACACACAACCAGCCACAACCGAACAGGAAACAGAACAACCAAATGAAATAGAAATCGAGAAAGCCGAAAATTTTCAGCTGCCAGCCTCGGAAACCAACAATACATAATTATCACCTATAAAGGAAAAAATATAAAATGTTTAATAGATACAGGATCTACTGTTAATATGATGACATACAATGTTTTTAATTTACCAATTCACGATACCGATTGTCTTGTTCAAACCAGCAATGGACCTTTGACTATCACAAAAAAGGTGAATGTTCTTTCAAACAACTTGTTCAAAAGTAATAATGAATTTCTTTTACATCAATTTTCACCAGATTACGATCTACTAATTGGTAGAAAACTGCTTTCAGACGCACAAGCCGTTATAGATTATAAATCCCAAACTGTTAATTTATACAATAAAAAGTATAAATTAATCAATGATATTCCGATCACAAACCAAAATCATTTCGTAGCTCAACCAATTCTTGAAACTTATCAACACCTCAACAACCCAATCAGAGATAATTCTAAAAATCAAGAATCTATCAACTCAAGTCCTTACCGACTAGACCATTTAAATGAAGAAGAAAAATTTAATTTAATAAGTTTATTGAAACAATATCAACACATTCAGTTCAAAGAAGGCGATAAACTTAGTTTCAGTAATCAAGAAAAACATGTTATTAACACTACTCACAATTCACCTTTGTATACAAAACCATACAGTTATCCACAAGCATACGAACAAGAAGTTGAACACCAAATTCAAGACATGTTAGATCAAGGTATAATACGCCCCAGTAATTCCCCTTATTGTAGTCCTTTATGGATCGTACCGAAAAAACAAGACGCTTCAGGTAAACAAAAATTTAGAATCGTAATTGACTATAGAAAATTAAACGACGTAACTATAAATGACAGACACCCAATACCAAACATGGATGAGATTTTAGGAAAACTAGGCAAATGCAATTATTTCACAACAATCGACCTTGCAAAAGGTTTCCATCAACTTGAAATGCATACAGATTCCATCAAAAAAACAGCCTTTTCCACAAAAAATGGCCATTATGAATATCTTCGTATGCCATTTGGATAAAAGAATGCACCTGCAACCTTTCAACGTTGCATGAATAATGTTTTGCGACCGTTAATAAATAAACACTGTTTAGTATATCTTGACGATATAATTGTATATTCAACATCTTTAAAAGAACACCTACATTCACTGCAATTAGTTTTCGAGAAGCTTTCTGAAGCAAATCTCAAATTACAACTTGACAAATGTGAGTTTCTAAAACAAGAAACTTCCTTCCTAGGACACGTCATAACTAAGGATGGAATAAAACCCAATCCTGATAAAATCAAGGCAATTCTAAAATATCCTATTCCCACAAAAACTAAAGAAATAAAAGGTTTTCTCGGACTAACTAATTTTGCAGACATAGCCAAACCAATGACAACAGTACTTCGAAAAGACGCAAAAATAGACACTAAAAATCCAGAATACATTAGAGCTTTTGAAAAGCTAAAACAACTTATTTCCAATGACCCAATTTTAAAAATTCCAGATTTCAAAAATAAATTCATTTTAACAACTGACGCAAGTAACGTAGCCCTTGGAGCTGTACTTTCTCAAGACGGACATCCTATCAGCTTTATTAGCAGAACCCTCAATGATCACGAAACCAATTATAGCGCTATAGAAAAAGAACTTTTAGCTATTGTATGGGCAACAAAAACCTTTCGACACTACCTTCTAGGTCGACATTTTGAAATCAATAGTGACCATCAACCATTATGTTGGTTGTATAAAATGAAAGAGCCAAATTCAAAATTAACCCGATGGAGAGTAAAATTATCAGAATACGATTTTGACATAAAATACATAAAAGGAAAAGAAAACCACATAGCTGACGCTCTATCGCGAGTAAAAATAGAACAGACTTATTTCGGAGAAGAAACACAACATAGCGCTGACGAAGATAACAGTAATTTAATTTGCATTACAGAGAAACCAATAAACACATTTAAAAGACAAATTATATTTTCCAAAGGCATTCCAAATATTACAAAACAGAATTACTTCAAAAAACTTATAATTCACATCACATACGACAACATGACTAAAGACAAAGCCGAAAAATATTTAATTGACTATTTTTGTACAAAAACTAGTGCAATGTTTATAGACAGTGATGCAGATTTCGAAATCATTCAAAACGCACATAAAGAAATTATCAACACTAGCCACACTAAAATTCTACGAAGCCTCATTCAATTAAAAAATATAAACTCATATGCCGAATTTAAAGAACTTATTTTGAAAACCCATGAAAAACTCTTACACCCCGGAATTCAAAAAACAAATAAACTCTTCAGTGAAACTTACTATTTCCCCAACAGCCAATTACTGACACAAAACATAGTAAACGAATGTAACATTTGCAATTTAGCAAAAACCGAACACAGAAACACAAACATGCCAATGAAAATTACTCCCAGACCCGAACATTGTCGCGATAAATTTGTAATAGACATTTATTCCTCTGAAGGCAAACATTATCTTAGTTGCATAGACATTTACTCAAAATTCGCTACTCTTGAAAATATTAAAGCAAAAGACTGGATAGAATGCAAGAATGCATTAATGCGTATATTCAATCAGTTAGGAAAGCCAAAATTATTAAAAGCTGACCGAGACGGCGCATTTACCAGCTTAGCACTCAAAAAATGGCTTGAAAATGAAGGAGTAGAATTACAATTAAATACTACAAAAACAGGAATAGCAGACATAGAACGACTACACAAAACAATAAACGAAAAAATTAGAATAATCAACACTTTAAATGACGAAGAAAATAAACTCAGCAAAATAGAAACCATACTTTACATTTACAATCACAAGACTAAGCATGACACAACTGGACAAACTCCTGCACACATATTCTTATATGCGGGACAACCAAAGTTAAACACTCAAGAAAATAAAGAAAAAGTAATAAATAAAATCAACAGTGACCGACAAGAATACGAAGTCGATACCAGATATCGAAAAGGACCATTACAAAAAGGAAAACTAGAAAACCCCTTTAAAGCCAATAAAAATGTTGAAAAAATAAATCCAGATCATTACCAAATTACTAACAGAAATAGAATTACACGTTACTATAAAACTCAGTTTAAAAAATTAAAGAAAATTAACCAAATTCAAATTCCACAGGTTTCTACTTCATAATCATACTATCATTTCCCATATCCCAATTGACTTTCAATCCATTAATACAATCAAAATTATCCCATATCCTGATCATAATGGCTATCAACTCGATTACATTAGCAAAACTTCTTATTATGAGAAAGATAATAAAATCTTTAATTGAGCCAAATACCATTGTAACTTGGAACATAACTTTTACAATTGTAAAACAAAATTGCCACAAAAAAAAAAAAAAAAAAAAAAAAAAGGAAAAGAAAGAAAAAAAAAAGAAAGGAATGAAGAGAAAAGAAAAAAAAAATAATGTTAGTCTTAATATTCAGGGTAACAAAATTATAAATATCAATCAATGTAAACTGCAAATAAACGACATAATTATAAGCGATAACTATTTTCAACTAGAAGTTGACCTTACACCATTGTATCCCCCAATAGAAATTATTAAAGTAAAACCTATAAAACATGATGACATTGTAAAAATTGTATCACAAAATAATACTTTAACATATACAATCATTGTAATCACAATAACCATAGTCATAATTGTAATCCTATATTTTAAATATGTATCTTGTAACCCAATAAAAATAATTTCGAACAAAATTTGAAAAACAAATTCACGAGCCCAACAAGCAAACAACGCCATCAGTCCAAACAGAAGAGCAAAAACAGGAAAACACGATCATCGAGATGACACAATCAACTTTACCAAAACTTTACCCGTCTGTGTCACCTTGACTCGCAGGCTCGCCTCTTAAGGAGAGGGAAGTGACATAATCATACTGATTACGTCTACAATATTCAGAAGCTGTATGGTCGCGTCATTAAGCTGATTCGTCTTTGCAAGGCGTGCAGCGAGTTTCGTTGACCGAGGTCTAGTATTCGGATGACTTGCGTCGCACACTTATTCTTTAGTGCTTACCATCGAGCCACGCTCGGCGACTGCGACACGGCGCTGTTGCCCCGCTAAGCGACAGTATGTAAGCGACCAATCACAAGACAATTAGAAGTTGATGCAACATTGTTAATGTGTTGGAATTGTGTGGTGAAATGCCCAACACTGAATACTCATACACTCACAAGACAATTAGAAGTTGATGCAACATTGTTAATGTGTTGGAATTGTGTGGTGAAATGCCCAACACTGAATACTCATACACTCACACAGCCTCACACAGTGCATAAATACGTGTCAATAGACACACAATAGTCAGTCTTAAGTTGATATTCAATAAAGCAAGTTGTCATAATCCAACCTTGACTTCGTCTTTTAAATCATATTAGCGTTGCTGTTAGTATATGTCGCAGCATTCGACTCGTAAGAGTTTTATCTTAGTATATATATATATATATATATATGTCGTATCAGTTCGATATTACGCTGTTGTTGTAGTTGCAATTTGATTTCTTAATGCAGTAGTGTTGAGAAAGACTGCATTACATTAATCGTTTGACTTAGTATTGGAATGGCGATTAAAGGATGTATCGTCATCAGAAAGCGACAACTATAGCTGTTGCTGAACGTGGTCCCGGATGTCGCTGGGTTAGAGAGAGACGCCTAGTTACGTCATTCGGACAGGGTCGCTATGCTTTCGATGAACAAGAATATGCGACCAGAATGAGTGGAGACAGACAGGCACTTTGGAAAAGACAATTGAACAAGAAGGAGCTTAGAGAAAGAATAAAGCGACACCGGGAACTCGTTATTAGGCGCAGTTATAATGGACGGCAAGAACAATAAAACGCAACGCCACGACATCAGAAGTGGGATCGGCACCATCTCCTACGTTCTTGGAGGAGCAGTGGCGTACGATTTTCGACCTACAAATGCGAAATTTAATGAAATTTTTCAAGACTATTAATACGTCAAGTGAGAGAGAGAGATAGAAAGAGTGAAAAGTGGCATCAAAAAAAAAAGAGAAAAACGTGACCACCTTGCTAAAATGATTTGAGTGTTCAATAGTTTAAATTGCGGTATATGAAAAGAGCAATGTTTTGTTTTTATTAAATAATAAGCTCGCAGAAGTGTATGATGCAGTGCAGCGCCGCCGTACCTAACGGGTAGATGTTTAGCTGCGGAGTCAGATTCCAGAAGATTCCAGAATGTTCATTGATGAGAGAAAAGCTAAGTATAAAATTTGTTGGTACACATCAGAGAATTGCAACAAGCCACCGGTACTGAAGGTGCACCGATGTTGAGGTTTCATTCGTGCACGCCTTCGGCTGAGTTGTTTTTTACGTATTTGTTTACGTACTTGCTGCTGGAAATGCGTGCACAATAGAAAAAAAAAATCAAGTTTAAAATAAAAATTAAGTTACAAATGATTATTTTTTTTTTAAAAAAGAGTGTAAAAGAGCAAATTGTCTACCGTTTTTGGACCTAATCTATTTCTTTTTTCTATTATGATGTCAAAATCAATCACGAAATAAACTAGGAAGCTAAGAAAGGAGCTAGTGCAAAATCAAAACAACCGTTACTTTTCACACTCTCGCTTTTTTCTACGTTCGCTGTAAGTGTAAGTGAGACCGGCATACGCTGAAGAAAAATACTTGGGTGACAAGCAAAAAGAAAACGGTACATTGTTGTGAGTGACAGCAAGATATTGCCTGCATGAGCAGCACTCACACAATTTTGTATAAGTGTGTATTTATGATTTGCTGAGCCAGTGTTGAGTAGCACCAGCACACAAATTTTATTGAGTGTGAGTAATGTGGAAACAAAAAATTGACATACTTGCAGTTCTCTGGTACACATATTTGTTGAAAGCCACTAGTATTCTGGAATATGTAATACGCGAAAATACTTAAAATCTATTTTTTTATACAGAAGTCACTTTTGGTGATCTTTGACCTGCAGTACACAATCGAGTTTCATACTGATGCGAGTGCTCGAGGATATGGTGTCATTTTACCATTTACAATTACAGAAAGCCTCTTGCCGATGAGTTTTTATTTATTACGCCAGTTTCAATTTCTATGCAGTGCTGTTATACAGCATTTTTATCACTATTATTTGACGAATAGAGATTTTGTCGTTTTTACAGAACACAAAGATGGCGTGCTTTTTATAGACATAATTTGATTTACAGTAAAGAGACGGCAAACGAATGGGTCATGTTGACTTCTTTTCCTGACTTCTTGACTTCTTTTGCGTAATTATCTTATGGTTTAGCAGCAAAAAGATTCTGATGTAGCTCATATTGTGAAGAAGTTGCAATTATTTGGACGAGGACATTGGAGAATTATATGAATTAACTGTTAGAGATATTTGGCTTAATGTTTGCGTTGCAATGCCAGCGAGAGTAAAAACGTTGTGGTTCGGTTAAAGGTTTAATAAAGAGTAAAATATAAACAGAATAATGTTAATTACATTCTTCGCATGGTATTGCCAGACTACATGTATGCTTATGTTAATGCTAATTTCAATTACAATTTCAACATTAAGAGCATAAATATTTTGTCGAATAATTCAGAGAAATGGTCGAACTCGACCTTTGCTGATTGTCAGGTGTTAAATGTTGATGTGAATGAGCTTTTTATATTTTCTTCGTATTTTATTTTGATGAATGAATTCCCTAGGAAGAAAGTCTTAGAGGGGAATGAGATTTGAAAAGAAAGAAATGTAGGCGTTTAAAGAGATGTGAGTAGAGAGTAATAGAGCAATAGAACCTAACATGTGAGATACATTGGTGTATATCAGACATACCTGAGAATCTTTCTGGTAAACATGTCATTGTACTGTTAGCGCTGTTAAGGACACGAGTTAATGTGTTATCCTAATGAGTCGCTGGTAGTCATTGATAGTAAGATTTTGGGTATGTTGTCCTGATGACCTAAGTAATCTTCACATAAGAGTAGTTAGCTAGTAAAATACTTTTTGCAATTGTTTTATTTTAGAAACTATGTCAATGGAATGACTTAGTTTGTTTTATTCATTTATACCTAGTAGCACACGAGGACGTGTGAACGTCAGAATGGCCGTAGTGAGATTTGTTTTAGACAAACAAAAAAAGTAAATAAAAATGTTGAGAACGTTGAAGTCACTAAAGAAAGCGAAGAAGAGTGAAGACACTAAAGAGAGTAAAGAGTACTGCTGGCCAGAGAATGGTAGAGTACTTGGTTATGTAGTAGTGCAAGCACAAGTGCAAAACATACTGAAGTTAGTTTTGATCATGGCGTGTGGGGCATTTGATTATATAATGGTGATTATATAATAGTGCAAGCACAAGTGCAAAACATACTGAAGTTAGTTTTGATCATGGCGTGTGGGGCATTTGATTACATAATGTTGAGAATAAATAATGATTGGAAAGAAAAGTCGCTTACAAATAATCGGCAGTATAAATATAGCCACGAAAACATTCGCAAAATGCCAAATGGACAGGTACCCAAAGAACTAGAGATGTAAAGAAGAGCTTAGCCTGCCAAAGAGTCCAGATGAGACTATGAGTTATCCGTCAGGTGTGACGATGAGTTATCCGTCAGGTGTGACGATGAGTTATCCGTCGGGTGCGACGATGAGTTATCCGTCGGGTGTGACGATGAGTTATCCGTCGGGTGCGACGATGAGTTATCCGTCTAATTGAGACGATGTGGTATCCGTCGGGTGTGACGATGAGCTTGAACAGCGAAAATGGTATACTGGCAGAAGACCAATGATTGGTATGAACAAAAAAACGATAGAAAGAATGGGTATCCTGTCTTGGCAAGGCGAAGTGATGAGTTTTGAATTTGTAATATCGAGAATAACAGAAGAGTAATGTTAATAAAATAGATAATAGATACCGAAATCTAAGAAAATATTAATGTAAAATAGAACTGTAATATTTTATAATTGTAAAAAATAATAATAAAATAAAATTTAAAAATAAATAAACAATAAAAAAGAAATGAAAATAATAATAATAATAATAATAATAATAATATTAAAAATAAAAATATTTTTAAATAAAATCAAATAAATAAAAATAGTAATAACGATAATAATAATAATATTAAAGATGAAACAAAACAAATAATATAATAAATGAGTAATTAAAATAAAAGTAGCGATGATTAAATAGAATAAAATAAATAATAAAGCATAGATGGTAATGAAGAATGATGTTCAAATGGGTGAGTTGTTACGGAAGAGTGCGATATACTATGAATATGTAAATGAGGTATCCCGTAACACTGTCATTTGATGATGTCAATAGATTTGAGACATAAAATGAAATCCAAATGGTTGAGTTTATTTGTATTAACTAACATTTGAAGACATTTGAAAATGTGTAATGAGATAAAGTAATGATTATGTGAGTAATGAACAGAATGCAAATGTTTAAATGATGCGAACATGTTATGTTGGATGATGAAACTATGCAAACGAATTGTCCTTTGATTTGAAATGAGATACGAATCAGAGTGTTTACCTTTATACACGAGAACGTGTAAGGGTCAGTATAGCCGTGCGGAATGATATTATGACAAAGTAATTACACAGGGACGTGTAACTGTCAGTATGGCCGTGTCGTATCAGTTCGATATTACGCTGTTGTTGTAGTTGCAATTTGATTTCTTAATGCAGTAGTGTTGAGAAAGACTGCATTACATTAATCGTTTGACTTAGTATTGGAATGGCGATTAAAGGATGTATCGTCATCAGAAAGCGACAACTATAGCTGTTGCTGAACGTGGTCCCGGATGTCGCTGGGTTAGAGAGAGACGCCTAGTTGGAAAAGACAATTGAACAAGAAGGAGCTTAGAGAAAGAATAAAGCGACACCGGGAACTCGTTATTAGGCGCAGTTATAATGGACGGCAAGAACAATAAAACGCAACGCCACGACATATATATATATATATATATATATATATATATATATATATATATATATATATATATATATATATTGTTGCAGGGTGGAGTCTTCAAATAAGCAAAGTTGTAGGGATGTGGTCTTCAATAAGAACACGTGTGTTTATTTTTCTTTAAAAACTTATTTTTATTAAGCACACGCAAAATGGCGGTAATTCAAATCGTTGTACTCAGTAGTGTGGTAGGAATAATAGAAGTAATAGTAATAGTAATTGGCGGAGGGCCAAGTACTGAGAGCAAGCGGTTATGCTATTAACAGCAAGCTGTTAATAGCATAATCGGGCTCTGTGGGGGAGGAGCAAACCTGTTAATGGGATCTGGCATTAACATACTCCCCCCTTGCAAGGATTGCAATATACATTGGATCAGATCATTGGTAGGACCCTGAAAGGACCCACCCGAAGACGACGTCGTTTTTGGCGGCGAGCTCCAGGCAGATGCAGCAGCGTGTGATGGCTCTGGCCGCACGTCTTGCACTTGGCTTTGCTTCGGCAGGATTGCCCGGAGTGCTGATGCGCCAGACAATTCGCGCAGTACTTGTTAATGAGTACGGCGCGAAGACGTTTTTCAGCCGGAAGGCCCAGGAAACGCCTGCACTTCCGCAGAGCGTGGACCCCTCTACACACGCGGCACCGGAAGGAGTTGATGCCAGGTGTCTCCATGGATCGAACAGCAGATGGCATAGCTGGAAAGGAGAGATGTGCCGGGTGGTAAGATGGTATTGGATGCACATATAGGGTTAGTTGGACATCACATGAGTGTTATCGTCCGTTGGTAGGATAACCAACTTATGGACGGGTCTACGAACGATGCCCCGGGAGGTGAGAACGTCCGTCACTCGGACCTTCCCATCATCTCCTGGGTGCGTGAGTTGGACTCGGCCATCTTTCACGATGACCATGTCGCCGACCTTCAAGTCACGTTGTGCGAATTGCCACTTATTACGTTTATGCAGCTCCTTAAGATACTCTTCTTTCCAACGGAAACAGAATTGTTGATGAAGAGCCTTAAGTCGCTGCCAGCGATTCAGGATAGACATCGCATCTTGCGTAATTCTGGGCTCAGTAATAGTTATAAGAGGCCCACCGACTAGGAAGTGTCCGGGAGTAAGGGCTTGTAGATCGGTGGCATCCTCGGACATGGGTGCTATCGGTCTCGAGTTGAGGCAGGCTTCTATTCTTGCCAGGAGGGTCGAAAGCTCTTCGAAAGTATATTTCGACGTGGCAGTGGATCTGTAGAATAGGGCCTTGAAGCTCTTCACCCCTGATTCCCACAAGCCGCCCATGTGTGGTGCGCTCGGTGGGTTGAAATGCCAGGATAGGATTCCACAAAGTCTCGTATGACCCAAGTCGAGATACTCTTGCAGGATAGCTTCGTATTCGGCCTTGAGTGTCGGATTCTTGGACAATCTGCTCTCATTTTTGAGAAACTGCCCCAGAGCGATGGATCGCGAATGACCTAAGTCAGGGTGATCCGGATTTTTGAACGGGAGAGTCACGACGTAGGAGCCAGACTTGTCTCTCCGTGTGGTTCGGACAAAATTATCTTCACACGCAGAGTCCGGCTCACTGGCTACCTTGGGGAGATTCTCCACCTCCCAAAATTTGGTGATGAGGTGGTCGAGTTTTTCGTCATGGAGGACGGTAACTCTAGTCGTGAAAACGGAAATCGACTCTTGAGGCTTCTTTGTGACTGGACCCGTAAGAATCCAGCCAAAGATTGTCTCTTGGCCCATAAGTGATCCGCAGAGGTTAGGGCGGAAGCCCCCCTGAACGATCGACGGAAGGATATCCGCGCCTAAAAGAACGTCAATTTGAGCGCTCTTGAAGAAAAGTGGATCAGCTAATGGGATGTCGGGCAGATTGTTTAAGAGATGCTGCGGAATGGGGTACGATGGCAGATTGCCGGAGAGCCGTGGGATGACTAAAGCTGAGGCCTCAATTCGAAGTCGAGGTCTCAGAGGAGTGCCGATGTGGAAATCACAAAGCTTCGTCGATTTTGCTGCCACAGAGTGGCCTAGACCGGATACCTGCGTTTGCACGGATCGGAATGGTAGCTTCATCAGACGGAATAATCGTTCGGAAATGAACGTTGCCTCGGACCCCGAATCGATTAGAGCCCTGGCTGGATATGTGACCCCCAAGTGACACACATCAATTACGGCCGTACCAAGCAGGACCCCTGGAGTATCGGCCGTGAAATACGACTGCACATTACGAGGTACTTCGGTCGTACCTGGAGTCACCGCGGCTCCGGACGAGGAGCTGGATGCTGTGGAGCCTTCACGGTGAAGCAGTGTATTGTGCCTCCCCTTGCACTTGGCGCAATTGTGAATGCTAGTGCAGTCGCGCAGTTGGTGGCCTTGAGCAAAGCAGTTCAGGCAAAGTTGCCTTCGCTTTATGTATGTCTCGCGCGCTGCCAAGGACATTTGGATGAAGCGAGGACACAGACGAACCGGATGGTTCTCTTTAGCACACAAATCGCACTTTTTGGATGTGGAGTGGACTTGTGACTCGAAGGCATGGACCTTTTTATGAGAGGTGCTGACCGTGGATTTCGGATCTGCACCTGGGACTTTCGGGAGGGACTTATCACCTTCCATAGCTTCAAGCGCGCGAGCATGCTCGCTAATGAAGAGACTTACGTCTTTCCATGCTGGGATGTCTGATTTTCGTGTTAAGGAGTGTTCCCAGAGAGATCGAGTGTGTTCGGGCAATTTGGAAGTGCACAAGAACACAAGGATACAATCCCAGTTCTCCGTAGAGATTTGGGCTTGCTCGATGGCAGTGACACACCGATGAATGGTGCCATGCAATTCTCTGAGAGCCGCGCCTGATTCCTTGGTGACTTTGGGGAGATTGAGAAGAATCTTGAGCTGACTGTTCACTAACAGTCGCTTGTTCTCGTACCGGTCACACAAGGCGTCCCAAGCTGATGCAAAGCCGTCGTTCGTGAGCGGGCACTCGGCGACTAAGGCATTTGCATCACCTGCTGTCTTTGAATTGAGGTGGAATAACTTTTCCACCGGAGTTAGGCGTGGATTCTGAATGTAAATTGCAGTGAAGAGGTCACGGAATGTTGGCCAGCGCAAGTAGTCGCCATGGAACACTTCCGTATCAACGGGTGGAAGACGACAGCCTCCAGACGAGGCGAAAGGAGCGGACATAGGAGCGGGCGGTGTACTTGATGCGGAAAGTGCATCGATCTGTACACCCAGATGGGTCGTACACCGCTCATACACAGTATAACAGTTATCGAATTTAGCCTCCATGGCTTCAACTTCGCCACTGCTCGCCCCTTGGCTCAACGCTCTGGCACAGACCTTGTACTGCTGCTCAGCATCATCCCATAATGCCTTGACACGATCTCGGCGGATTTCGAAGGCCCGGAGCTGAGCCGCCTGAGTGGCGTTGGAGTCTCCAGGACCGTCGATGCGGGCTTCGAATTTGATGAGCCTATCCGCAGCCGCGATGAAGTCGGACAGAGACATATTGACTGATACTGCGGGCTTCGGACTGGACCGTGTAACGACCGGACTGCGCTTGAAAGTGCTGGTGGTCTGTGGTTTCCCGGACGGAATGGGAGATGCGGAAGCACTGCGCTTGATCAGACGGGAAGCAGGTACACTCAACTGCGCTCGGCCTGAACGATCGGACATGGAAGTGCGGAGGATTGGTTGGTCAACTTAATTAGGATAAATTAAGTTGGATGTAGCTTGATTTGAAACCGAAAATAAGCAAAAAGAATAATTTGCTTGAGCTAATTAGAATAAATTAAGCTCGAGTTACTTAATTAGAATAAATTAAGTTTGAAGAAAAGGAGAATCAACTTAATTAGGATAAATTAAGTTGGATTAAGCTTGATTTGAAATCGAAAATAAGCAAAAAAGAATAATTTGCTTGAGCTAATTAGAATAAATTAAGCTCGAGTTACTTAATTAGAATAAATTAAGTTTGAAGAATAGGAGAATCAACTTAATTAGGATAAATTAAGTTGGATTAAGCTTGATTTGAAATCGAAAATAAGCAAAAAGAATAATTTGCTTGAGCTAATTAGAATAAATTAAGCTCGAGTTACTTAATTAGAATAAATTAAGTTTGAAGAAAAGGAGAATCAACTTAATTAGGATAAATTAAGTTGGATGTAGCTTGATTTGAAACCGAAAATAAGCAAAAAGAATAATTTGCTTGAGCTAATTAGAATAAATTAAGCTCGAGTTACTTAATTAGAATAAATTAAGTTTGAAGAAAAGGAGAATCAACTTAATTAGGATAAATTAAGTTGGATTAAGCTTGATTTGAAATCGAAAATAAGCAAAAAAGAATAATTTGCTTGAGCTAATTAGAATAAATTAAGCTCGAGTTACTTAATTAGAATAAATTAAGTTTATTAGCCTTTTTTGTTGAGTTTTATCAGCTAATCGAAATTTATCAGACCCAAAAAAAAAAACGTTTTATTTGGGAAAATAATAAATAAAAACACAAAAAAAGGAGAAAAAATAACAAAAAACAAACGGGAAGAATATTAACTAAATCCTCAAAGAGAAACAACAAAAAATGCAAATCGAAGAATATAAAAAAAAATAGTAAAAAATTAAATTAAATAAAAATGTATATGTATCAAAATATTTAAAAAAATTAAAATTATTAAAATGTACGCTTTTATATGTATTTGCTATTTAATTAATTATGTTCCGCTCTGTTTTGATCTAATATTTTTTTTGTGGTTTTATATATATATTATTATTTCAACTATCGGTATCAAAAAACAATAGTTGCGCGCTGTGATCTCTAAGAACCAAGGTATCGCCACGGAATTGTGGCGGCTGTCGATAAATCTTGTTATTGGTATATGTGGATATGCAAATTTTTCTAAATGCGATCACTAGCGTTTGCACACGAAGCAACAAGTGGAATATATTTATTATTATTTTCTCTTTTTTGTTATGATGTGTGTTTTGTTAATATGTTAATTAATTATGTGTTAATTGTATTACTGCTCTATATGTACATTCATATGGATATATGTATGTACATATGTTTACTACCCTCTTATATTTAGATTGCAGAGCACAGCGGAGACACAATTAGCACACACACACGTACAAGGAAAAAAATGCAAATATAAATAGGTGAAAATAAATATATAATAAATATGTGATATGTAAATATGAAAATATAAAAATTTAAAATAAATTGTAATAAAACGACAAGGATATGTTTTTTCTGTTTTATCTTTATTTATTTTAATATATACAGTTTGACACGAAAGTGTTTTCACATGGGGAAAAAATTATATTTTTGTACTTTGACATTAGAAAAAAACTACTAAATGAGATATTTCTAATTTTTTTAAAATCACATTATGTTTTTCAATATGTTATCTTATAATACAGTTAAAAAAAAATTAAAAAACTATTAACATATGCTTAAAAAACAATAACAACAAAAAAGATATTCAAATTCAACTGACACGAAAGTGTTTGCACAAAAATGAAGTATTCAAAATAAGGCAATATTAACTATATTAAGTATCAAAATTAGTATTTAGTGTGACCCCCATTGGCTTCAATGGAGTGGTTATAATAAACCAATTGAATCATGTCAAATGACAATCGCTTCCCTGGCATTCTTAATTTGTTTAAATTTGTTCAAGATTGAATCGATTCTTACAGCTGAGCACATTGAAATCGCCGAAAACAACGGTAAATACGAATTTAGCAATAAGGAGAAATAAGGAATAGCATATGTGCAAACACTTTCGTGTCAGTTGAATTTGAATATCTTTTTTGTTGTTATTGTTTTTTAAGCATATGTTAATAGTTTTTTAATTTTTTTTTTAACTGTATTATAAGATAACATATTGAAAAACATAATGTGATTTTAAAAAAATTAGAAATATCTCATTTAGTAGTTTTTTTTTTAATGTCAAAGAACAAAAATTTAATTTTTTCCCCATGTGAAAACACTTTCGTGTCAAACTGTATTTATGGTGTGGAATGTACAAACAGATGTGCATATGTATATGTGTATGTATATGCAGTGGAATCGCAATTAAATGTGTGCAATCGGACTATTATGATTGGAATTGAATTGCGACAAGACACAAAGGATATTGTGTGTTATGTCTTAGCAAGACGGAAAGATTCGGAATTGAATATACAACGGACTTGAAGATTAATGTATACATACATATATGTATGTATGTATGACTCTGGACTTCACGTATCTGAATATATAAGAATATATATATTCAGATTCGTGTCTAATATATAAGAATATATATATTAGTGGGATGCAACTTGCACGACAATGTAAAACATACATACATATATGGCGGAACTGTCGAATGACAAATGCCGGTATGCACTGATATATGCAAGTTGCAGTGAGAGAAATGTAAGCAATTACTTATCTGACACTCCTAAGAATCGCTGGTGGATATGTATAACTCCGGCTCGAAGGACCAAATGTTGCAGGTTGGAGTCTTCAAATAAGCAAAGTTGAAGGGATGTGGTCTTCAATAAGAACACGTGTGTTTATTTTTCTTTAAAAACTTATTTTTATTAAGCACACGCAAAATGGCGGTAATTCAAATCGTTGTACTCAGTAGTGTGGTAGGAATAATAGAAGTAATAGTAATAGTAATTGGCGGAGGGCCAAGTACTGAGAGCAAGCGGTTATGCTATTAACAGCAAGCTGTTAATAGCATAATCGGGCTCTGTGGGGGAGGAGCAAACCTGTTAATGGGATCTGGCATTAACATATATATATATATATATATATATATATATATATATATATATATATATATATATATATATATATAAGAGACTATAACTTCAGTGTGCTAATAAGTGTATTTTAAAGAGTCTATATATATATATATATATATACAGTCTGTCAAGAATGAGTTGGCACACTGAAAAAAAATTTAATTTTTTGACTTTGGATGCAAATATCTAAGTCATTAATGCATAAAAATAATTTTTTCCAAATAGGAATATGTTTATTATTATTTTATTAATTTAAATATAAAAATTGAAAACATAACATTTAATATGTAAAAAAAAAAATCAACAAAAACAAAGATCACTCATAAATAACAGTGTCAATAATGTGTTGGCACACTTACAATCTATGAATATTAACTTAAAATTAAAGCTAAACTATGATTAATTAACACAATTTTAATATTTTGTGTGGCCTCCCTGGGCATTTAAAACATGTTGAAGGCGTTTTTTCATAGAAGATATCAGTTTTTGAATTAAATCAAGAGGGATTTTCTCCCACTCTTCAATAATCGCAGATTTGAGTTGTGTGCGGCTGTTAGGATTCCTTTTTCCTTCTTCAAGTATGCCCACACATGCTCAATCGGGTTAAGGTATGGGCTCTGGGGGGTGTGTCAATCACTTTGCCACAGTTGTACAGCAGCCAAGTGCGAACATTGATTGCTTTATGTTTCGGATCGTTGTCCTGATAAAATTTAAATGTTGGCCTGTTGCCATTCAGAAAGCCGAATTTAGCCGCACTTGCTCTCAAATTTGTTCTCAAAATTTGGAGGTACTGCTCTGCATTCATTGTGCTTTCAATGAATGCAATCTCGCCGACTCCTTTGCTCGATATACACCCCCATATCATCACCGATAATTTGCTAAATTTAATAGTGGGAATTATATTTTTGCTGTCAAGGGCCGTCAATGGTTTGCGCCATACCCTGGAAGGACCATCATTATAGTATTGCATCATTTTTGTTTCATCACAAAATATGACGTCATCCCAATACTCTGCGGGGTAAGAAGCCATGCTAACAGCAAAAGTTAAACGCTTTTCGATATTAGCTTTTGATAAAAGAGGCTTTTTCCGCGCTACTCTCGAGCTGTACTCATGGCTCATGAGGGCTTTGCGCACCGTTTCATGTGAAACATCTATGCCACATTCTTGCTTCAGCTCTTTAGCAAGACATCTCACAGAAATATGCGGATTAGCGTTCACTTTTCTGAGAATAAGACGCTCTACTCGTCCAGGGATCTTTTTTTTCGGCCCTCCTCCCGTCTTTAAAAGCAGCCTATTTTCTTTTTCGGCCGGTTTATAACATTATAAACCGTTCTCCTGGGCACAGAAAACATGTCCATCAATTCTGGAACGGATTTGCCCATCTCGTGGTTGTAGTAGATGAGCTGCACCATCTCAAAGCTTAATCGCTTTCCAGGCATTTTTAAAAAATATGAAATGTGTGCTTAAATACGTAACTAGCGAAAATTGACAATCAAATGGCAAAAAATGTAAAAGAAAATGTTCATAGATGCATAAAATATCAACAGATAACAGTAAAATACCGTTACTTCTAAGAATAAGAGCAAAGCAGAAGTGCAAAGCGCTCAGTGCCAACTAGTGATGGCACGATTAATCATATGATACGCAATAATAGATTATTTTGTTTCAATTCACGATTTAATTGTATCTCAAAATGTGTTTTGAATAATCGAGATAATCGATGATTTGCTCAAAAAATCGCATCGCTGTAAGCAACATTGGCGCGCAAAAGTTAGTGGCGAAGCGTCATTATGGCACCAAAACTAAGTAAAGTGTGGAGATTTTATTCTAAATTAAATGACACGGATGTGAATTGCCAATTGTGCCAAAAACAATTGAAGTATTGTAAAAATACAACCAGATATAAATGAAAGTTTAGGAAGCACTAGTGACGGCTCATCTATTAGCGAAGTTGAGTTCGATTTATGGACCCACCACAAGACACTGGCCCACAAAACCAGTAAGAAAGACGGTAACCATTTTCAAATTCAAGACGAGCTCAGTCTTTTTTTAAATGCTCCTGTTTTTGATTTGAAGCGTAATGTCGCCAACGCCTGGGAGGAGATGCGTACTGCATACCCTAAGCTATATGTTATAGCTTGTCGGTATTGTTTCTTAATAGACACTTCGGTACCAGCGGAACGTCTTTTTTCCAAGGCGGGTGCCACATTAACCGAAAAAAGGAACAGGTTAACAACAGAGCACCTTTCACAACTACTATTTCTTAACTCAATTTTAAATAAATAAACATTTATGTATATTCTTTACTGTTCTTGTTGCTATTATTGCTTCTAAAAGGAGTTCATAAAAAAAAATAAAAAAAATAATAAGCGCATTAAAAAAAAATCATTTGATTAATCGATTTTTTCATTTTTCAGCGGTTAATTGCAATTAATCGTTAAAGCACCTAAAATAAATCATATGATTAAATAATCGAACAATAAATTTTTTTTGCCATCACTAGCCAGCGCTCGTAGCGCACTGATTTTGCCGTGCCTTATTTTCACTGCTTGCGCCTCAGAAGACCGAGCCGAGCAAATACGAAGATGTTCGCCGTTGAAAAAAATTGCTCTACGTGTCTAGTCACTGTTAAAAGACACAGTAGGTTGCGCAAAGACCAGTCCCGTTACTTTTAATGTTAACTAACAGCTCTCTTGTGACGTCACATTTTCAGATTTTGCTATGGTATCCCGGCTGAAGCTTGGTGGAGGCTTCAGCAGAGATCGGCCAATTGGTCCAAAACAAGTAAAATTAAGTACATATACGCAATTTTCAATAGTAAATACCTTAAAAATTGTCAATCATTAATTTTATTACCATACAATAAAGAAACTCAGTATATAATGGAATAAACTGGGAGGCCTCTCGAAAGCAGCAATGATATGGCTACAATGGCCAATATATCAGCAGGAGTGGTTGATGGACATAGTTAACTGAGTTTTCGCCACCAATAAGGTTTATTTATGCCAAACTATCTACATATTCAAATATACTACACGTTGAAGCTGCACCAATAAAGGTACTGCTCACACCTGCTGTCATGTCAGAAACATCCGTTGGAATGAAATAAAATTGGTGTATTAATTACAAAATCGAAAACTGACCAAAATTATGAGTATTAAAACCCAAGGAAACATATAATCTGTCGAAATCAGCTCTAAAAAGCTAGGCAGCACCTAACACTGCTGCGTATCATCTATGGCCATTAGATTCGTAGTATAATAAATTAAATTAGTGAATATTATGATGCGGATTGATGAGTAATGCATAATACTTAGTCGTAACTATTTAGTTTTCAAAATTAAAGCCTTAAGTATTATAATTAAAGCCATTCTCCGCGAAAGTAAAAGTGGTCAAGGGATTGGGTGATCAATAACTGCCCGGAAAACGACTTAGAATATAAAAAATAGCAAAACCCATTACATTGTCCGATTCGTGAATCTATATAGATTCTATGATTAGCCTCCCAGCTCGTTATATTTAGTCTACTAGTTTTAAAACAGATAACAATGTCAAAATCGCTTGATTTTCATACAAATTTAAACGCGCGCGCACCGTTTTCTGAAATAATGACGTCACGCTGTGAAAACAGCTGACCGCTTTGCATAACCTACTATCACTCAATCGTGGTTAGTGGTACCAGTGGTGCCAGATTTTCAGAGTCAACATAAGCTAGATTGAAGAAAAAAATAAGCTAGAATAAGCTAAAATTAAAAAAAATAAATCTTTAAAATAAGCTAACTAAAAAAAAAAAAAAAAACAATTGATGTATACTTTTTAATAGATATTTTGTAGGGTCAGTTGGCACTTTGCGTAGCCACTCCTTAAATTCAGGACACTTTGTCCACGAATCGCGAAAATTTTGTTTGTTTAGGTAACTTTCGGCATATTTTCTGTTGAGGTTTTCTCTAAATGAAACACCACGGTATATGTATGTTGGTGCAACGCAATAAGTTTATTTAACACAAGAAAATATTCAGTAACAAGTACACTACTTCACGTACCGCGACGATTTGAATTTAACTGACCGAGCCGATACACTGATATTGACCTTGCACAATGAACTTACTGAATGTACCCCGGCTCGATTCACAGCCCGCTTATATGTATACCTACTTTCATTATATGTCGAATGCTGTGGATGTCTCCCTATGCTTCTACATATGTCTATTTCATTTGCAATGCATGAATGTACATAAACCAGAACATTCGGCTTCTTATTCTAGAGACAAATGTGCGATCAGCCGACGACTGTGTTTACCGTTAGGTCAAATGTGTGCGACTAGCCGGCGACTGTGCTTAGGTCAAATGCTTACTTGTTGATGATGAGTTTTTTCGAGATTACTCCACAACATTTTCAAATGTGAGCAAACGTTTTGTACTACATTTTTGCAAGCCAAAATAAGCCAAATTAAATTTGAAATAAGCTAGATCTCAAGCTATAAGCTTTTCATTAATTTTCCAAGCTTTTTGATTTCAAAATATGCTAAATCTAGCTTAAAATAAGCTAAAATGGCAACACTGGTCTCGAGCTGTAGAAAATTATGTTCTACATGTCTAGTCTATGTGTTGTTTGATCAGTGATTAGACTCAGTGGTTCGATGACATACATATACAACGATTACGCTTTACATTTAAAAGGTGAAGGTGATTGAAACAAGATGTTGAAAATTTATAAACAACATTTTCGAGATGCCTGACTGCAGGATGACGAATTTAAGCTATGGATTCGTAAGGATATCACTGATTCAACGCGATCTTATTGTGCATATTGCAAATCCTCAATTGGCGTAAAGCTTTTTGACATCCGCCACCACGGTGCCTCCAAAAAACATGTGGCTGTGATGGGCGCAGTTACCCAAAAAAATAAGTTGCCTTTCGTTCGTAAGTCGACCAAAACGGAGGAACAGGAAGCAGCTTTATGCCTACATATTGCCAAACACACTGCGATACCAACAAGTGATCACTTGTCAAAGTTGG
This sequence comes from Drosophila mulleri, assembly GCA_035047565.1. Taxonomy (NCBI): domain Eukaryota; kingdom Metazoa; phylum Arthropoda; class Insecta; order Diptera; family Drosophilidae; genus Drosophila; species Drosophila mulleri. The sequence continues at coordinate 115,865 of JAWNPK010000034.1, forward strand.
GTGTGGAGCAGTTTTCAGCTTGCAAAGCTGCTGCAAATATCAAATTAAGTCGAACAAAATGCACCTACATTATTAAATATGTACTCGCAGTGCATTTCATGGACGACTTGCGAGCCGACATCGGAAACTCAGGTTTTAGTCTTCTGTTGGACGAGTCAACTGTCATTAGTGTGCAAAAAATTCTTGGTAAGCTTTGTGCCTAAGTAAAGATAAAAAAGGCGTGTATACATATACATATATGTTAATAAATATGTAATTGTAAATATTGTTAAATATTTATGAGTCGCTATTAGCTACTTTAGTAAGACTAAGGGAGATATTGTGTCGACATTTTTATGCCTCGAGCAAATCGATGCTGGAGATGCCAATTCTATAGCAGATGCTGTGAAAAACTTGCTTTTAAAAAAGAAATTAAATATAGCTAATTTAATTTCAATTGGAACTGATAATGCTAGCGTAATGACTGGCTCAGGAAAGAGTGCCTACACTGAACTGAGGAAGTCAGTTCCCTCGCTGAAACTGCTAAAATGCATATGTCATTCAATTCAACTAGCCGTTACAAAGTCTTGTGAAGTGTTACCTGAAAACCTGGAATTTCTTGTCCATGAGACTTACTCGTGGTTTGCCAAAAGCTCAAGTCGACAATTGAATTATAAAAAAATATATCAATGTTTGAATGATAACCAAGTACACATACAAATACATATATGTATTAAAACAAAATAAACCGAGTTGTGATTGTCTTTTACTAATGAATTAACAATTTATAGGTTGAATTGTATAGCTTACTGTTGTTTTGTGTGTATAACATTTAAATGTAAATTTTCTAAATCTTTAATTTGAATCTTGTATTATCTCTTCAATGATTTATTATTGCTATTATTAAGAATCGTGCCAATATACATACATATATACATAGTTATTAAAAATGTTGATTTTACCAACAATCTTTTCAGTTTGCCACTTACAATTTTTTCTAATTAAAATTAAAACAAACTGATTAATAATAAATTTTCGATGCTGGAAGCAAGGATGGGTGGGGGAAAACCATTCCTTATCTAAAGATGATTTTGCTCTAGCGTGCATGCAGTACAGAACAATTTTCTCTTTAATGCGAGCGATGTATGGTTTCTTTTCGAAAGTTGTCCTAATGTTTCGAAATGCAGCTTTATCAAATTGTAAAAATGGTCAGAAGGGGCCTTAAATTTAAGATATCTATTTATATAATGAAAATTTTTATTGATTATCAAATACTCAGAAGAACACTGCATTTCGTGTGATGATTTTAGAAGATTTGTACATACTTTACAATCTGTTTTTTGCAACAGTTTGTGTAAAAGATACCCAGCAAAATATCGCAATGCATTTTCATTAAAATCATTTTGAATATTGGCAATGGTTGTATCTAATGACAATTCTATTTCCAAATCATCATCCAAAGGTTCAAAATCTGCTTGAGTATGACATGAACTACATTGTTCATGAAAAACAGATAATAGGGACCCGCTATCTTTTATGATATCGGCCAACATCAAATCTTCATCTGGAATACGATTTCCAGATACCGAAGTTGACGTTAACATTTTCATAGATAACATTTTGGATACTATAGAATTAAATTCAAAAATGGTGGGATTAAATAAAATAAATTTTCTAATGGATCTTGGTTCAATTTGGATGTGGCAACAAAGAAAATATCATTGTTATCACTCCAAATATTTTCTGCCAAAGCAATTAATAAGTATCCCATAAATGCAATATACTTTGTGTGGATAGTGCAGATTTTGGAAATACTCACGCATTTCCTGAAGGTACTCGTGGACATTATTTTTCTCCCTAAGAGCACATCTATAAGGATTGCTATCAAATAGCACATGACTATTTAAGCAATCAAAGAGATTATTAATTTTTTCAATAAATATTGCCGTTGCAACTGCACTGTCTTTGCAATCAGCAAACCCACCTGAATCTACAACAGTGCGTATTGCAGAAGCTACACTGTGGCTACAGATTTGTGTGGCAAATTTAACTTTCATTTTTTCAAAACAATTCGGACTGACATGTTCTAAGGTTAATTTCAGACATAAACGAGTTAAATTTTTAGTATCAGTTTCATATAATTTTCTAATTATTCCCCATGAAACTGTGCCATCAGGTGTTAAAATATTATTCTTTAAAAGAATATTTCGAAGAGATTTCACAAGATGCGGTGCAGTAAATATCGCAAAAATCTCTTCACCATTAACTTTAAAAGCAGAATTGTTGAAATCAATGCCCCATCTATTAAACACTGCCTTATTATTGGATCCCTGATCACAAACAACGGCTTTTACATTAAGTCCCAATGCTTGCGATAGTCCAATATTTTCTTCAAATTTTTGTTTTAGGTCAGTATGATTTATGCCACGAGCTGAAACCGCATAGCTTAAAACATACTTCCAGTTGTCAAACAGCCCCCTAACAAGGAAAACACAGACTTGCTGTCCTAAAAGCTTACTCCTTTTTACACCATCATTCTCAAATCCCTGTATCTCGTCAAGAGATGAATTATACTGAAGACCTCTCTTTACTTTGAGTTCATCGCAAACTAATACGGTGTATTTTTCCTTATCGCTCATTTTTCCGACAATGCCCTTCAAGTTTTCTAATAGCTCTGGATTAAATCCCGGAACTAAATTTTTTTCAATCGCCCAGCGATTTAATTGTTTCTTACACGGGAGTCTTAAATTAAGAACATCCCTAAGGTATTCATATGCCCTAGCTGAGTAAAAATGAATATTTTGCGAAATAACTTTTTCAGCGCTGTTAAAAAGCTGATTTTTTTAAAAAGCATTTTACATAAGACCTTTGATTGGTCTGAAACATGAGGTAAATTGTTAATGGTCGTGAAGATATTAACATGCTTTTTCTTCTTTTCTTTGGTAAATGTTTCTTTGCCTATGAACATTTCTTAGAGATGAATGCCTTTTTTTCAAATTAGAATTCTCTTTCTGTGCATTCTGAAGAGCTATTCTATTCTATTTCATAATATTTTTTCCGATAATATACTTCGTTTTGCTCTCGTTTTAAACAATTTGAACAAAACGAAGAACTACCGGGGCTTAAATCTTGCCACAATTGATTTTTTGAACTATTTTCTAAGCTCAAAAAATTTTCCAAATGTTACTGATCTGATGCTGCTGTTCTGTGTCAGATGGCTTCACAAAGCCATCCACTACTTTATGTAAACTCTTCTTTGTATAACTATAAGGAATACTATCTTCTTCCTGAAAGTCAATTGAATAAATGTCATCATCAGCATTATTATTTGAGAGCAAATTTGGGTTGCACAAATTTAAGGTTGGGACTGCATTGACGCTTAATTTAAATTTACCAAAACACTTCCTTTCGAAATGCTTATGGCATATTTTAGCTTTTTTCCAGTCGATATTACTGGGTAAATTACAAGCTTCGATCCACTTATTTAAATAAATCTGCTTTGATGGAAATGAAAATAGTCTAACCGGAAAATTAATAGAGCTTTTTCTATAGCTCGCACCACATGTTTCAATAATGCACTTATCTCCACTTCCTCGTGATTTCTTGAAAATACTTGATTTAGCTATAGTTTTGAAAAAAACTTATATAAATATTGGCACGATTCTTAACAATAGCAAAATCACTTACTCATTAATTAAATATCGTTTAGCACTCTCTCAGCAGATTTAATTCCAAATCGCTCGCACAATTAAAAGCCCGTGGCAGCCACAAGCCAATGTTCACGTATAATGAGCATACACACTTACAATATTCCTCAGGCAGCAAGAATAGTTTCCCATACTAACACATAATAGCTCATACATACATGTAAAACGGTTATATAACTGACGATTGACGAAAATTTTGAGAAAGAGTGGACTTTCGCGCCGCACGCACACAAAAGCCCTTACATGTAGCAAGGGGCTGTAAATGTGTGTGTGCATGCTCGTCACGAAAATGTATTGTCTATGTGCACAACAGCCTGTACCAATTGTAAAATCCAAAATTTGCCGTTGGTCGGCCTTGTGAAGTGAACACATGCATACATACATTTGCATATGTGTATGTTTGTATGGAATGATAATTGTCTCTGGATTTATTAGTTTGTAAATTTTGTGTGGTTTGAATCGTAGGGTGACTGTAAAATAGGCCTTTATGACTTAATCAGAAAATTTTTGCAATAATGAGTACAGCTTGAGTATAATATGACATGTGTATTTCATATATTGCAAAGCATTTAAAAAACTTATTGTGTTTCACAATTATTTTTTCGGTTGAAAATCCGTATAAAATAATTATAATTACATATAATTATAGTCTTTTATGGATATACACACATTTATAATCATGATTAGCAATAACTATAAATAAATCTACTTATGTACATACATATATCTGTGTGAAGTGGTTATGACAGTCCGGAAGACCGACCAAATGCAAATGGTAGGCTTTAAAATTGCTTCAGGCAGCAAGAGCTTCGCACACTGGCATACAAATGCTCACATACGTAGTAAGGAACTGCAAGTGTGTGCGTGCATGCTCATCGCGAAAACATTTTCTTTATGCGCACAACGCTCTTATACCCTTCCCACAAATAATAACGAAAACGCAAATATTTTGTACGAGCTTGGCAAACGGTTTGAAGAGTCGGAATACTCTTCACACAGAAGGGAAGAAACGGCAGTCTAACGCGAACAAATTTCAATTTTTGTAGGCTGCTGCTTGTGCTCACATGCACGTATACATATATACATTTGAGAAAGTAAAAAGCAGAGAGAGAGAGAGAGTAAGAAAACAAATTGAGCATAGAGGGTTCTTTTGACCGATAGTCGACCATCTCGGTCGAGCGCATGAAGGCGAATGATTTTGTGCTTCCATATTTTCGTAGCCTGAACCCTAAAACTGAAGAGCCGAGCAAATACGAATTTGATAGGCCCTAGGCTTCCGATTTTTCGGTGTTGAAAAACATTGCACTACATGTCTAGTCAATGTGTTGTTTGGTCAGTGGTACGATTGAAGGTCATTGTAATCAACTTTGAGCAATTTAAGTCCAGCTGGTTTGCCACACAACAGAGTTGAAATGCATTTAGGTCATCTTGAAGGTGATGATGTCCATTTGCACTGGTGTATGGAAGAAAAGTTTTACATCAGCACTGAGTCAAATAAATGCTTTACTGAAGTCGGTATAAATAACATCAGTTTGCATTTTTTTAGAAAAGCTGCCATTAACAAATGAATAATCGATTTACAAAAATGCTGTGTTGTAGTGTGGAGTCGTCAGATAAGGACACGTGGTGGGTTGTTTTAAAATTATTTTATTCAACTTTAATTAAGAGTCGCGCAAAATGGCGATGTCGTACATTCACAGTATGATAGGAGTAGTAGTAATAAAAAAGGAGTACTTGGCCGAAGGCCAAGTACTGAGAGCAAGCGGTTATGCTATTAACAGCAAGCTGTTAATAGCATAATCGGGCTCTGTGGGGGAGGAGCAATCCTGTTAATGGGATCTGGCATTAACATACTCCCCCCTTGCAAGGATTGCAATATATATTGGGTCAGATTATTGGTAGGACCCTGAAAGGACCCACCCGAAGACGGTGTTCTGGGCCATGGGACGACCGTCAGTGCTGGGGACGATTCCTGGAAGGATGACGTGAGGATACACGTCAGCCCCCAGCACAACAGACACCGTACTGGGTCGAGCCCAATTGCCGTCGGCGAGCGTAATCCCAGCCGGATTGGCTGCGTGCTCGATCGGCCGGATTGGCGTCCGGCAAGTGAGCTGCGGGTCTAATTGCAGGATAGCGTCAATGTGAAAATCGGATGTTTTTGAACAAATGGTCGCCGTGCAAACCTCTCCCGGACCCACGCTAGTGGCGGAAAGACCCATGGCCCTTGCCAATGAAGCATGGATCCGAGTAGTAGGGCTACACGGATCGATCAGCGCCCTCACATCGAAATCCTTCTGGTCTGTTTGCACGATGACAATTGCCGTGGGCAGGATGCTAACGGCCTTGTGCATCAGCGTGCTCAGCGGCGGCGTGACTTCCCTCGTGGCCCTGGATGCTGCCTGGTGGCGTCGTCCTTTGCGGGATCCTTTTTGGGGTGCAGGTGTCCCGGCAAAGGCGGAGGAGGTGGGCCCGCTGATAGGGGCTGCAGCGGGACGACGTCGCTGTCGGCGGCGAGCTCCAGGCAGATGCAGCAGCGTGTGATGGCTCTGGCCGCACGTCTTGCATTTGGCTTTGCTTCGGCAGGATTGCCCGGAGTGCTGGTGCGCCAGACAATTCGCGCAGTACTTGTTGATGAGTACGGCGCGAAGACGTTTTTCAGCCGGAAGGCCCAGGAAACGCCTGCACTTCCGCAGAGCGTGGACCCCTCTACACACGCGGCACCGGAAGGAGTTGATGCCAGGTGTCTCCATGGATCGAACAGCTGATGGCATAGCTGGAAAGGAGAGATGTGCCGGGTGGTAAGATGGTATTGGATGCACATACAGGGTTAGTTGGACATCACATGAGTGCTATCGTCCGTTGGTAGGATAACCAACTTATGGACGGGTCTACGGATGATGCCCCGGGAGGTGAGAACGTCCGTCACTCGGACCTTCCCATCATCTCCTGGGTGCGTGAGTTGGACACGGCCGAGCCGCCACTCGTTGATGGCGACATTGTCATCTTTCACGATGACCATGTCGTCGACCTTCAAGTCACGTTGTGCGAATTGCCACTTATTACGTTTATGCAGCTCCTTAAGATACTCTTCTTTCCAACGGAAACAGAATTGTTGGTGAAGAGCCTTAAGTCGCTGCCAGCGATTCAGGATAGACATCGCATCTTGCGTAATTCTGGGCTCAGTAATAGTTATAAGAGGCCCACCGACTAGAAAGTGTCCGGGAGTAAGGGCTTGTAGATCGGTGGAATCCTCGGACATGGGTGCTATCGGTCTCGAGTTGAGGCAGGCTTCTATTCTTGCCAGGAGGGTCGAAAGCTCTTCGAAAGTATATTTCGACGTGGCAGTGGACCTTGAAGCTCTTCACCCCTGATTCCCACAAGCCGCCCATGTGTGGTGCGCTCGGTGGGTTGAAATGCCAGGATAGGCTATGGAGAGAGTGCTTTGCAAGCACCTCGGATCGGAGTGATTCCACAAAGTCTCGCGATAAAGTCTTTGCGGCTCCGACAAACGTTTTCCCGTTGTCGGAGTAGATCTTCTGCGGACATCCACGCCGAGCCACCAAGCGGGAGAACGCCGCTAAGAATTTTTCGGTGGCTAAGTCGGACGTGGCCTCGAGATGGATAGCCTTGGTGTTAAAACACACAAACACACAGACGTACCCCTTTGTGATGAGGCAGGCACGTCCGGCGTAATTCTTCACATCGAAGGGGCCTGCAAAGTCGACGCCTACGACGGTGAAGGGCCTGGTGAAGGTTGTGCGATCAGCTGGCAGGTCGCCCATCATTTGCGTTTGGAGACGCTTACGATAAACTACGCAGGACTTGCATGAGTTTATCACCGATTTGATGAGGACCTTCAGCTTAGGGATCCAGAATTGTGAACGGATGAGTCTCACAATTAATTGGTTCCCGCCATGCAAGGATATGCGATGGGTGAAGCGGACCAGCAGCTTTGTGAAGGAGCACGAGGAAGGAAGGATGATGGGGTGGCGCTCGTCATAGCTTAAGGATGCGGATGTTCTTATGCGTCCGCATGCTCTTAAGATACCTTTACTATCCAGGAAAGGATTAAGATTGCGGAGTGGACTTGAGGCCGGAAGTTGTTGCTGTGCACGTAAGCAACTGATCTCTTTTGAGTAGACTCTTTTTTGGCACAAGGAGATGAACCTGGACTGAATAAAGTGCAATTCATCAGCACTAAGCTCTTGCGATGGAGGGGGAGCGGATCTCCTGCACCGGTTGATGAAACGGAACATCCAAGCGGTGACACGGAGGGCTCGATGAAGTTCTGAAAACCTGCTTATGAATTCAGCTGGAGGAGTCAAGGTGGCAGCATGACTTTTAGCTGATTTTTGCTCCAGAGCAGTCTCCAAGCTAAGAGCGGGAACGAGTGGCCAGTGAGACTGGGAAAGTCGAAGCCAGTCTGGGCCATGGAACCACAGCGGATTTGAGAGAAGCTCCTGTGGATGAGCTCCCCTGCTAGCTAGGTCCGCAGGATTATGTTCTGAGCGGACATGATGCCAGTCACCAGGATTGGTGAGCTCAGATATTTTACTGATCCGATTTGCGACGAAGGTTGTCCAGTTGCACGCAGGCTTGTTTAGCCAGGCTAAGACAATAGTCGAATCGGTCCAGTAAAAAGACTGAAAACTGGCTGCTGGGGATGCTGGCAGCAGTACTGAGCATAAGTCGGTCAGAAGGACAGCACCGCAAAGGTCCAAACGGGGTATGGAAAGGGATTTGATCGGAGCGACTCTCGTTTTGGCGGAGAGCAGATTAACGAAGATCTGGTTGCCAAGTTCTACACGGAGATAGACAGCCGCTCCGTAAGCACGCTCAGATGCGTCACAAAACCCATGAAATTGGATGGTAGCTTGAGGCTGGAAGTGTAGCCATCGAGGCACACGGATATCCCGAAGGCTGGAGGAGTTGAGGATAAACTCTTGCCATTGGGTGAGGAGATCAGCAGGCAGAGGTTGGTCCCAATCTAAACCGCGTAGCCAGAGCGCTTGCATAAATATCTTTGCACGGATGACGAAGGGTGCCAGCCACCCTGCAGGGTCGAACAACTTGGCGATCTGGGAAAGGGCCGACCTTTTTGTGTACTACTCCTGGAGAGGAATATCAGGGGGCGAAAAAAAGAAAAGATCGGCTTGCGCTTGCCAACGTAGGCCTAGGGTCTTTGCTGTGCTGGAATCTTCAAGCTCTAAGAAGTCCTCGCACAGCCGATGACTCTTTGGGATAGCCTTCAAACAGTCCATGGAATTGGATGTCCACTTCCTTAAGGGAAAACCCGCACTCTGCAGAGCTTCTGTGAGTTCGGCGATAGTTGCGATCACCTTTTCTTTGGAGTGTGCTCCTGCAAGTACGTCATCGACGTACATGCACTCGGAAATGACCTTACTGGCGAGAGGTAAACGGAATCTCACGTCAATTGCGAGCTGTTTGAGAACTCTCAAAGCCAGGAAAGGGGCACAGTTTACTCCAAAGGTGACGGTGCTTAGTTCGAAGTCTCCGATGTTGCCGTCTGGCTTACGGAAAAGGATCCGTTGGAAGGGGGTGTGTTTTGAATCCACACGAATTTGGCGATACATTTTCGTGATGTCAGCATTGAACACGTAGCGATAGTATCGCCATTGAAGGATTTGCATCGTGAGATCGGACTGAAGGACTGGGCCTGGATGAAGGATATCATTCAGGCTCTTCCCATTGGAAGATGGGCACGATGCATTGAACACCACCCTCACTTTGGTGGTGGTGCTGTCGGGCTTAAAGACGGCATGGTGAGGAAGGTAAAAGTTGCTCATTGCAGGATTGCAATGTGAAAACACTGGCCTCATATGACCCAAGTCGAGATACTCTTGCAGGATAGCTTCGTATTCGGTCTTGAGTGTCGGATTCTTGGACAATCTGCTCTCATTTTTGAGAAACTGCCCCAGAGCGATGGATCGCGAATGACCTAAGTCAGGGTGATCCGGATTTTTGAACGGAAGAGTCACGACGTAGGAGCCAGACTTGTCTCTCCGTGTGGTTCGGACAAAATTATCTTCACACGCAGAGTCCGGCTCACTGGCTACCTTGGGGAGATTCTCCACCTCCCAAAATTTGGTGATGAGGTGGTCGAGTTTTTCGTCATGGAGGACGGTAACTCTAGTCGTGAAAACGGAAATCGACTCTTGAGGCTTCTTTGTGACTGGACCCGTAAGAATCCAGCCAAAGATTGTCTCTTGGCCCATAAGTGATCCGCAGAGGTTAGGGCGGAAACCCCCTGAACGATCGACGGAAGGATATCCGCGCCTAAAAGAACGTCAATTTGAGCGCTCTTGAAGAAAAGTGGATCAGCTAATGGGATGTCGGGCAGATTGTTTAAGAGATGCTGCGGAATGGGGTACGATGGCAGATTGCCGGAGACCCGTGGGATGACTAAAGCTGAGGCCTCAATTCGAAGTCGAGGTCTCAGAGGAGTGCCGATGTGGAAATCACAAAGCTTCGTCGATTTTGCTGCCACAGAGTGGCCTAGACCGGATACCTGCGTTTGCACGGATCGGAATGGTAGCTTCATCAGACGGAATAATCGTTCGGAAATGAACGTTGCCTCGGACCCCGAATCGATTAGAGCCCTGGCTGGATATGTGACCCCCAAGTGACACACATCAATTACGGCCGTACCAAGCAGGACCCCTGGAGTATCGGCCGTGAAATACGACTGCACATTACGAGGTACTTCGGACGTACCTGGAGTCACCGCGGCTCCGGACGAGGAGCTGGATGCTGTGGAGCCTTCACGGTGAAGCAGTGTATTGTGCCTCCCCTTGCACTTGGCGCAATTGTGAATGCTAGTGCAGTCGCGCAGTTGGTGGCCTTGAGCAAAGCAGTTCAGGCACAGTTGCCTTCGCTTTATGTATGTCTCGCGCGCTGCCAAGGACATTTGGAGCTGACTGTTCACTAACAGTCGCTTGTTCTCGTACCGGTCACACAAGGCGTCCCAAGCTGATGCAAAGCCGTCGTTTGTGAGCGGGCACTCGGCGACTAAGGCATTTGCATCACCTGCTGTCTTTGAATTGAGGTGGAATAACTTTTCCACCGGAGTTAGGCGTGGATTCTGAATGTAAATTGCAATGAAGAGGTCACGGAATGTTGGCCAGCGCAAGTAGTCGCCATGGAACACTTCCGTATCAACGGGTGGAAGACGACAGCCTCCAGACGAGGCGAAAGGAGCGGACATAGGAGCGGGCGGTGTACTTGATGCGGAAAGTGCATCGATCTGTACACCCAGATGGGTCGTACACCGCTCATACACAGTATAACAGTTATCGAATTTAGCCTCCATGGCTTCAACTTCGCCACTGCTCGCCCCTTGGCTCAACGCTCTGGCACAGACCTTGTACTGCTGCTCAGCATCATCCCATAATGCCTTGACACGATCTCGGCGGATTTCGAAGGCCCGGAGCTGAGCCGCCTGAGTGGCGTTGGAATCTCCAGGACCGTCGATGCGGGCTTCGAATTTGATGAGCCTGTCCGCAGCCGCGATGAAGTCGGACAGAGACATATTGACTGATACGGCGGGCTTCGGACTGGACCGTGTAACGACCGGACTGCGCTTGAAAGTGCTGGTGGTCTGTGGTTTCCCGGACGGAATGGGAGATGCGGAAGCACTGCGCTTGATCAGACGGGAAGCAGGTACACTCAACTGCGCTCGGCTTGAACGATCGGACATGGAAGTGCGGAGGATTGGTTGACAGAACTCCCTACTAGAGAGAAGTTTCCGAGCGAACGAGGATGAAAAGTATCAATGATATCAGCGGAACTGGCCTGTACACCAGTCGCTTCAAAGAAGCTGTAAGCAATTCAGAATAATTCAAGTTGGTTGAATTAATTGGAATGAATTAAACTCGAGTTACTTAATTAGAATGAATTAAGTTCGAAGAAAAAAGAGAATCAACTTAATTAGGATAAATTAAGTTGGATTAAGCTTGATTTGAAATCGAAAATAAGCAAAAAGAATAATTTGCTTAAGCTAATTAGAATAAATTAAGCTCGAGTTACTTAATTAGAATAAATTAAGTTTATTAGCCTTTTTTGTTGAGTTTTATCAGCTAATCGAAATTTATCAGACCAAAAAAAAACGTTTTATTTGGGAAAAATAATAAATAAAAACACAAAAAAAGATAAAAAAGAACAAAACGAACGGGAGGAATATTAAAGAAATCCACAAAAAGAAACAGAAACAAGTAAGAAAACTCTAGTCGAGAGTGCTCGACTACGAGATTCCCTGAACCCTTCAAGCAACAGCCATTTCAATCATTTTTAGCGTCTCTCTGCTTACACAAACACACACATACACACGCAAACACACATACATAGACACCCATAGGCGCGCACGCATGGGCTGCAGTGTGGGCTTACTATGGGAACTTAATTGTTTAATAACTTTTCTGGACGTACGTTCTCCATGAAACTTTTAGATTGTGGTTTTATCATTACTATGCGTATAATTGCCAAAGCTCAAGTCTCTAGTATTTGAAATACGCCTTTTACAAACTTATGGGTGAGGGGGTGGATATAAGGGTGGGGGGTGAAATTGAACAAAAATCGAAATTCTATAACGTACATATCAATCTACATTTAAAATTTGGATACTCTAGCTCTAAAGATGTAGGAGATATAATTTTATAACTGCATTTCGATAAGGTTTTTGATCGATAAAAAAATAACGGGATGAGTTATCGATTTTTAGTGATAAACTCGATATCCGCGTGCTATATACGAGCATTTTAAAAAAAAGTTGAAGTCTCTAGCTTCTATATCTTCTGAAATCGACGCGTTCAAACATACGGACAGACGGACGGACGGACAGACGGACAGGGCTAAATCGACTCAGTTCGTCGCCCTGATCAAGAATATATATACTTTATGGGGTCTGCCACGCCTCCTTCTGCCTGTTACATACATTTCAACAAAAACATTATACCCCTGATTTCCCCATTTTCAATGGGTTCAGGGTATAAAACAAGTAAGAAAGCTCTAGTCGAGACTGCTCGACTACGAGATACCCTGAACCCTCCGAGCAACAGCCATTTCAATAATTTTTAGTGTCATTCAGCTTAAACAAAAACACACACACACGCAAACATATACATAGACATCCATAGGCACGCACGCATTAACAGGCATGGGCTGCAGTGTGGGCTTACTATGGGAACTTAATTGTTCAATAACTTTTTTTGTGGACGTACGTTCTTCATGAAACTTTCAGAATGTGGTTTTATCATTACTATGCGTATATTTGCCAAAGCTCAAGTCTCTAGTATTTGAAATACGCCTTTTACAGAGATGAGGGTAAGGGGGGTGGATATAGGGGTGGGGGGTGAATTATAACAAAAACCGAAATTCTATCACGTGCAGTCGAGTCTACATTTATAATTTGGAGACTTTAGCTCTAAAGGTGTAGAAGATATAATTTTATAACTGGTTTTCGATAAGGTTTTTGATCGATAAAAAAAAGAACGGGATGAGTTATCGATTTTTAGTGATAAACTCGATATGCGCGCGCTATATACGAGCATTTTAAAAAAAAGTTGAAGTCTCTAGCTTCTATATCTTCAGAAATCGACGCGTTCATACATACGGACAGACGGACAGACGGACATGGCTAAATCGATTCAGTTTGTCGCCCTGATCAAGAATATATATACTTTGTGGGGTCTGCCACGCCTCCTTCTCCCTGTTACATACTTTTAACAAAACCATTATACCCTGATTTCCCATTTTCAATGGGTTCAGGGTATAAAAATAGAAATAACTGGATCAGAGATTTCAAATAATATACAAAAATAATAATAAATTACAAAAAATAAAAAAGTATCTGTGTCAGAATATAATTACGAAAAATTATTAAAATTAAAATACGTTTTTATCTTTATTTATTATTTCCTCATTTAATTAATTCCTCCTTTTTTTGTCTTAATTTAATATTTTTTCTTTGTTTTATTTATTATTTGAGCTATCGGTATCAATACGATAGTTGCGCGCTGTGATCTCTAGAGAAACATAAATGTCGCCACGGAGTTGTGGTGGCTGGCGATGAATGTTGATATCGATATTTATATGCAGATTTTTTCTAAATACGATCACTAGCGTTTGTACACGGAATAACAATATTTATTATTTTTTTTTTGCAAGTGTTGTGAATATATGTAGATATGTGATGTGTTAGTAAATTAATTAGTTGTGTGTTAATTGTGTTGCTACTCTGGTTGTATATTAATATCACTAACCAGACAACACATAGACTAGACACGTAGAGCAATTTTTTTCAACGACGGAATTGTTCTCTGAAGCGACCGGAGAACTTCGTATTTGCTGGGCTCGGTCTTTTGAGGCTCAAGCAGTGAAAATGCTGCACGACAAAGTCAGTGCGCTGCCAGCGCTCAATCGAAATGGTCCCGTTCTCATATGAAGCACAACTGTGTGTTATTTGTCCTACTCTCTCTCTCTCTCAGTCCCTCTCTCTCGCTCTCTATAGTTTCTGAAATCATCACCCTCAGCAGCGCACAAAAATTGAAATTTCTGTTCGCGACGATCCCAGCTCTTTTCTTTTGAATGAAGGGTATACCGAAATCTTAAAAGGGTTTGCAACGTTCATACAAAAGTTTAGCGTTTTCATGATTATTTCTAGGAAGGGTATGAAAGCAGTGAGGCTCGTACAGAATATGTTTTGGCGACGAGCATACACACACACACTTGTAGTCCCTTATTACGTGTGTGAGCATTTGTGACCTGCGTGCGTTACTCTGGCTGCTTGTAGCAATTTTAAAGCCCTGCATTTGCATTTGGTCGGTCTTACGGGCTGTCATAACCACTTCACACAGATGTGCTATGTGTGAACATACATATGCATGTATGTACATAAGTAGATTTATTTATTATTATTGTTAATCATATTTATAAATATGTGTATATCCATCAAATACTATAATTATATATAATTAAAATTATTTTATACACATTTTCAACCGAAAAAATTATCGTGAAACACTATAAGTTTACTAAATGCTTTGCAATACATGAAATACACATGTCATATTATACTCAAGCTGTACTCATTATTGCCAAAATTTTCTGATTAAGTCATAAAGGCCCATTTTACAGTCACCCTACGATTCAAACCACGCAAAATTTACAAACTACTAAATCCGGAGACAATTATATTCCTATCACATACATGCATATGCAGACCGTGGCGAGCACAAAGCCAATGTTCACGTATTAAGAACATACACACTTACAATAGCATTTTAAAAAAAAAGTTGAAGTCTCTAGCTTCTATATCTTCTGAAATCGACGCGTTCAAACATACGGACAGACGGACAGACGGACGGACGGACAGACGGACAGACGGACAGACAGACGGACAGGGCTAAATCGACTCAGTTCGTCGCCCTGATCAAGAATATATATACTTTATGGGGTCTGCCACGCCTCCTTCTGCCTGTTACATACATTTCAACAAAAACATTATACCCTGATTTCCCATTTTCAATGGGTTCGGGGGTATAAATATATATATATATATATATATTCACTGCTGCAGCGCCATCTAGCAAATTTAAACTAAACTAACTGCTGAGAATAATGTGATTCTAGGAATATGCTAGAATAAGTTTGAGTGTATGTGTGCACACCTATAGGAAAACTGCTGTGGCTGCTGCACGTGCGTTTGTTAATTGGCCAAATGTTTTGTTAATTTATTAACGTCGATTGATTTAATCGAATTTAATGAAACTTTCCGCATATGATCTACATATTCTATTGAATATTTTGCATTTTTAAAAAAATGCCAAATCATTCGCAATCGACTCAGCTCGTCGCCCTGATCAAGAATATATATACTTTGTGGGGTGTGCCACGCCTCCTTCTGCCTGTTACATACATTTTAACAAAACCATTATAACCTGATTTCCCATTTTCAATGGGTTCAGGGTATAAAAATATATATGTTGAGAGAGCAAGTCGAACAACAAAACAGACCGCTACAGAGCGTAACGAAAGAAACGCAGAGAGAATATATGCACAGCACAAAGAGCGAATTCGTAAGAGCAAGTATGCCGACACACACACTAACCAACCTGTAAATAGTGAAATGAGCAGAGCGCCAGAAAATAGGAACACTAGACAAATGCAAACAAATAAATGAAAGTATCAAACCGACGCTGCACCAAAACTTGACAGATCGATCTGTCTCTGATTTGTTTGAGAAATTGATCTGCTCTAGGCTGGAGACTGCGATTGCTAGCGCCGGAGGCCTATCACCAAACCAATTTGGATTCCGGAAGGCCCGGTCAACAACGGACGCGCTTAACAAAGTTGTTGGTCTGGCCACTTCCGCTATTCAAGGCACCAGATGTAGGCACGGGACGAAGGAATACTGCATCATCGCGACCCTGGATGTAAGGAATGCCTTCAACACAGCTAGTTGGGATATGATACTGAATGCGCTGTCACAATATAATATCCCTAAATATCTAAAAGAAATAATAAAGAGCTACTTCAGAGGAAGAACACTGGTATACAACACGAGTGAGGGTCCCCAAACTCATACAGTGTCAGCTGGAGTACCCCAAGGCTCAGTGCTGGGGCATCTCCTATGGAACATCATGTACGACGGCGTACTGCGCTTGGAACTACCAGCAGGTGCGCACATCATTGGCTTTGCTGATGATGTAGCTGTCGTAGCTATAGGAAAGGAGCTCAAAGATACAGAGGAAATGTGCAGCGATAGTATCAATCGCATACGAAGCTGGTTGACAGGAGCTGGGCTCGAGCTAGCGGCACACAAGACGGAAGCCGTGCTAGTAAGCAGTCGCAAAAAAGTGGATTCTGCTAGCATAAAGATAGGCAGCGTCACCATTGCGTCAAAGAGGGCGATAAAGTATCTTGGCGTTATGATAGACACAAATTTAACTTTCCGCGAGCACTTAGAATATGTGCATAAAAAGGCAGCTGATTCTTGTAGACCTCTCTCAAGAATCATGCTTAACACGCGGGGACCTAAACAGTAACGACGTCTCCTCCTAATGAGCGTCATTAGGTCTGTCGTCCTCTATGCTGCGCCAATATGGGAAAGAGCGATGGCAACGCCGAGCTACAGCCGGGGCATTTGCTCGATCTACCGACTGAGCGCAATCAGAGTCAGCTGCGCTTTTAGGACTGTCTCCGATGATGCGGCGCTCGTCATAGCCGGCATGGTGCCACTGGAGGACTTGGTCGCCGAAGCCGTGGAGCGGAACTCGCACGCGCCTGTGCGACAAAACGCTGTCGGGGCGAACAGCATTGCACGATGGCAAAGAAAGTGGAATAGCTCAGCCAAAGGGCGGTGGACGCACAAGCTCATCCCCGAGCTCGAACTATGGGTTAACCGCAAACACGGCCGTCCCGCAAGCATCGCGCGCACACAACTTGCAAATTATAATAATAAGAATGTCAATAAACGAATATAAAACAAGTAAGAAAGCTCTAGTCGAGACTGCTCGACTAAGAAATCCCCCTGAACCCTTCGGAGAACATGATATTTCAATAATTCTTCGCATCTTTCTGCTTACAAAAGAAAAACACACATGCATAGACACACACACATAGACACCCATTGGCACGCACGCATTAACAGGCATTGGCTGCAGTGTGGGCTTAATATGGGAACTTAATTGTTTAATAACTTTTCTTGTGGATGTACGTTCTTCATGAAACTTTTAGATTGTGATTATATCATTACTATGCGTGTATTTGCCGAAGCTCAAGTCTCTAGTATTTGAAATACGCCTTTTACAAAGATGAGGGTAAGGGGGTAGATATAGGGGTGGGGGGTGAATTATAACAAAAATCGAAATCTATGAAATGCATATGAGTCTACATTTAAAATTTGGAGACTCTAGCTCTAAAGATGTAGGAGTTATAATTTTATAACTGACTTTCGATAAGGTTTTTTACCGATAAAAAAATGTCGGGACGAGTTATCGATTTTTAGTGATAAACTCGATATCCGCGCTGTATATACGGTCATTTTAAAAAAAATTCAGGTCTCTAGCTCTTATATCTTCTGAAATCGACGCGTTCAAAAATACGGACAGACAGACGGACAGGGCTAAATCGAGAGAAATATATACTTTGTGGGGTCTGCCATGCCTCCTTCTGCCTGTTACATACATTTCAACAAAAACCATTATACCCTGATTTCCCATTTTCAATGGGTTCAGGGTATAAAAAACTCTCATTGAGAACACGAGTATAAGGTGTTCCTTGAATAAACTGTTTTCTATACTTTTCCATTAATTTAAGCAATTGGTTTTTCTCTTCTCCACATAAATCTGTGCATACATTTTCAAAATGATACTATACTATAGCTGTACACCCTTGAGCTAATATCTCGCGACCTAATACAATACTATTTTTCATACATGCATCCTCAATTACATGGAACACTATTTCAATAAAATTTGCATTAATCATTACGTTACTTGTTATTTTTCTGAATCGTACAGAATAATAGTAGTGGTACCAATACCGCTTAGTGACACAACATTTCTTGTTCTTTTACCGGTCAACTTGCGTGATAGACACAATTTAACTAAAGAGCACTCTGAGCCCGAGTCAGAAATAGTCTGATAACTTCTCGCCTCGATGTTGCATCACACAGTTCCACTCTCTTATGTACTCGAAACCCTTCCAGACGAATTCCTCGGACATTGTGTCCTAGCTCATGACAGCGATAACACGTGACTATTTTAGTACAACGCTCGCTCCGCTCGAAGGTCTTCTCCAGATGGCGACTGTTTTTTACTCTGCACTCTGCCTTCTTATGTCCAAGTTTCCCGCATGAGTGACATTTAACTTGAAACATCTTGGAGCGTTTTCTCGAAGATTCTTCCTCCGTGAAGTTAAGTCGCTTTCTTTCAAACGAAAACACTTGTAACTCAGACTGCAAATCCCTTCTGTTACTAATGTTTCCATGTAGGCAATGCGTTGCACCCTGTGGTCGTGATTTGCCAAATGACCAAGCACAACAGACGTAGCTATACCCTCAGTATC
The DNA here is from genome assembly GCA_035047565.1 of Drosophila mulleri. Classification (NCBI taxonomy): domain Eukaryota; kingdom Metazoa; phylum Arthropoda; class Insecta; order Diptera; family Drosophilidae; genus Drosophila; species Drosophila mulleri. The sequence continues at coordinate 134,638 of JAWNPK010000034.1, forward strand.
CATGTCTCGCCATTTAGTCAATAGGGATGTAATTTTTCGATTTGGATTTTGGACGACGATTCAGTAGATTTAGAATAGATGCCGCTGGCGTCTCAACACTTTGATACGTTTGCTCAAACAGTTGTCTGAACTGAAGTAATGCCTGCATAACAAATCTGCGGTAACCACTAGTCGAGCAGTCTCGACTAGAGCTTTCTTACTTGTTATACTCATTCACGAAGTGAATTAGTATATTGGTTTTGTGCAATGTCCGTCTTGCTGTCCGTCCGTCTGTCCGTCTGGCCGTATGAACGCAGTTCATTTCGCCGCTATTGAAGCTAGAGACTTGAAATTTGGAACACATACTCGTGTATAACTCCGATTTATAAAGTGTTAAAATTTTCCCGATCCGCCCACTAGGAGCGTGGCAAATCGGAAAATGCATTTTCCGATATACCAGAAACCATATTAGTTGAAGAGCTAGAAAGATGAAATTTGGTATGTAGGTCCGCGTCGACCACCCAAGTCCATCAAGCTATGGCGGATATATCCCATTGGGGGCGTGGCAAATCGGATAAAACTGTATCTCCGGAAGTCATAAAGAAGCTAGAAAGTTGAAATTTTGCACGTGAGCTAATGTTATGATTCTATAATGACTGATGATTTTTATGTTTACGCCCACTAGGGGCGCGGCAAATCGGACCTGAAGATATAGTGATTTTTCTAATTTTGCTATATTTTAGGCACTATTGATGCTAGAGACCTGAAATTTGGTATATATACGCGGGGTGACAACCTACGTCCAACGAGCTATGATGGATATATGTCCGCCCAAAGGGGGCGTGGCAAACCGCAAAAGCTTATATCTCCTACAGTTTAAGAGCTAGATGCTTCAAATTTGGATAGTTGAGTTACTGGTAACATCCTCTATCGATGTCCCAAAAATAATAGTTACGCCTCTTTGGGGGCGTGGCATATAAAAAAATACCCTGTAATTTTCACATTTTTGGAGCGTAAGCATTCAAATTTGACAATGTACGTTACCGTTTTAGCTTGTTCTAAGAACAGGGCAAAAATGAGGCGTCTACGGCCACTAGGGGCTGGCAATCCAGCATTTGTAGTATCAAATTGCGATATTTATATGCGTGAGCCATCTATGTATGTACATGTATATACAAATAGGCTTAATAGGCACTGATAACACGGAAGTAAACATTTTTATAAAATTAAAAAAATATAACGAAGAAGCTAAAATAACAAAAATTTGCAATTTACAAAAAAAAAGTTTCCCGCGGGATTTGAACTCGCACCCAAGCCAAATAGCATGTTTGTCAAAATAACTAAAACGAATTTAACCGGCGCCTCTGCCGACAGCGCTACCGCCTGCTTTGGACAACAGTAAATAAAACGAAATGACATTCTTGTTATGAAAAGCCAGAGTAGCGGTTAAAAACTTCAAGAACAATGCAAAAACAAATCGGTCGCATTTGAGATTCTTAGAACACGCTAGAGTACGCATTTATGTGTACATACACACTGGAATGCTTGATGCTATGCGTGCAGACTTATGTGTATCTGTATGTATATATGTATATACATTATATACATACATTGTAAGGCGGCTCGCCGAACCGCCTCACATAATTTCTGCAATTCAAATGGGTCAAGGGACGCGCGCAAGTCGCGGCGATCGGCAATGCAACTCTGCCTTTGCGGCGAAAGTTCGAAGGGCCGACGCCGTGGTGAGTTGCGTTGCCGACGCCGAGGCGGATCGCGGCGGAGGCTTAGAGGCGTTCGGCTGAGAGCGGGATAATCATTAGTTTGCGAACGGCGAATAGAAGCGAGTGAGCGAAATTAGCTAATTAGAGTTTTAAGTGAAACGGAAGTGAATTAAAATAAGGGCGCACAAATAGTTTATGACTGGCTATTGTTAAACGAAATATGTGAAATGAATAAAATAGAAATTGAAAGTTGAACTTGGAGTGCTCTTTTTTATATTATGATTTAAATCTGTTAAATCCTAACAGCGATAGTGAATCCCTACTCTTCCCCCCCCCCCCCCCCTTGTTTGTTGCGTTTTATTAGAAAATCTGTCGCGGCAACGCCCGACTGTAAAAGTAGTCAACGTCAATGTAGAGAACGCGGCCATGCCCGTTCGCTGAGAGGCCAAACCCTCGGCAATTAATAAATTTTCTTGTGGCATCCACCCTGGGCAAACTGACGCTGCCCCAGCTTGTGTACCCGACCCGTGCAGCGAAAAGGTGAAAAGAGAAACAGTGATAACAAGGAATAGGTTTGGGTTTGTGAATATATGCATGTACAGATATATATATATATATATATATATATATATATATATATATATATATATATATATATATATTTTGTTAAGGCATTTGGATATTTGCCTTCTGAAATATTATTATATATTATTATAAGAAATTGAATTATTATGAATTATTAATTGAATTATTATCGAAATTGTATAGGTTAAGTAATTGAAGCTGAACCACTGTACAGAGAAGTTGTTATTGTACGCGCTAGCACGGGAGTGTCGCTCTCCAAAAGATCGCTCTCTCGCTGCTCGCTGTTAGATGCGCATAGGTGCGCTCTCTACTGTGCAAGCTGCGCTTGCGTTCATGTTAAATTTAATAAATTCAGTGCAAAATTGAACACCGGTGCCAGCACTTCGTTCGTGCTTATTTCAGAGAGACCGCAAGTTGCTGTCTACATTTTTTTAAAGATATATACACTGGCCCATCGAAGGACCAGACTCCTTTTGGAAGGACATTTTTGGCGCCCCCGGGTGGACACTCTCTGGAATTGAAGGAAGCCGGATTATGGATTTTGTGGATAATCAGGGAAGTACATAAATACATAGAGCACATAGATGACCAAGTAATGCAAGCCATAAATAAATAAATGCATTACTTGAGACATACAAAATATTAATGTATGTACAATCTACGCCTATGTACATTGTGTTGAGCTTATTTCGAATTGAAATTTAAAAAAAAAAAATAAATAAAAATAATAATAAGGTGCATATTGACCTTTGATCTGCAAATAATTCAATCTCTATTGCCTCGCATAATCCAAGTTTTCTTTGGCGCCGCTAGTGTGTTACAGTTTTTTTTGCTCATTTTCGTCTCGCACTTTCGTTTTGCGCTTGCGCTCACAGCTCGCTCTCGCTCGCACATAAAAGTTCGTTCTCGCTTGCACAGATAATTGCGCTCTTAATTTACGCTCTTCATTTGCATGCGCGCTTGCAATATCGTTTGCACTCGCGCTTGCACTTATAGTTGCGCTCTCGTTTTACTGTCTCGCTTGCACATATTAGTGCGCGCTCACTTTGCGCTTAGTGCATACTCACTTGCTATATCGTTTGCACTCGCGCTTACACAGTGCAAATTTCGCTTTAATTTACGCTCATCATTTGCATGCGCGCTTGCAATATCGTTTGCACTCGCGCTTGCACTTATAGTTGCGCTCTCGTTTTACTGTCTCGCTTGCACATATTAGTGCGCGCTCACTTTGCGCTCATTGCATACTCACTTGCAATATCGTTTGCACCCACGCTTGCACACGCAGCAGCGCTCTCGCTTTGCGCTCAAAACTTGCGCTCGTCACTTGGATATATTTTCGCTCAAAACTTGCACTCTCGCTTTGCGCTCATTGTATGAGCTCGATCTGCACTTATATTTTGGCATTCATACCGGCGCGCTCTCGCTTGTGAATGCATTGCACTCAGTCGCTCAACAGTCAAATATACCTCAATAGACCACTTGCCCAAATAGTCACTCAACATTTTGGTTGTTGTCTTCGCTATATCGTATCAACTGTCTGTAACAGTCACTCGAAAGTATAGTTTAACACTGCCAGCGTAATATATTGAGATTTATTACGATCGCGCGCATTTGTTAACATTCTTGAATTGCTCTTCGCTTGTTGTCATACATTAAGTGAACTTTATTTGTTTCGATTGAAATTGGTTTCAACTGAGCATCACTTATAGCATCATGACTAACAAGCGAGGAAAGAATAGGTCTATGGACGAGTCATCATCAGAGCGTGTCGAAGCTCTGTTGGCCGTTTACAAAAATGTTACAAACGACATAACACGCATTAATAAATCATTAAAAGATTACACTAAACCAGTAGAGCCATTTGAAATTGAATGTCGACTTGAGATATTGAACCGCTACATAGAAAAGGCCTTTAAGACACAACAAGAGTTGGACGACATTAACGCAGATTTAGTGCCTCGGTCAACGTTAGAAGATTTGTGTGTATCGACAAAAGCAACTTCTTATGAAGCGAGGTAGTGATAGCCAACCTAAAAGTGAGAGTCCCGCGAACTCTACAATGATTAGCTCAGTGTCACATTCTAGAAATCTACCGAATATAAAGCTGCCAAAAGTTTAGCGGAGAATATTCGGAATATAAAAATTTCATTGGACTTTTTGAGAGTTTAGTCGACAACGAGCCAGGGTTATCAAATATAGAAAAGTTTAACCACTTGTTGTCATGCTTGGACAAAGAAGCATTAGGCACTGTCAAGGCATATCAGGTGACAGATGCAAA